>JAYKAV010002881.1:660513-729486 GCA_035582835.1 Phoebastria nigripes | reverse complement strand
TAAGACTTGCTCTCCAGACCCTTCACCAGCTTCGTTGCCCTCCTCTGGACACGCTCCAGCACCTCAATGTCCTTCTTATAGTGAGGGGCCCAAAACTGAACACAGTATTCGAGRTGTGGCCTCACCAGCACCACGTACAGGGGGACGATCACCCCCCTACTCCTGCTGGCCACACTACTTCTGATATTCGCCTGTATGCCCCATCCCACAGCCCATCCCCTATTGCCACTGTTACTCACTGAAAACTACGGAACCAACTTTCCAAAGAAAAGCTGGTTAATGTAAAGGTGACAGAACCTGGAACTTTGTAAGCTTAATGCACCTCCAAAATGTTCCAACTGAGCTGTCAGGCTCGAGAGCAGCCTTTCAGTTTTATGGGGGAGCTTTATTTTCCAGCAGCACTTCAGAGAAGACCAGAATACCGCTCCAAAAATGGAAAGGAAGGTTTGCAGCCCTTTCCCATTTTGGCCACATGCATTTCATACACATATGGTGGTAGACAATTATCAGTACAGACCTGTGACTGTCTGCATATTCCCTATCAGTGATTTGTATGGAAGTTTTGGAATATATTCTTAGCTTCTGGGCTTTTGCAGTTTAAATGCCTTTTGGGAATTTATTCAGGAAGTATGTATGCAGCTCCTGGTTTTGCACTCTCCTTCAGTGATTCCCCCCCACTGAAGTGTCATACCTCATGAAAATAGATGGGAGTGATCATTTTTACTATCATTGTCACAGAAAACTGGAAAGAGAGATCCTGAAGGATGCATCATTCACATATCCTTCTTTGGTCCTTTTCAACAGTAGCAAGAATGTGTTTCTATTTAGTTTTATAAGCAAGCCATTTAAGCCGTACTGGAACATTACCAGCACTCTATAAATACGCCCCGTAGAAGTGATATCTTCAGTGTGGACTAATGGAAGTAATGCAGGAAGTACAAGGGTTAAGTGAACAACARCAGCAAAACAAACACTATTATTCTAGCTATCTAGTGAGATTTTATGCTGTGCTGGATGATAAAATTTCTCTGAAATCTTCTGAGTGCAGGAGTTAATGTTTAATACTGAGGTTTCAGAAAAATCAGATTGAACTCCCTGTATTAAATGCTCAACAAATGTGTAAGAATGTATCATTGCTGTCATTAAAAAAAAGAAAAAGTAACTTACAAGCTTTTGGACCAAGAAAAAGTCTTTCTTGTAGATTGCAATGCCTTTGTTGAAAAGTTTTTTTTCAGCAACTTTCCACTTGTCTGATCCTGTAGAAAAAAAAGTTGTAACCAAAGCCCTTGCAATTTCAAATGTTTACTCTTCTACGTACTTTTTCTTCATTTTCACCTTAAATAAGACCAATACACACATGCAAGGGTGCAGTCTCTCATCACACCTAATCCAGCATAACTGCAGACTGCTGTTAACCCCTCCCCTACTGCTCCACTTCAGCCCTCCTCTCACCACTGCCTTTGTGTTAGATCTAGTACTCATCACCACACGTTAACTCAGTTCAACTTGCAAAAAACAGTCAATTAGATGAACTAAGATGTTTTCCAACAAAACAGGAAGGTGAATAGACACACTTTGTGGTGGCCCAGTCATTAGATTCTATACAAGGTAAATGGTGGGGCAGGAGAACAGGATCTTCTCTTTAAGCAGCAATCCACTGTACTTGAAGATTTATTACATCTCAAATATTCCTACTACTCTTGCCTCTAATAATAAACACATTTTGGAATCTCTTCCTGCCTTATAGGTATTACTCAAGTAATATTTCCCAATCATTATAGTAGGAGTGTGTAATAATGAAGAAATGTAATTTCTATGCTTTGTGGCGCCAACTATTAGATGTGTCTCTACCACCTTACATCAGGTCTCTCGGGTGGCTAGGATCACTCTAGATCACTGAAGTTAGTGTCATACGGCTGACTATTTTCCAATTAGGTACAAGACTACAAAGGCAGTTGACAGCATTTAAATTTTGCAGAAACACTGACAGGCATCAACAGTTGGCAGAGCTTTATTCAGCAAGCTTGAAAACTCTTCCCATAAAACC
Organism: Phoebastria nigripes; assembly: GCA_035582835.1. Classification (NCBI taxonomy): domain Eukaryota; kingdom Metazoa; phylum Chordata; class Aves; order Procellariiformes; family Diomedeidae; genus Phoebastria; species Phoebastria nigripes. The sequence continues at coordinate 727,439 of JAYKAV010002881.1, read as the reverse complement.
CCCTCTTAACTCCACCCTGGAAATTCATGCCAAAGAGGCTGTGGTTCTGAGGTCACCACAGCCTTTCTTGTGCATACTAGCTATCTTTCTGCATTCTCTGTGGCTTACTCTAAGGGATCACATGCCCTTTTCCCCATAAAGGAAATCGGAACACACACACATGCAAATACACACATGCACATGTTCTGAGAGATACAGTGTTTCTTACAAGTGTCATAATTTGCCCAGGCAAAATTCCTGGCAAGCCATCATTTTTTTTGGTAATGTTACAGAGTTCCCCAAAAGAGCAGAAAAGGATAGAAACATTCCTTTATGATAGACAGGCAGCACAGAGTTATTCTGGTTAACAAACCTGTGTAGTGATAATCTGCCAAAGGGTGGGTAGGCGATCGTACTGGCCTCTTCAATAGCAGTTTGGTCAGAGCTCCCTAAGATAAACACAAGTAAAATAATTAATTTAACGTTTGGGGTATTTAAAACAAAGATCAGGCAACTGTTAATCCTTTCCTTTCTGGCAAGCTAACTTTCTGGCAAGCTAACTGAAAAGAACCATAGCACAGTTTAACATYTGGGACAACTTTAAAATCACATTCTTGACTATCCACTGAGTCTTGGGTACCACAGGCAAGTGGTAAGCTCATGGCATCTCTTCATGTCTCTGCGAATTGACACTTTCCAACGCAACGACCACGGTATTGGGAGAGAGTTAATTCCATAGACAGAGACCATGCAGCAGTTTCCTCTCATTTACTGAAGGCCTAAGTTACATACTCACATCCAAAAACGCTGCCCTAAATGATGTCTGTCTTAAACATCCAAGTCATTGTGATCTTATCTCATTTAACTAAGCAATATTTCAAAATAAAACAGAGCAGTCATGTGACTGAAAGATTCCACACAAAAAAAACCCCTCTCAAGCTGCTTTTCACTTTGCATTTAAACTGGAAGTGCTTTCAAAGTTAGCAGGAAGGAGAGAATGGAGTCATGCTTCCATTAGCAGTTTAAACCACCTTAACAGTGAGCTCCTGCTGCCAGGGGCAGCCCTGCTCCTCCCTAATGCCAGCAACAGCATTCACAATGGTGGGCTGGTTCTGGGAACTTATCTAGCAGAAACCTAACATGTACACACAAAAMCTACTTTTTATTTATTCTCTTCTCCAATGCAGGTCAATACAGTCTTACAAGTGTCAGTGCTGGTGCAGTACAGGGGACAGGAAACAAGCAGCCAGGCAAAAGCGTGGATACTCCTGACCACAGGGCTGATTTATGCCAGGTTAAGTCAATCATAGAACTATAAAAGGATGACAACCCTGTGCCATATGCTACGCTCTGCTCTTTGGTATTACCTCCCAGGGGTCTCAAAGGGTATTTATGAAAGCGTATCATGTCTTACAATACTGATATAAAATTAGCAGCATAGCCATTCTATAGACATGCACAGAGAAGTTTGGATCTGCCAAAAGTAAGAGGAGTAAGACACTGTACTTTGTGTCTCGGCTTCAGTCCCAGCCTCTTATTTTTCCTTCCAACATGGTCACCTTCCCAGGAAGGCAACGTTTAAGACTCATTTAGCAATCTCAGCTCACTCGCCTTGGTAGACTGTCAGTCTGTTTGTTATAACATCAAGCCAAACATGTCAAAGTTGGAAATATGCAAGATAGTAAGTGAACATGGCACTGTACATCAGGTAGAACCCACTTTAGGGACATCCAAGGGACACTAAACAGTGGGAGCCAGATGCATAGGAAGGAGTTTGCAAGGCTCTCCTCTCATCAAGTGACAGGTTACCTGGCCTTCATTAACATCTTTGACTACATCAAGGTGAAAAGCTGGGAAGACTCACCAGAATGCTTCCCTTTGCTTCATGTAAGAAATGCAGCGCCAGCTCCTGGTTGGTTCCAGCCCCAGGAAAAATGCTTGAACAGGCAGCAGCTAGCAGGTTTTCCACTATTTCCACAGAGGTACCAAAAAATTCAGATAAGAAGATTAAAATGGAGTTTCCTCCAGGATTCACGTCATTAATTAACTCTTTTGAAGCAGGGCTAGACCTAACAGAAAGCAAAACTCTCAGAAAAGTTTAACGTCCTTGCAAATTTATCTGGGTCAAATCTGGACACAAGAACTCATTAGACCGCAAGATAACACAATGTTACTCTGCATGCAGCACTATTTACACATGGAGTTTCTGGCAAATCTCCTCCCTCCTATAATGTCTTCCCATCTCCCTTCACCTCAGAGATTTCCTGAATCCCCCCTTATATTGTGAATTTCCATTTCACAATACCCTTTTTTCTCTCTCATCAGAAAGATTTCTTCCAAGCCTGCCCACTTCCTCTTCCCTTCCCTTCCCCTACGCAACCTGATAAACAAGTTTTACTCCTAAGACTGTTTTCAAGACCACTCAAACATGTCACTTGACTGGCAGCTCTGAGAGATTTTAAATTATGCCTACAGTAGATATGTGGTTACCCCTACAAGAACTGTGACAATTCAGTCCTATTTACCAGCCTTCCACATTCTTACCATTCTCTTGGGTGACTTTATTGGTTTCCAGGTCACCCCACGGCTGCCACACCAGCTCTGCTTTATGTTCATCAACTGCTGCCAGAGATCTGTCTTGGAGTGATGGGATTTCTGCTTGAAAACGAGTTCCTACATTTATTCGTCTGCAGAAAAGGTAACAATTAACCATCAGGCCCCCTTTACAATATCCAGAAAGCCTCCATCTCCACTAAAAGCACTAATTATGAAGAAACTGAAATGCAGCAGGCTCTTGCATATAACATGAAGAGCTTTTAAGTGTTGTAGGTTACATTAATAAGTACAACTCAAAAGGTGAGAGGTTTTACATCCATTACCAGTTTCCATTGTCTTATCAACAATGGTTGAAATTGTATTTAAATTAGGATCCCCTAATAACTGCTCAAAGAACAGTTATTAGCTTTCAATAATCATCACTTTTTGAGAGGCTGTCACACGGACTTCTCTTATGGCAAGCTTGCTCCTCATGCATAAGATAGGTGAGCCTGTTTTAGTATTAATGTTTTGCCAGCCATAACTCCAGAATCATAGCATCATTTAGGTTGAAAAGGACTTCTGGAGACTATCTGGTCCAACTCCCCATTCAAAGCAGGATCAATCTCAAAGTTTGGTCCTTTATGATCTTGACACAAGCTAGTATCTTCTAGAAACTATTTCTAACAACTGACACCAAAAATATAAAACAATGAAAGCTGTATTGCTCATTCTGTATCAAAACCAAATCCCATTCTTTTAGCAACAATCTCACACTTTCAGATTCTGAATTAGCAGACAGATTTTTCACAACATGCAATCCATAGAGCACTACACTTGCTTTAAGTCAAGTGACCATCCACAGAGATTTTACTCTGTACTAGCAAACACGATTTTGTGCACTGAGATAGGTAAGAACCACCATTGAAAGACTGCTCTACCAGACTTGGAGGTCTGGAGGTCTACACCAATAGCACAGCAAGCAGTGAGAGCATGAATGTCCTCTGTCATTGCTCTACATCTCTTACTCAGTGGCAAAACACACAGAAAGACAGCAGTAGCTACACAAACACAGTGTAAAATATACTGGATAAGTCCAAGGACAACTTTTTTCTGAGTAATATAGCAACTATGCATGCAATTCAGAGGTCCAGAAGAGAAAGCAAAAGAAATGTCCAAGCTAAGCTAGCAAAAAGACCCGTCAGAAAACCAAGATATTTGAGAACAGCTGCTGCTCAGAACACTTAGAATATAATGAAAATCTCCTATTCTGAAATAAGATATCTATGCTTAATGCAAAGATGTTCCTCTTTTAGATGTTAGTCAACTAGCACCATACTGGTAGCTCCTGAAATAGTAAAGGATGGAGAAATAAGCTCTTTTTTTGAGAGAGTAGATCAGGCAGTGCCCACAAGATGATTAAACTCTGGAGTTGCTTCGTTAGAAAAAAGGTAAAACTCCCCACCCAGGGCAAGGTTTGTTATAATTCTCAAGTTTTGGCTTGGTTCCCCCCCAGCATGAGGGGAAACAGAATTACCAGAGAAAAAGCATGATCTAATACAATAAGGAATAGTAACAAAAACATCTGAGAAATGCCAGCCTCCAGACTTTTCTGGTCCTCTGCTGTTCTGAAATAACACGTCTGTCTATTATGAAAGCAAGAGTCTGGAAAAGGTGTGGGGAGGTCTTGAAACACCACCTATAACCCATACAAAAACCCAGAGAGATACTMGCAAATGTTCCAATAGGATGTTTTGAAGTCCTAGAAGACTGTGGTATCAAAGGGAAGGAAGAGGGTATCATTTTCTGTTATGGAAGGGGAAGAAGGAAACACCTTCCTTCCCTTTTTTCTGCCTACTACATCACTTTGGTATTGTCAGTAAGCATCTGCATCATGAGATGTCATGAGTTGGAAAAGCCTGCATTCAAAACAAATAGCTGACTTCTAACACACATAAAAAGAGATTTTACAAACTATTTCTTTTGCATCTATAGCAGATCCAGATCTACTTTCTCACACTTGAAGGGAATGGTTTACAATTCATGTGTGTATGAATGAAGAGATGCAGAAGATGACTACCCTACACACCTGTTCTGACTTTCATCCACCCATTCATCAGCAGCTCGACATTGATGGGGTGGGATTCCTACTTGGACAAGCAGAATCTGCTAGATGCACAGACTGATGCTAACTTCCTTCCAGTAGGTGACAACAAGATGACATCCAGCATGACAAATGTAGCAGGAAAGTTTTAGACAGGCTGCCATATACTATCTGTCATTTTCCCAAAAACACTATCTCCAACACCTGTCGCAGGTAAAGTGATAGGTACATTACTCATCTCACATCATGGCCATGGGTAGGGGAGAACCAAAGCAGTTGAAAATGTCCCATTTCTGCTGCCCATGGTTGTAACTGTTTCAGGATCTGCTTGTCAAAAGTAATTCCATTTCAAATGCACACTAGAAGTGGAACCTGCATGGAGAATGAAGAACCCCAAGAAAACCTTGAAGTTTGGTTTTGAGTGTTTTACAGGTACAAAAGCCTGTTAAAACTATAACGCTATATAGTTTTCCATTTTTCCTTCACTGTCTTGATTACCTTGGACAGAAACAGCACAATCCAGATCAAAAATAAAAAGCAAGAGATTTCATGCAAGACTGAGAAGACCTTGCTAAAAAACAAAGCAAAACAAACACCCTGATAAGTCCTCCTTTCAGCACACTGTGATGGACTGCAGAATGATGATAATGTGGAGTCTTCTGCTCACTGTGATTAGTCTTGCTTATTGTTACAGCATGCAGTTTCACAGTGGAGGAAAGAGTAATGGATGCTGATCCACCCTAGAAGGGATGACTGACAAAAATTGACACTTTGCTGTCAACTGGAAACAGATAAAGAGGCTGTTACTGCATTGGGAAATTCGGGAGATTTTGTGTCCCAAGACACACTCTTGACCTCACCTGTGAGAGGGAGAGAGGCAATTGGAAAAGCTGGAGGGAAAGAATGTGGGCTTGAAGGGCTATCCGAAGTTACTTTTTATCTTGAAACTAAACTTAGAATATGGCATCCCTAGGCTAGAAAAGCCGAAGAATTAGACCTTGTACCTACAATGTCTAAATAAAACCAGATTTCCATTGCAAGAGTTGACCTGAGTAACCTGATCTAATTTGGCCTGCTCTGAGCAAGGGCTCGGACCAGATGACCTCCAGAGGTCCATTCAAGCTATGTTATTGCACGATTCCTTTACTGATGAAGCCTAGATTTCAGTACAGCAAAAGCTCTTGCCTGTAAGCACCAACGGTGCTCCTGGGACACCCTGGTATACAGCTGAGTGTGGTAACATCCAGAATTGAGGCTGTGAATTGGGAAGGCAATTCACAGCTGATGCACCACGGCTATACTTGAGGCAGGCTAGCTGAGGGGTGACTTTAAGACTTTGAAGCAACTGAACTGCAAAACCGGTAGGACACAAAGATCTGTGACACCAGCTGCCTATTGTACTACTTCACAAATAGAAGAATTAAGCTTCATTATCACATTTCCTACTCCAAATCTCTGCAATGAAATGACCTTTTGAGAAGCATTAGCAGAAGGTCTGGCAAAGCACAAGCAATTAAGAACACATATCAGGTAATCACAAGTTATAGTCAACTTCTGACAGAGTCAAGACTACAAATCAAATTAAACATTTTTTTTCTTTAAAAAAAAAAAAAAAAAAAAAAAAAAGTAAGCTTCGTGCCGTATTTCCTTTATAGAAGATATGTCTACATAACTGACCACAACAGTGCTGCACAAACTAGCTTCAGAGCAGCAAACTGATTACTTCGACAACACAGAATGACACCAGTTTCTTAATTTATCTTGGTTAAAAGTTAAAGCTATCTACCTGCATAAGCATCTGTTCAGTAAGACTTAAGATGATAGCAAGACAACTCTTTGCACATAACTCCCTTTTGGCAACAGGAAATAAACTTGCATTACTAAGTTACTATGGTTTGAAATTTCCAGCAACAAATTTGAAAATTTTCACACATGACTAAAATTGCAGCCAACTTCATCTCATGAACTTCAGCAATTTAAACCAACAGACACAACAGCCAAAGACAATTGCACGATAGAGAGATCAAAGATCAAGACCTGGGGGGACACAAAAAATACCTGTTCAAGAAGAGGTTCCCCTGGATTGGTGTGAAGTGAACCAACAACAAAAAGATGAATTAGGCCATTTTCAAAACAGATTTAAAACACACCAAATGTTCTTATTTCTCTGAATGGGCTCAGCCTAGAAAGGATTTGCAAAGGTGACAAGAATAACCTGGGTTCATTCACAATTGCAACAGGACAGCCTGCTGCCAAAAGTGCAGAAAACTCAGCTTCAAACAGGAAGGCAGAATGGAAAAAGGGAGACAAAAAAATAAATTGACAGCAAATGYTCCAGTTAATTTTTGAAATATAACCCATTTTGGAAGAAAAAGTAAAAGCAGCCTGGTATTTATTTGGGAAGAGTTTGAGTTAAATATCTCAAATGTTACAGGATACGCCGCAGAGTTAGAGCAGAGATTCCTGACTGCACAGAGTCAGCAATGCAGAGCCATGTGGGTGTTTTTATGCCATATGGGTGTTTCCACGCCACGCATCTCCATGTTTAGATTTCGCAAGAGTTCATTAACCTAGGTATAATAATGAATTGGAACTACCTCGCTGTAGTTCTACAGCACCGAACTCGAGCTGATAACACTCCCAGAGGGTTTGCAAGGGCTGTGCAGAGACATTTGTTACTCTGCTTTTTTTGGTACTCTGCTCAGCTTTAGCAGGACTGGCACCAAGCCTAAGCTCGTAACTCCAGCTTTGTATCTCCAAACTGTGTTCCCTAGTGCTGCTGGGTCCACATTTGTCTGAGCTTTCCCAGCACACAGCCAGCTAAAAAGACTAATGAGGCTTATTAGCTCAGGCCACACACACTGTATACAACTGGCTGTAGTGCTTTCAGACTGAGCTAGCCCAGGAGGGAGCAAAGTCATGTTCACAGCTGCGCTGCAGCTAATACACACCACATGGATAATCTGCAATCTGACCAGTCCATGTGAGAGCTAACTGCATTTTTTCCATACTACATTTTGGCCTTCCTCTAAAGGAGCATTATTTCCCCACTCTAAAACAAACATACAGCATACAAAGATGTGTTTGTATACAACAAAACAGGACAGATTCACCTTTAGCTAACCAATAGTATTTCAGCCCAAAGACAGATGAGCAGTAATAGAAAGCCATTAACCTTACCAGAATTACAAGGTGCGTTTGCCCAAACAAACATTATTTATCGCATGGAGTAATTTTTAATAAAGACAATTTATATTTTGAGTCACTAATAGGAACAGCTTTAATATTTTTGAGTGATACATCAGCTGTACAGGGAGCAGCTTAAAGGTTTAGGAGGAAGAAAAGCAGCACATTTACTACCAGGCTAAGAATCTACTGGGTACTTACGGTTCAATGCTGACTGGGGTGGCTTCCCCCACTACCGTAAGAACAGGAGGGGTAACTTCTGAACTATCTGCAAGGAAAAGAAAGAACTGCTCAGACAGCTCATCTTCGCATTTGAGATATATTCTTCACACAGCTTGTAAATCTATCAGAGCTATCCATCTCTCAAACCCCTTTAGCGTACGGGTACCTTTTTTAAGATGACCAAGAACTTACCTTCCAGACACCATCTACATCTTAGTAATAACTATTTACTGTCCCCTCAGTTCAAGATAATGACAATCTATTATAGAGGAGGAACTGACTTTTCCATTCCTAAGAACGTCAGTAGGGGGTGTTACAGATTACTTGTGAATGCATCTTAACATGCATGCCCAGCAACATTGCATTTCCTCCCCAGACTATCACGAAGAAGTCCCAGTTCCACGTAACCACACCTCCTAAAGTCATGATCTTCCTCCTATTACTCCACAGTTACCAATCATAAATTAGCCAAGGAAGGATGGAAAAAGTGGAACTTACTTGATCTAAGCAGTGTTCTGTGAGCACTTTTAGGAGTCATTGGAGGTGGAACCGAATGACCACTTGAAGAGAGGATAGCATTAAAATATAGCCCAGATCCTTCTCTCACTGGACTAAGAATTGGTGGAGGAGTGTAAGGAGGTAGCTCAAAGTTCCTATCTGAAGGGTGATCTGCCAGACGGACAGGTGACCGTAAGTGGCTCTGATACGGAGTAATGTTAGAATAAACAGGTGGTGCAATAAAGGTGCCAGCTTTTGGTGGTATGAAGAGTGGCTCAGGTCTTGGCCGCTGCTTTGGTTTCCGGGCAAAGCCCTCTGCTTCATCCTTTGGAACAGCATCTTCAAGCTATTAGAAAAAAATTATGTACTTAATTTCATTTTAAAACCTCAGGTCATTTGAAAAACTTCAGTGAGATGACAACATTCTTTCATGGCAGCTCAAAATCTGGATAGGGCAGCTGGAGAGTGTCTCAACAATTAGCACAAAGGGAAAGAGGRAGGAAGAAGATGGGGAATGGAATGAACACAGGAACTATTAGGTAGCAACACTAGCTCCGAGTGCTTATGAAGTTATATTTTACAAGATCTACACATATGTCTGGTCCAACCTTTGGTTGGAAAGATGACGACTTCATGGTAGCTTTAAAAGAGGGCATAAAAGTATAGCAGAACCCTGGTACAGATACAGGGTGACACCAAATAGCGATAAGAGAACAGAAGACAATGTGACAATATTGCCTTAGATGGTCAAGCATTTAAATGCAGAGAAACCTCCTTAGATGCCTGACATTTCTCTGGTATCTGAACATTCTATTGTACTTCTGAATAGAAGAGATTTAAAAAAAAAAAAAAAAAAAAAAAAAAAAAAAAAAAAAAAAAAAAAAAAAAAAAAAAGACAACACAAAAAAGAACACCAAAAAAACCACTCAGCAGCACCACACTGAAGGGGAACACTCAAGTACTGACCTTCAGAACCTCAGTAAGAGATTTCAATTCCATGAGAATAAATCTTCACTTTGGATTTTATTCATATACAGAGATATGTGCGCTACTCACAACTTATTATCATCTATATGTGTATGGAGGAAGCACTCTTTGCTCAGACAGACTATTTATTCTAGTGTTATTGACCATCTGGCTTTATTCACTGTTTAGTAGTGGGGCATTGCTTGGCTGTACTAGCATCAGCTGTAGGTCATGAAAAGCCAGCGATGCCCAAATACATGGCAACATTATGATGAAAAAAATCCACAGTCCTCAGACTACATCCATTCCAAGTTCAAACCTTGAGATCAAACTACTTTAAAGAGAAAAGCTTATGGATAAAAATTATGTAATTAAATCTAACAGTTTGGCTCATCTTTGGTTTCTTAGTCTATCCATACCTGATTTGAGGTTTCCATGTTAGTATTACGATTAGATCGCCTCCGAGTGACTATCACAGAAGGCTTGCGTTCACAAGGAGCTCGATCATTTGTTTGGCCTCTCTGGAGCTTTCCATCCTCAGACTTTTCCTTTCCAAGGCTCTGCAAGTCAATTTTTCTCACTGGCACAGACACAGGAATGATAAGAGGCACGAGGCTGTTATCCTCCCGGGCTCTTTTGGGAGCTGGTGAAGAACTGGCAAATTCCACAACACTTTTTGCAGCTGTAGGTCCTGGAGCTGCTATCAGTACACTCTTCTTCTCTTCTGAAGTATCCAGTTCCTGGGAAGAAAAACAGATTCCTTGAAAGTTATGTAGTACTTACATAATAAATCAGATATCTCACTTTCAGTGGATATCAAGTTTCTCAATGCGATTTGCAAGCTGAAATGGATTTGGAAAAGTGTTACTGGAGGAAGAAGAATACTTCACAAAAGTGTTACCAAAATTTCTTAGAATTACTTGAGGATTGCCTGAAGTCTCAACTGCTAGAATATTTGCATACATCATTCTTAAGTATCATTTCACTACCTATGGTTTGACATTTTATTTTCCAGATKAATTTGTGCCCTGCCATGTAACTTCCAACAAAGGTTCCTCAGTTTTAGTAATGATGACAATGTGCAGGTTATTAATTTCAAATATTGGACTTYCGTTCCAGGAAAGACTGAACCACGAGAATCTTAATTAAATCCCTCATACAAAAAACAGAGCTAGCTTTTTGTTGCATTTTTTCCGATTTACATGACAGAAGCAACTTTCCTTATTATAACTGGAGCCTTTGAGGTTTGTTGTCTAACTAGGCTTGAGCCTGAAGAACTTTTGCTCAGCAGAATCAACAAGGCATAACTGCAAGCCAGCATTTTTTGCATTGGTATTACAGCTTCCATGTCTCTGTTTTCTTTTGCTCACGGAAACCCTAGAAAATTGAGCTCCAATGAGATGGGAATGGAGGATGAGTTACTGAATAAACACATGGATACTGTTACACCAAATGGCTTCAGGTACTGTTAGATCAGTGATTTCTAGTCCTTCAAATGACTATCCACATGTTCATTCCACTCTCAATTCAAAAGCAGTTGCCAGCTCACTTAGAAGCCAGATGTTAAAGTACAACTTTCAAAAACACCTCTCTTCAGGGATGTAAAAGGCCTTCTTGAGCTCTGATGAAGTGCAATCTAGAAGCTGTAGAAGATGCTCCTTTTGGTGTTTCAGAACTTCTCTCTAACTTAGAGCTCTGTTTGGAAAGCCTTTGAATAGGATTAGGTATGCCAACTCATCCTCCATCAGAGCCACAATCTACTGAGGAATCTGCCTGAACACCTGTGTTTTGTAGGTGGAAACTAAGGCACATTATCTCTCAGGTATGACAAGACAATTTTGGACTTCCAAAATTTTGCAGAGGTTTACTGAAGTCCTCAAAAAGAATCTATTGTGTGCCACTAAGAACACCTAATCCTGATTAAAAAGCTATCATAAGCAGGTTCTGTCATTAAGGATTCAGACACCCCTCCAGTCATTCCACTGTGGTCATAGATCAAGAAAGCCGGCTTCACTGATGAGCGAGAGAACATGCTCCAGCTGGCCCATGAAGAGTCAACCCATGATAGCTAGAAGGACACTAGACCGAAGTCCAACTTTGATACTATATTTATACTGGGGGAAGTGCAACCATATTGTCACAAGATCATCAGCCAGAGCCTGGAGTTAGTGCTCTGGCCTCTCTCCAAATGAGAGTCCTGGTGATTTTTGTCACTTTTAAGAGCAAACAGGTCCACTTTGAAACGCTAAGCCTTCAAAAAAAGCTAGGTGTCAAGCTTGAGCAAATAAAATCAATCATATCAAGAAGATTTAGGACTGCCTCTTTCCAAGACCTTTTATTAGAGTAAGGCTAAGTGTGCACAGAAAGGTTTATCCCATAAGTGACACTGCAGTTTAGAAGTCTAACTGCTTCTTCACAGAGACTGGACATACCTGCCCCTACCATGCAATGATGAAACACACAACTGAAAAGTCACAATTGGCATCAGCTGCCCCAGATTGTGCTCCAGGAGGAATTAATGAGCTCTGAGGACCTCCCTTCACTCCAGGCTGCTGATATGCACCTGTACTTTCCCATGAGACTACCAATTTTGGATTTGGAAGGCATTCGTCATGCTGACAGATATGTCACTAGGGACCACTACCTCTAGATAGTAAGGGGCTCTTGTAAATTTTTGTAGCATCCCTCCACTACTTCAGGAAAGAGATACTAACAAGGAAGCCTTTTTAAACATATAAACAGGTCATCTACTGGAAACAAATGCCTACTTCCACTAGTCCTGCCCATACCTGAAGCAGCAGCTCACATATGGGTTCATGCTGCTATACATGGGCCTCCATTCATCAGGGAAATTTATGCTGTTATCACCTTATTACTGAAGCCTAGTTAAACATCCAGGATAGCTCTGGGATCTTCTTCTGGCAGTGAGATCCACAGTAGATAGCTTTGCACCACTGTCTAGAGCAGTGCATTCATACTACATTCTTTAGACCACTGCCAAGAAAAGTCTCAGGTTTAATCAGATTACTTTTTTTCCTCCCGATGTAGCTGTTACTAGTGCAAGCACTCTGGCATACCTTCTGGGTATCTGAGAGAATAACAGCAATCAAACAAGTAATGGCAATATGAATATGAGCACCAATTCTGACCAATCTACAAACCTCAGATACTTCCCTGTGTGCTACACAGATCTCTGCAGGTCAAGAGACATGAACTAATTTCCTGACTGCAAGGAGGAAATTATGGCAGCTAGTCACACAAAAGATGTCACATTTCTTTGGCTGTATGATTGGTTAACCGTGCTCCTTTTATTTTCAAGATTGGGAGGTAACCAGCAAAGGACTCTCTTCATTGATGATGGTAGAGATGACCCCTTCAAAAGAAAAGAGGAAGGAGGAGACCTGAACAGTAGTAGAGATAGAGAGAAGGCACCACTGGGAACTTAATATAGTTTGAGACATCCTTAAAGGTGTTCTGGTCCACACCAGAGCTTTTCTGGTCACGAAAGATCACACATACCTAAGGTTTACTAAGAGGGGACACGACTGATTTTGGAATTCAGCTATTTGTTTCAGATCCCTAAATAGTTTCTCAACTGTTTTGATTATGCTCAGAGGTAAGCAGAAAGGAGCCATTGAACAAGGGACAGGACCTTCATTTGTAGAACTGCTAGGGGATTTTCAGCTAGCTCAGCATCTCTGTTGCAGAATTTGGGGCAGGAGGGCTGCTGGATAACTCCAGCAAGTGCAACTTGTTGCACTTCCATTTAGACTCTTGCATAAATATTGAGGGATGAACTAGTGATCTAAAGTCCTCCAGGACACCCACAGAAACCCATCAGTCATTTTGGCATTGACCCTGTCTATCACTCAAGTGGTTTCTAAAAAATTTAGAATTCACAGACAAAACCCAATGGCAATAGCTGGAAGAACTGTTCCAAGGCCACTACTGTGATCAGACAAGAAACCGCACCAGCCTTTTAGAAACACCTGCCCATACAGTGCTTTCTGCCATCATTCTGCATCATCTTGCTAACAGTTAAAGGCAGCTTCTCTCTGCAGTCATACTGAAGCTTGTCCATGAAGGAGGTGAGTCCAGAACTGCAATTCCAGAATTTTTTTTTTCTTTTTTTTGTATGTGGCAGCTGATGCCCTGCCCTGTGCCAGAGAAAAGAGGCCAGGTAACTAAAACCTCTGTCTCCCTTCCATAGAGGAATATTTAAATCCAGACACCCTTAAGATGACCGTTTCAGATCTGAGAAAAGTTTTCTGCACTATTAAAGAAAACAAATTACACCGCCTTTTTGCATGTAACAGTTACAYGTGAAATGAAACCATAAAACTAAGAGTTGAGAATTTGCTGCAGCCTGTAAGCAGCAATAAGCTTGCACCACCTGAAAAAGGCAGGCACAGTAGGATGGGCAGCTCTGGTGCAAAACATCAGTTGTGACACTATATGTAGATAGATAATGCTGTCCAAAATACTGTTTTCACATAAGGTACACAGACCTACATTGGAACGTTCAAACAACTGGTTCAAATTATTAATGTATCTTCTTTCATCAATAATTTAACTCTATGGCCTTCTTACATGCTCTTCACATAACCTATGCTAGAGAAGGCTTCCAGGTTGTTTATAACAGAAAGACACTGATAAAAGAAGCAGACCACTCTCCTCCAGTAAACATGTTTTCTTTTTCTCCCTCGCATGATATCCAACCCCCTTAAAGATGTAAAATCCATCAGACCTCAGGTAAGAATTTTAACATCTTTCAAAACCTCATCCTGAAAGCCTGAAGAGATCTAAACATAAAGAGTTCTTCTGCTAGTGCCATCACAGAAGCAAACAAGCTGCTTGCATAACTGCAAAGAACAAAAGAGCATCTGTCAAAACACTTCTCTGTTTGGTCTTTACATTATGAATCAAGCTGCAAGCAGACATGCCTTCAAACAGCCAATTTCTTGCTTTGCCTCTCGCTAGATGCTCTATTAGCTTTTTCTTGCCACTGTGTTGGTGATCAGACTGCAGTGTGAATTGTAGGCCTTCCTGCAATATAACCATACAATGGCTGGGACAGTATGAGCAAATAGCTCATGCTGCTAACTACTAGTAGTTTTCTATCGAATCTGCTTGTTCAACTGGAGTTAGAGCAAAAAGGATTGAAGACGGCATCAACAGTCACTGGTTGCTGTCTGCTGTGCAAGAGATGGAGTGGACTATGGATATTTGCCTCATCGTTTATTAGTTCAGTTCTTTAACTCAAACAGCACATCACTCTAAGGAAGGGATTGGAAAAAACAGCCACAGACAAACTAGGAAAAAAATGATGACAAGAACAAGGGAGCAAATAAAATTCCCTTCCCTTCGTTGTCTGACTGGGCAGCAACTCAAGTGGCAAAACTGTAGGTAAAAGTAGCTCATGCTCTAACACCCATATTTCATCAGCCTCTGGCAAGAAAGCTTCCAAAGAAAAGTGTATCTTTACTTCTCATGAGGCACTCAATCAAAGATTAGTCAAACCACAACTGAAAGAAAACCTCCAAAAAAAACCCTCAAAAAATTGGTTTCGGCTGGGATAGAGTTAATTTTCTTCCTAGTGCTGTGTTTTGGATTTAGTATGAAAAGAATGTTGATAACACACTGATGTTTTTAGTTGTTGCTAAGTAGACTGCTAGTCAAGGACTTTTCAGCTTCCCATGCTCTGCYAGGTGCACAAGAAGCTGGGAGGGAGCATAGCCTGGACAGCTAGCCCAACTGGCCAATGGGGTATTCCATACCATGTGACGTCATGCTCAATACATAAGTAGGAGGCGTGGTCCAGGAAGTAGCGATCGCGGCTTGGGTATTGCTCAGCGGGTGGTGAGCAATTGCATTGTGCATCACTCATTTTGTATATTCTATCATTATTATCATCATTTTCCCTTCCTTTTCTGTTTTATTAAACTGTCTTTATCTCAATCCACAAATTTTACTTTTTTTTTTTTTTTTTTTCGATTCTCTCCCCCATCCCACTGAGGGGAGGGGGGAGTGAGCAAGCAGCTGTGTGGTGTTTGGCTGCCGGCCAGGTTAAACCACACCACCACCCAACTCCAAAAATCCTACCACTTGCCTCCCCTAGGCTAATTAATTTTGAACCCTGTCATCTTGCCATATGGAATACATACTGTACAGTTTAGACTGATGGGACACCAAAAGGGTAAGAGTAGTGAACTACCTAATCAACCAACACTAAGTTTCTTCCCCATCAAGCCCTACAGAAGGTCTACAGGCAGACTTTGTCCTCAGGTTACCAATCTCTAAACATTCGCTGCAGGTCATTCTCAGAAACAGGATACCACATCAGACAGACCTTTGTTATGCCTGGTATAAGTTCTTCATGTAAGTGAGGCTTCCTCAGGCTTTTAACATTTGGGAAATATCGAACATGTAAATTGCATTATGTAATTTTTAGATAGCACAATTTAGAAACACTTCAACCGCTAAAAGTGAAAAACTGGCAGGTAAGCAGCAGTCTTTTAACGTAAAAGGAAGAGAATGTTAAATTGGTGAAAAGACACCAAGTGAACTGCTTATACTTGTCTCTCTAAATTCCTGATCAGCTTGAGGCCTAAGCTGAAAACATCTATATTTTGAAGCCCTGGGCTAAAATCACRTTCAGTATTAGTGAAATAAAACTGCCCTTAGGTGGTTTCACTGCATGAGGAGATCTCTATTCTCCCGCATCTATGAATTACAGTAGCTGAACTTACATGCCACCACTCCAGAGATGCCCTTGCTGTACTACAATACTTCTTGCATCAAGATACCATCCTATCCTGCATATGTACATAAATTCCTTTCATTTCAGCCCTATTTTGTAGTCTAAAACATGCTATATTGGTTAGGATGTATACCTTACCTTTACATTCTGAAGAGAAGCCAGCTCAACAGCTTTYTGGGCCAAAGTTAGCAAATTGGCTTCTTGAGAAACACGCCGTCTCCGACGTGTACTCTGGATTACACCACCTCTGACACCCTGAAAATCATTAGTTCTCTGAGCAGTTTCTTCAGCTGCCTGTTTCTCCCCATCTCTACCATTCTGGGCTGTGGCTTGCCTGTCTGTTTCCATCTGGCACAGCTCACTATTGACCAGGACATCCTTCTGCCCCAGATCCATTCTCTTGGGGTGCGAATAGCTACTTTTGTTGTGGGCCAGTGGTTCAGGTGGCTGCTGTAATGGGACCTCTTGCTGATGTGTTTGCCAGTGATGCAGAAATAAATTGCTAGGTTGTTCTTCTGCCTGCTTGGAAGCCAGCACTTCTCCTGCAGATGTCAGCAGGACACCTTCTTTGGAGAGTCTCCGTGACCTTCTTGGAAAGGGAATCTGGGTCTGAGGTAGCACAGTCTGTTGGTTCTGCTCTGTTAGAGCCTTGAATAGTTCCTGGTTCCTCTCTGTTTGCTGAAACTGGTGTGCCATCATGTGATGCTGAGGTGCTGCAGCTGCCACATGAGGCTGTGCTATGGAAGTAGTTTGCTGCAGACTGAAGGCTTGTGTGGCAGCCTGTTGCTGCTGCTGCTGTTGAGGATAGAAATTTTCAAACAGTTGTAGCTGGGGAAGAGCTTGCTGTTTTTGTTGAGCAGTAAATGCTGGACTGGAAGAAGCTGGGGCTTCTTGAAAGACATGTAACAATTCAGGAAGACCCTGCTTTTGCCCTTGGTGACCAAATGCGAGTTGGAAAGGCTGTAATGGCAGACTTTGATTCTGCTGCTGCTGTTTCTGCATCTGATGAAAAGAATTCATTTGAGCTTGCTGTCTAACCAGGGCTTGCTGTTCCAGCTGAGCCTTCTGAGACATCATCTGCTGGACAGCATCTCCATACAAGTCCAGCTGTGACACGAACACTCCTTTCTCTTGATTTCTTTTAAGGGCTTCTGGGTGGCCATAGAAGCCCGGGGCACTAGCATTGGAGTGGGGTCCTTTTGGGTTGCCCCCAAAAACCATACTGTGGTTCCACATCGAAGGTGGAGACTGCCAGTGGCTGTCACCCCTCTCTGGCAACCGGTTTCCCATTAGTGAATTCTGCCATTTGACAGCTGTTACCGTCTGGGACATCATCATTGATTCTCCCCTATCTTGATTGTAAACAGAGTTCATCAAAGCAACATTGTTGGAGGCACTTGTTAATCCTCCTGTGTGAGAAATCTCCACAGTTTGGGAGACCGGTATATTCCCTCCGTGACCATAGTACTGTCCTTCCTTAAGTTGCTGCTGTGGTTCTTTTGATGACACAGCTATTTCCTGCTCATTAAAATAGGCAATTCGTTTCCCAGTCCTTTTGCTTGAAGACTTTTGCTGAGCCTGAAGATTCATGGTTCAGTCTATTCTCCCAGCTGCACACACCGTATTTACAATCCACCCATCCCTGAGGCTGGGGGAGGAAAGGCACGGAAGTCTCTCTTTTCCATTCAGTTTTAGTAATAAAGGGCAGGAAAGAAGTCCAGATGAAAGTGCATCCACTTCCTTTTTCTTTGTACGCTTCTCCCACTTCTTTTCACTCTTATCCTTTGTGGTTCAGAGGTCAGTAGGGTCCACTTAGTTACAGGTCCTGAAATAGAGAAGCAATTGCAATGAATCATCAACAGGCATATCTGGCATATAAACCCTCACGCGATAAGCAACAACGTGTGTGTATGTCCCATTTCCCACGGAAATGAAAATCAGGATAATACGTGTAAGAAATAATACACCCGACCTGCTAGAAGAATGTAAACCAAAATAACTTAGTTTTACAGAAGAGATATCACACTGTATTTGCATGATGCAACTCCCAATTGCACACAGACTTCTGACTAATCACTCAAGCTCATCCTGAAGGTTCTTCTCTTAAACTCCCTCTCATCTGGCCAATTACTTCTATGTCTTCCTGTAGCCAGAATAATCTGTTTTTAATCTGAACTCAAAAACACAAAACAAAAAAACCCTCACAACTCGCCAAAAGAAAAATAACGCGTCAGGCCACATTTCCCAAAGACATTTAAGATGCACACATGTACACGAAGGCTGCAGCCAAACATGCAGCAAAAGATGCTCAATTCAGCGTTTTGAAGGAAAGGATCAGGCGGCAGCCCATCATTCACGCCCCCTCCCCCAATCATTACAGTTGCYTTCCAATTAAGAACTGCCCACCAAGCAGCCAAGCACTGAAGACAGGGTCTGCTCAACCTGTTGCCCTCTCAGATGCTTTCTTCAACAGCTGAAAGCAACTGCTCCTGCTCAGGTCACACTCATGGAAAAGTAGTTCAGGCAGATTGTTACAGCTGCTCCTGGACACCAGCAAATATCTGTTAGTGTAAAGCTACAAACATAACAGGAGAAAGCCTTTCCGGAACACGCAGTCGAGGACAATTCTACCCTCCTCTTCCACAGAAAAAAAACTATCCACAAACTTAGGCTTTAAAAGCCTAGTTTGCAGGACTAAGGTCTAACGTGTTAACACATACACTAGTATTTCTAGTAGGACACCTAAAACCTTTTAAGAAGTTTCGTTTTAAATTTAATTAAATTCTTAAACTACTAACACTCAAGTAATTAAGYGCAAGTCTCTATTACTATCTCTTTTCAGTATGCACTCTGTTCCACTTCAAATCACACTGCCAATATATTTCAGAAAGACTTGAATAAATTGTTAAAAACCTATTATTGCATCCCTTCTGCTACAAAATCAAGTTTCTCTTGAGTGGAGCAGGTAAGACTAAAACACACATCCCCTCCAGTGAAACCTGCAATTCATTTATCTCTCTCTATAAAATGAAAAATAATAAAACAAAAGCATACAGCACACTGAAGTCCTGTAATCTGAGTTTACTCTAAACGGATATGGCTACAGTGCAGATTTTAATACTGGGGTGGGGTTGGGAGCACGACAAGGAGGAAAAGACAAAGAGTTTAAATTAACTTACGCAACTTCCACCTCAGAGGCCAAGCTTGGCTTCAGTGCTACTGGAACCATGGGCCTGTGTTTCAGAGCGAAGTGACTCACTTCCTCAGGCTGTTACATAGCTGTTCCCCCCACGCTCCCTCCCCCTTCACCCTGGCTACAAACTGTGGACCTCTGCCACCTCGTATCACGGAGCCAGGGTGTTCCTCCCTCCTCTAAGCACAATGTCTCGGCTCATTTTCCAGTCCTCTTTCAACAGGACTAAAATAACTCTAGGAGAAATTATGGACACGTGAGATGGAAAATTCTCTCTAAACTGCAACTAGTACACAAATGAGGATTTCATAAAGTAAGTTTTTCCTATTTCAAAACTTCATTAGGAGAGGAAAAAACATCCTACACCAGGAAACTGGATCCCTGGTAGCAAAAATGTAGAGGTGGAAAGGTTGCTGTATGCCTTTCAGGAGCATTATGTTATTCTCTCTCCTTGCTTTTTGCAGTGCTGCTATAAATGTAACAGAGCTAACAGCTAAACCACAATACCTGAGGTAATACTACTAACAGTGGTTTCTAACACTATCTTACTTTCTGAAATCATCACAAGCTATTTTTCTCTCCAAACTAGACAACCTTGTAACAGTTTTCCTTCCACTGATGCTTCTGCGTGCTTTTGTATCCATCAGTCACATAATTCTGATGAAAAGAATGCAAGTTTTTCTGTATATCAGAAGACATTACCACTAGATCAAATTTAAACCTCCCAGACAACCTCTAGAAGCTCTGCTGTAGATTTTCTACACTTTGAGGAAGAACGCAAAGATAACTGCCCAAAAGCTGGCATACAACTTCAAGGGTCCTTGTTTTTAGCCCTTCTGAAAAAAGAAAGGAAAAAAAAAAAAAAAAAAAAAGAAAAAACCAAACAGCTGATGTTGTTCTTAATAGTGGTGGCTGAGATTTGCAACTACCACACACACACAAGTATCCAGAAGACCTTTAGAAAGAGGGCTCTCAGGTTAGTGAGAAAGCATTGCATTAGCACAGCTCTCCAAACCTCCACTTGTGTGGACTTTGGCTCTGTTTTTTCCATTACTACAAAAGAAGTCACCAGCATTGCAAAGCCTAACTCAGACCAGTTTAGAACTGCACCTATCTAGGAAAGAGATGTAACAAAAGTATTAAGATGCAAAGTTTACAAAAAAAGTAAGTTCAGAGATAACCTAAAGAAGGGAAAGGAACATGTACTTGTGTGTTCCATAAAGGGAGTCCTAAAAAATATTATATGCCTCTTAGGGAAGTTACCTTGTCACTTGAGAAGACTGTAGTGATTGAAGAACAACTGAAGTTACAACAGCACAAAAAACAGGATAGTGAAAATGACATTACYGGGGAGGAGAGAGATTTAAGGTACTTTGAACAAATCATGCTTACTGAACATCCCAGCTCTCCCAACTGCATGCAAAAATAAATAAATCCTAACTAAGAGATCACCAAGAAAAAAAAGAGGATTTGGTGCATCCAGTATTAGATAGTAAAAGAAAACATCACAAAATTAGCTTTTTTAGAATTTGTTTCTATACAGAAAAACTGCAGAAAAATATCTTGTCAGTCATCCTAATAATAACAGTCCATAGTTTAAGCTGAAGCGATAGATGTTCAAGCTGCAGCATGACTATTCTCCAGGAAAGCTCACACTTGGCAGCTTCATTGGCTGAGCACTGCTGGCTCTATGACTAAGCAGGCTTCCCTCCCTGAGGTTGAGGGATGAGCTCACATTATCATCATCCTAGCCAATTACCAGCTTTGGGGGGTTTTTTTGTTTTGTTTTACTTTAATTTCAGCACAAGAGTCAGCCTGCAGTAGCGCAATAAAATGGCAACACACTTCCAGGCTTAAGTGTGCTTTGCAGCAGTACGCCCTGACCATTTCTTACCTTTGAATAAAGCACAGAGCCACTTCTGATACCATAATCCCCAGAAGATCCTGTGTCTTGCCTCCAAATATACTGAAGTGTTATGATATCTTGCATTGCTTTTACACTGCACAGAGAAAAAGCAGAACCTAACATTAGTGTATTTTGTTTTAATAACTCTTAAAATTTGGCATGCAACATCATCAGTTATTTTCACTTCCAGGAACTTCTGGCATGCAAGAACATCTCTCAACCTTTCTTAAGATGAACATGAATTGTATGTCACCACCTTTAATACTGTAAATATTTCCAGATTTCTAAGGAATTTTTCACATTGCAAGGCTTTCTCTTCTAGACCTAAAAAGAATGTCAAATTAGATACGCATATACCCAATGGGCACTTATGCAGTATTTTCTGGAATGAAAAAAACATAAGCAAAGTAACCTATGGCACCTTACTGAGAGAAGTTAGGGTTAGCATTTTTAGCTAAAACTTCTCCAGCCTATCTGCACTAGAATGTTAAAGAAAATCATAAACACATATAAAACACTACGTGGGCTAGATTTAGGTGAAGTCTCATGAAGGACTTACTTAAGCATACAACAGGACTAAGCAGGAGTCTCTGCCTGCATCCAGGATGCTGTTCTCAAATTAATAAAGTCCTTTCAAAGCAGAGATATCCGAGGAGTGCAGGGCGCAGGCACTCAGAGCCACTCACTAGGCTGGTACCAGCCCTGAGCACCCATTAGCAGATTTCACTCAACGCCAAGTAGGTTCTGTAGAGTCGTTCAGACATCCCTATCCGTTGCAACCATCTTGTCCCAGTTTATCATTAGCCTGGAGCGTTTGCTATAAAACCTTTTTAATGTTTGTTGTTTTTTGGTTGGTTTTTTTGTTTTGTTTTGTTTTTTTAGATTAAAATTAAAAAGTTACTTGATTTAGAGGACAAATTAAAAACACTCCATTGCAACCTTTAATATAAAATATCTTTATCTAAATTTAAAACTTTTTGCCCGTATATTTAATAACCACCCACCATTATTCCATTTCTTTAAATACTTTCTTCACTAAGTATGTGCATATTTGTACAGTTTCACGTATCAAGTTCATGACCTCACACACTGCAGTAACCTTAAACTCTACTCTTCAGCCCAGCTGTTGAGGGCTGTGCTGTCCTGTGCTTTGCTTAGTTCATTTGCTACACCACCTATATTTGGCATGATAAGCAAGTTTAAATTTTGCACATTCCTAATCTCCTTTGAGATAATTTGCACATAATTCTCTCTGACAGAATGCTGCAGAAATGACTCAGGAAAGACTGTGACTTCTCCTCAAACCTTGGCAAAGTTAAGCATGCAGAAAACAACAAGTGGTTGCAGACCATGTTCTATTTCACCACTTTAATCTTAGCCTTTTAAATACTTCTATTTTAGTTTTTTTCATGTGAAAAATAAAAAGTGTTCTTGGGTTCTAGCTAATGTACATTCTCAGCCTTAACTGCAACAATGCTACCACAGCTCCTTACAGGAAATCTGTCAAATTAGAGTGATAAGAGTAATTTCTCACTAAATCCTCCTGCTGCCAGCAACTCAAATTACTGATCTCCCCTGTAAGAAGCTCAATCCCTTTTAATGATGATGAACAGATTCCAAGAACAATTTTTACATTTAAGTCAAATACAGCAAGCTAGTCAGTGTCCTTCTGAGACAGAGCAATTGAGCCTTCCTTCTCGAATTTGCTCATTATTATGGTCAAATCCCACATTTATGAAACGGGTAAAGAATCATGACACACATTTTACTAATGAGGAACAAAAACACAGGAACTAATTCACTTCTAAGATCACACAACAAACCAGGTCAAAAATCAAGAACAGGCTACAGGATACTAGCTACCAGTTCCCCTCCAATCCTGCAAGAAAACAGGTTTAAATCTACATGCAAAAGATAAAAATTGGGTGTTCTATTTACATATGTGCAGAAAGGGCAAAGAAAATTTAATTCCACCAGTGCAATAGCAGGACAGAGGTAGTTCAATAGGGTAGGTTTTGTTTCTGGGTTTGGTGGTTTGTTTTTTTAAAATGACTGGAGACTTACAGAGCATCACAAACAAGAAACTTGTTCCAGCTAGCAGAAATTTGCCCCTATGAAGCCACCACCACCACGTATTGCAACGTCTTGAGTAAGAACCAAGAAAGCGATGAAAACAGGGGACAGTTTTTGTGTTTGGTAGAAGATTTGCAAAGCTTATTGCACAGCTTATCCATATCCTATGCTTACTCTGGTGTATATGAAAACAGCTTCAACCTCTCCCTCAAAAGCCTCTCCCGCACGCTCACTTTGTCACATTTTCTTCCAGACAGTTAGCTACATCAAAATTCCTGCAGATTGTTTGCAACCTCCCACTCACCACCTTCAGAGACCTTAAACAGGAAGGATAACAGCACAGCTTTCCTACATATCACCCTGGGAGGAAACAAAAAAAAAAAAAACAGAAAATAGGCCATGTTTGTAAATTCTATACAGCAAAGCACAGCAAACTATCTTCTGAAGAAAGGCAGGGGAAAGCTCAAAGCAACCGAGAAACACAACGTTGTCCAAGAAAGCCAAAAACRTAAATGGAGGATGATGGTTTTATGTCGCTGTCACCTTATCCCAAATGGTAAGGCATTTTCCACAGATACCTAGAAAGCCTGTCTCTACAGCGAAAGGCGTATTTTCCAGGGGTCTAGCACCACAGAAAAGCAGCAACTGAAGTCCAAAGTGAACAAGCAAAAACAACCAACTGAACAGTCTCCAGTTTAAAAAAAGCCCACTACAAAAGAATATAAATAGGTAACAATCATCCCACCCAACACCTCCAAGTAAGAAACTAACCTAGGGAACTGCATCAGATGAAAGTCCCAGAATCAATAAAGCCTATGAAATGGGGAAGGCTTACTTGTTCGTGTAACATTGCACAGCAAAAAAGGAACTCTTTACAGCGTGCCCATAATARGGGGAAACAGATCAAAGGAAAGCTGCTTCACAGACACACGACAACAACAAAAGGGAAAACACAGCATCCAGGAAGCTTGACAACTTCCACTGTTGCCTGAAGGTGCCTGCCTGGGGTTAGCAAACGCATAYCTAAGTAGTACACATCGAAGACGTTCATGGCCTACCCAAATTTTCACGTGATTGGCCCATTTCTATCGCGGAGAAAGACTGAAGCTATGACTGACTTCAAGGGCGCCTCTGCCCTGAGGACAGCATGGTTAAAATTACTTTGCTACCACTTTCACTTTCCCATTTTCAGAGGCTGGGAATTGATAAAGCTGTATTAAACCACTGTACTAACCAGAGATTCAAAAGTGAAATCCATTAGCTCTGTGATGTGAAGCAGGGGAGACAATGGTCATGCTGAAGGACTCTGTGCCAGCAAAATCAGGTAGCTTGTATTGCACCACCAGATGTGACTAACTACTGCTCCAATCTAGACCATTCCTGACATTCAGCATCATAGGTTAATTACCTACAGCAAGCAAAATAACACAAAATGTAGAATTACCATATCATTTAGGAAAAGTATACATACCCAAGAAGAAAATATTAACTACATCGCATGAACTAATCAAACCAAGGAGAAATACAAATCCTACTTAAGTAAAATATTTTGGTCTATTACAATATGGGAGAGGTGGTGAAAATGTGTTCTCATAGATGTTATTTAATTAGGCAGCTTTCTTTTCTGTTCAAATGGTCTTAAAATTCACCTAAGCATGCATTCTGATTATATTTTGACCTACTATTTACATCTGTGGATGTAGTTTTATTTATCCCTTATCACCACAATTTTCCACATTCCATCTAAACACACAGATGCGTTCTAGTATGCAGGACATTATAGACAAGGATTTTTGGTTTTTTAATTACAGGGACTGAAGCACCACAGATGTGCCTCAAAAGGAAGTTTTCAGATAACAGTCCTATGGGTGGGGAGTTGTGTACTTTCAAGGAACACTCAAAAAATAACCTATATTTTGGGCTGACTTCCTCAATTCGAGCTGTAAACTTGGTACAAGTATTGGAGATTCGCTTTTCAAAATGCACCTGGGATTTTCCACATAGTTTTGTTTTAAAGGGATGAGAAAGACACAAAAAGTTCTTACAAAGAAAATGCCCATTAAGTGCTGATTAGTCTTGTCCTTACAACAAACGAGCCAGGCAAAACCTGGCTTACACAAACGGCTCCACAAGAACAAAATCAGCATGGATGAGGAAGAAAAACTATTAAAAAGACAGACTGGAATTTTAAAACTTAGCAGATTACTAAACAAACAACAAAAGGAAAAAAAAAAAATCACCCTGATTTATTTTTGAAGGAATAGACAATGTTGTTCCTACCAGCTATTGAAAAGTAAATACAGCAAATAAAAGTTACATCCTCAAATTAATTTATCCTCAAGAAAAACTTTTGAGTATTTCCAAAATAATTGAAATTTTGCCCAAACTTCATCTCATGAAAACAAAAGATTCATGATTTGCACCAGACTCMTCTTTCATCTTGCACAGCAACAACATGCAGTTCTTAGAGAGAACTATGAGAAAGAGACAGCTACGTAAACTGGACTTCTGTAAACAAATAGGCAGGAAAGCCCATCTTTACAAATGGCTTTGCAACTCAGTGCAGGCTTACCCTTTAACAAAATAGGTATATGGTACATTTCTTAAATTAGTTAATGTTTATAAACTGTACTGAACTTAGGAATATTAGTAGATATAATCTGTCATCATGATAAATACCATGATCTGAAGAGGCTTGGGCAGCCTTAGAGCGCTGGAAGAGCACAGCAATTAAGGAGTATGAAACGCTGCTTTCAGGCTTTGTAAAGTTACACCAACATACTATTCTTTCCCACTGGAAATGGCTTAACGGTTCTTCTAATTGTAAGCACTTAGACAGCTATTTTAAGCTTTTTTGTTTGGAGCTGTCAGGGAAGGCAGTTGCTAGCAACAGAGAGACCAATACTCCAACACGCAGGAATCGCAGCAGACTTTAAAGTCAGAATGGCAAAGAGCAGGCCAAAAGCTTCTCCCTGCCCTCGCATTCACATAGCTGACATAACCACAATGTGTCCTTCGCTCCAAATGCCTCTCCCGCCACAAACACACCAGCTGCAGAATTGCATGGATACACCCCAGAGACAGACCAAATCTCTCTGCACTTTAGCCCTGAGAAGAAAACACATCTGAATGCACTGAGCTGCAACAGGAAAGATTGCTGCAGGTTCAGTTGTTTCCATCTTGACCTCTCCAGCACTCCATCACAAAACCAGACATACGTAGGTGTCCAGTGTATGGAATACCACAGCCTGAGCACTTCACAGATTCTTTCAAGGCTTTGCAAGAGGTAATGGCATACAAATAAGGGAAGAGAAAGGGGAAAGTTCATAGAGATGATGATACTTTCCATTCCCAGAGGTTTCTTCATGAGAGACATAAATGCACTCAATACTTAGACCATAGCTCTCGGCAGAGACACTCCTGACAGCAAGCAGGCATCATTGCTCGCCCAAGCCTGGCTGGAGAAGAGTTGGGACTAAAAGCACAGGCAGAACCTCAGAGGATCTGGGATCAATTTCCAGCTCTGCTACAGACATGCATCTTAAGCAAGCCACTTCAGTTCATAAAATGAGAATAATACCTGAAACCCAACACACTGATATTCATGAAGTATTTTGAGGTCATAAAAGTCATACTAACAGTACCCACTAACAGGCTAGACAGGGATTCTTCCACAAAGAGCTTTAAAGTCTAATTTGAGACACGATGCAACGGAGTAGCGATAACCAAAGAAGAGGGARGGGGCCAAAAAATGAAGGAAAAAGGTCACACAAATAATAACATAGTTGTTCTTTTGTCATATGCCTCTCTCTGCCTCACTCGACCCAGAAATATCTTTTTGTTTTTCAGCAGCTACATAAGCTGAAGCAGTGCTGATCTTGGTTTGCCCACATCCACACACTTGCAGCCAGACAGATGCCAGTATTGACTGAGCTAATCTATTATAAAACTACTCAAGCAGTCAGTCTTTAACAGCACTGACAGGACTTTAGTTCAAATTTCTAAAATTATGTCTTTTAAGAAGTCTTGTGGTCACTGTTGAATATAAAAGGGTCTTTTTATTGTGCTGTTACAAGGTACAGTAAGCTCTTGGCCATGACTGGGGCTGTCAGGCATTACAACAATGCAGCTAAGCAAATGCACACTAGTAAATGCTGGGGGTAGGAACATTGAAAGACATGGGCAAGCACAATCATCACACAGTGGAAACCAGCAAGATTTAAAGAATCCATGGGCCCAGGGAGACTCTGATTTCTTAATCTTTAATTAAAGAATCAGAGAACTCTCCAGGCCCCCAGATTCAGAGCTCCCTGCCAGTTACCTGCCAGACCTGCCCAATCTCCTCCTTTCAGCCACAGGGATTTCAGTGGAGGAAAGAAAGAGCAGATGGTTGGCACCAATACTGGATCAAATACAAAGCGAGCCTCTTCCATTTCTGTAGTGGCTTATTTGTATCCTTACATTATAAAGCACTTCCACAATTGGGCCTAAGTGACACCAGCCTCATACTTAGAGCAAAGTCAGAAGCTTCCTAAAGATTCAGCTCAACAAGCCTACCTGAAACCAAACCAACCACCCATCCTGCACTTTATAACTAGAAAGGAAAAATGTAATTCAATAACAGCATGAGGAAAGTGCCCTCTATTAAGAACTCTTGCAAAGCTATTTTAAACTGAGCAAAAGACTCAGTTCTTAGTAAAACACAAAATTAAGGTCACAATGATCAAGTTCAATATTACAGGAAAACCTAAAGTTTACACATTAATCCACCTGCACATGAAATTTTGTGAGCATTAAGCAGATCAGAAGTATAACATTTACACTTCCTTCTGCACTTATATAGTTTGCTCTGTGAGTCCTGGAACAATATAAATACATTCTAATTGAAGTCATAACATTTTGGGTCAATAACRCCACATTACACTTTGAATACCTGTATTTGCTAAAGATACAAACTATGTAATAGCTATTAACAGGAACAGTAAGTCCTTCCCAACTGTGAAAAAACAGACCATAAATAATGGGAAAGTCACACAACAACTTACTAGAAAAGCTGATAAGAGGATCAGTGCTAAACACTTGAATATCTCTGAAAGAAATCGCTAAGCATTAAATAAATAAATAAATAAAATCCCTTACATAATATAGTTTTCACTCTCAGAATGAAAGTCTAATGAACTAATCATCCCTTCAAGTGTATGGATTCCATTAACCTGATCCTCTCAGACCAGAGACAAAGAAATTCTGAGGTTGATACTCCTTTACAATCCATAACACATCTAGTGGATTCTAAAGGATTTTTCCACACCAGCTAGATAGCACTCTCTTATTTCAAATCATTTACTAGTTCAACTTACATCCCACAGCTTTTGATGACTTTACTACTTTCAACAGATCTCCAAACAATAAGAACAAACGTCCAGTCTCCCGTCAGCAGGCTGACATTCATTACACAGTTCTCTCCCATTTGGGAGAGATCTATGAATCAACCAAGGCAGAAAAACATTCTACTAGTTGCTACACTGAAGACGAATTTCGTTTGGGGAAAGTAGTTGAAGGAACTTGCCCACAAACAAACTTGATGTTATTGGAATACTTAACATTTATATAACACTTTGCAGCAGCTATAGCAATATATTAACACCAATTCATCCAACCTCACAACATGTGTCACATGCAACATTCTGTATTTTTAACAGGTAAACAAAGAGACACAAAGYGACCTGTTTTGCACTAAAGAGCAAACGGGTAGCCAACAAGAGATTATTCTTCTGGAATTCCTTGATCTCAGTTTTGTCCACTGTTCACTCCTTCATACTGTGCAGATACAGACTGCATTTGCAAGATGTCAGGTAAAGCATTTTCATTTTGAACAGATGGACTAAAATTCAGAAACTGGTATAGAACACTACTTCTTAAAATACTCTGTAGAACTCCCCCCACCCTGATGTAAATGTTAAGACTATTTTGATATAAAAATCACAATGTCTTCTAAAGCACATGAAAGCTCACCTACCCATATCTGTAGAAGAGCTTTAACATTAATATATATATGGCAGTGTCATACTAGAGATCTCTAACCAATACTCYACAGATGCAGCGTTCTACGATGCCTTTGTATGGTCCACAGGTCCACAAGCTCTGCCTGGAACTGCGGGCTAAAGGGAAGGCTCTTCCACTTGCATGAACTGTACTGGTCGGGGGTTCTGTATTTTGGTTTTTAATAAAATTACAACACTAGCCAGGTGTACTCCTCTTATTGTCCATGGCTTCATTTCTTGCACTGTAGTACAGAAACTGAATTACAGCAATTTCTATTTTACACAGTTGCATGGCCTCATAATCACAGTATAACAGCACTAYATAATTTTAATGCACTTACTCTGGCAACACCTCTTTAAGGGAGGGAACTACTATTATTCCCTTTTTATTGAAGAGGACTAAGTCAGAGAGAGACTATAAAGTGACTTGCCTGAAGAGGTCTATGACAGAGCAGGGTCAGTGTCAAGCTAGTGCCCTACCCTTTCAATCATCTTTAGTCTCTTACWCAGTTTAAAATCCCATCCTAAGGATGGCTAAAGTGCAAATAAAACCTCCCTGAAACATTTCTTCCTATTTCAGCCTGCCCATGACACTGTATGGCATGCATAATAATAAACTCAAGGTAAGCATATATCAGTCAATGCAGGCTTATTGTGAATCTAAAAATATTTTTCTAGCTTTTACTAGAGTTGTCACCTATAAGGCATGTATGCATAGTGATACACCAGCCTTGGCTGCAGTAGGGTCCAGGGGACACACAGAGCAATTCAGGAATACTAGTCAGACCTATTCAGGTGCAAACATGACATTGTTATTAATTTCGTCTAGGGATTAGGTAACGACACTGAATAACCTCATCAAATCCCTTCCCTGCATGCAATTACAAATTCAAATGAAGAAAGAAGGGAAGGAATATACTAATTTATAGCTACAAGATTAGCTTTGATACATATTTTCATCTGTTTCCATCACTTGTGATTACCATAAGCATAAAAGCACACTTCTGAATCAGAGAATAAAAAAAGGAAGGGGAGCTCTTAAATCCTGTAAGACAGTGCTTTTAGCAATTACCATGACACGTATATTCCTCCCATCTTTGCAACCTCCTTCCCGACAACCACTCCAAGGGAAAAGAATTTTTGTTCTTTTCCCACAACAGCAACATCTGAGGTGCCACAAATAAGAAACAGCTTTCAGACCCACAAGAAACTGATGCATCGGAGTTGCACGTGTTCAGAGCCCACCCGTGCAGGGACAAGCTTCCACCCCTTGAACCCTCTAACTGAATCTTCTGTTTAACCCTGCCTCTGGCCAAGTTAAGAGCAAAACTCGTACTGATTTTTAGCAGGAACATGGCAGAGATYGCAGCAGTTGGTCTGCAGGAACAAGGACTCTTTCAGCGGACCGCGGAAGGGGCTCTGCTGCTGCTGCCACTGGCCCTTCTGAGGCCCCAGAGGCGGGGGAGCACCACAGTCCTCGGCCCCGGTTTTGCTCTGCAGCCACAAACGTCGGATTTCTGTCATTTAAGGGAGGAGAGAGGGAAGAGGGGCGCAGAACCATCACACGTTTGGTTGTGAAATATAATGAAGTGTCATGGAAAAAATAAAATAGAGGCAAGAGTTTTTTAACGCAAACACTAGAGATGAAATTGCAAGCCTTGGTTTCCCCCTTTCCATAAAAAGCTATGTATTTATAGCAGCTGCTTAAAAAAAAAAAAAAAAAAAGCCTTGAGAGTTATGCATGAGGAATGCTAAGTCACAGTATTACTTAGAAAGAAAGAAAGAACAAGTACTAATTTGCACATAACTGTGATGAAATTCACCTATTACAGTAGATTAAGTTGTTAAGTCAATTTTGTTCCCAAATCTCCCACCACTCATATTTGTGGCTGTGTTCTCTCTCTCTTCCTTACTAAAAATCTTGACAACTCAGCACAAAAGGTTCCCTTGCAGACAAAATCTGCCAAATCAAAGTCACRAAAGTACTGTCAGAGCCACAAAACTGAACAAAAAAGCAGAAGAAAATTCACACTCATCGCTACCTGCACATAAGACCATCAGGAAAAAAAGTTCAGCTAAAAGAATGGCTTCTACATGTACATAGTTCCTGCACGTAGCAGGCTAAGTTTGTAGTATTGTAGCCATTTCTAAACTTACGGCTCTGCTTAAGCAAGGTCTCCACATTCTTCAGGTATCTTCAGCTCACCTTCTGCAACGTGTGACCCTGGTGTCAGCATAAAGCTTCACAGAAGCATCTGCACAGAGACAGGGATTCCCCTGAGCAGCAGTTTCAGAGGCTCAGAACTGAAGAATTTACCACTTTTGGTTTTAGATTGAGGTCAAGTACAATGGTTGGTTTCCATTCATGTTGCAACATGTAGGAAACTAACATGTGAGAAAAAGGTGAGGTGATGAAAAAACTAGCAGGAAGAAGAAAATATCTCCCTTCTGAAACCAGAAGTGTATCAGTCCCTGCAGATGCACTTCCTCTGGCACCTATGTTCCCAGTACAT
The DNA here is from genome assembly GCA_035582835.1 of Phoebastria nigripes. NCBI lineage: Eukaryota > Metazoa > Chordata > Aves > Procellariiformes > Diomedeidae > Phoebastria > Phoebastria nigripes. The sequence continues at coordinate 695,463 of JAYKAV010002881.1, read as the reverse complement.
TTTGTCCGTTTTCTAGAACACAATACCTTCCAGTTAAATATACTTAGTTCCACAAAGATACCATGGCAGGACAAACTCTTCCAAAAGACATGAACCACCCAACCAATTAAGCAACTGTAATAACTTCTTAGTGTGCCCTCCTTTTTTTTTTTTTTAAAGTAGCTTCTCAAAATTGGTAAATTCTTTAATACGATCCTTTGACTTCTACCTTATCTGAAAGTAATAAGACAGATTTGGACATAAAAAAGCTACAACCAATAAAAAGAAGTTGTTTACCATTTCAGTTATACTTCTCAGCTCCCTTCCTTGAAGAAATAAAAGGTTTTCCCAAACATTTCACTTGTTAATACATATCTTTTAATTTTACGCACAGATATTTGCATGGTGAAGAGGAATTAACACTTCTTTTTTTGGATATGGAAAGAATACTGTGTGCCAAATTTCTCCATATCATTGGAGGAACTGCTTATAGTTCGAAAGATTGTGAGTTCTCAAAAATCGATTGAAAAATTTCTTACACATACCTCCCCCTAACATTCAGTAGACATCGGATTTTAAAGGTTCAGGTTTTTAATGGCAGCAGTTGGAAAAAAAAAACCCTGTCAGTTGCTCAACTCCCAGTATCACTTCACTAGCTCTGTAGTCAAATTCTAAAATAAGCAGATCTGCAACTCTAATGTTAAAAAAGGAAATTGCTTACCACACACTAACTTTTCAAGCTTTTTATACCTTAAGCAAGTAAAATGACACTTCTGGTGGTCTTTGAATAAACAGTCTAAAATAAAGTCCATAGCAGTAAAGATACTTTGCTTGCCTAGCTGCAAGTAAATAGTAAAAATTTCCTCAGCCGAATATGGACACATTCTTTTCCTGTTCATTGTGGATAACTAACTCTTCAGTAACAATATCCACCTACTGCGTGTTTCTTGCTAATCTGTGTACTTACAACAGTCTCTACTATTGAGAGCAACTTAGCTGTTTCACTAAACCAGCCTAGAAATAATTTCCACAATCATTCTGTGGAGAAATGAAGGGAGATGTATACTTTTAAATGGTTAATACTCTTCTCTCTCTCCCTCCAAGCAAATTGCACACACACGCAAAAAGGCAAGGGAAATAATTAAGCTTCCAGCTCCTGAATTTTGGCTTCAATTCCCTAAAGTAGCTTCGTGCACAAAATCGACATGTGGAAAGAATAATCAGTGGTGACCAATTTGCTGAGAGTTGTGGAAAACTGGCCTGTGGAGCACAGCAAGCTCTCGCCAGAGATCTGCTGCAGTCTCTTCTGCCACACAGACCTCAGCGAATGTGCACCACAAAAGCAGCACCATGTCCTTCCCAGGCATTCTGGAAAACCTCAGTGTTTAAAAGCAATCACTGACCACCTCTTCCCTCCCACGCTAAAGCTTAACAACCTTTTTTTTTTTTTTTAAAAAAAAAGAAAAAAAGACATACAATTGCAAATGTATGCACTAACTTAAAGTCACTTTTTAGTCTTTAAGGCATGCAACTCCATCACATGGCCCTAAGGCCTCCTCTGGATACTGGCACCATTTCTGACAGGAGATACAATCCGTTTATTTTAAGACACAGAAGGGTGTTGTTTTAACCTACAAGTTTGCTTTCAGTTTGAAGCTCCCTTTTTAAAGCAAAATCCCTCTTCATTATCTTAATATTTGAAGATTAAGTGATGAACAATACTTCATTAAAGTATTCATTAAAGAACTCTCTCATTCATTAAAGAAAAAAAAAAAATCCTGGAATGATCTTATACCAGATCCACTATTTTAGCATCATAATTCCTTCCTGAAGAAGCAGCAGCTCTCATAAGTGCTGCCTGCATATAATTTTAGCTCTGTACTTTGCTCTACTTATTATCAAATATTTTAGGAAGTGTATTTGTATTAAATATCTTCCAAATTTGCATTCTTAAAAAAAAAAAAAAAAATATCTTATTTTTCTATCCAAAATGAAATCTGTATTTTGGAGGTGGCAAGACACTGGGTTTCCCCCTGGCAGGGGAAGGCTATCCTCCCTGACTCTCTTTGAGCATACTGACATCCAGTATGTTAGTACCTCTGGCATATACACCTCTGTTATCCAGGTCCACTCACACTGCTGTAAAAGTGGTGCTCCCCGACACTTTTGTAGGGATCTGGGGACCAATAAATTTTAATGTACATTGCTGTTGTAGCTCATGGCCTGTATCTCCCTAGCTCCTTTAGTTTTCCAAACTCCCTAAGATGCCTATCTCATTCCTACTAGGCAGAAGTAGTATTTATTCTCCAATCGCTGCTGCAAGAAGCTAGTGTAAGCACAAATTTCCATTTATAGCTCTCTGCTAAAAAGTTTTTTTCTCTTGTTGAGGTAAACACTGGCCTCAGTATGATTACAATCCATCTGTGCATATATCTGGTAGAAAAGTTATTTCCTCTTAGAGAGAGTTATATTTATTTAGCCCTAGTACAGCTGCTCCAAAGCCACTTGGAGTCTAAAAGCATGCTTTTATGATGTTGCATTTCCCAATGAAATGCATCAGCTGCTGAGCAAGAACCCAAGTGATAGCCTGAAGAAACAGTATCTCTCAAAGGGTTTGTGTCCACCCTGCAGCTGAGCTCACTGGTCTCAACAGACATGAAGCACAGGCTGCCCTCAAAACCAGGCACCTGGCAGCTCCCCCTGCCCTTGCAAGCAGCCTGGCATGCCATGACCTGTAGCTGCGGCGGCTGTGACAGTCAGGCCCCCCCCTCCATTAATCCAGGGCCCCCCCAGGCCCAGCCAGGCACTAAACACCCCTGCAAAGACAGGCGAAGCGATAAGACATTTGCAGCCCAAGCGTGGAGTCCTGCACCCTGTCCTGCAGTGCACATAAAGACATCCTGGAATACATGCATTTCATTTAGGACTTGGATGAGGATTTTTCCCTTTTTTTTTTTTTTTTTTTTCTTTTTAAATATACAGCTCCTTCTGTTGTTTATATTACTTGTTCTGCATTTCCATGAGCAATGAATATACACAGCTTCTTTTTCAACTTCTGCATCAGAACGAAAGCAAGCTCCCTAAAATGATAAATTAGATTAAAAAGAGCGTAGCTACATCACAGYGTTCAGACTTCACTAACAGGGAAGGCTTTTTTGTTTTGAATATTAAAAACCAATACACTGCTACCCACAGCCCTCAAGAAAAACCCCTAAAACAAAGTATCCCTCGCAACTGCTTTAATCCTCAACTTCCAAGAGATGCAATGCTTTCAATGAAATTAAGACCATAACATATTTGCAGCCTGGTCAAAGGTGGTGCTCTCCCTTGTACTAGCATCCAATTTAWATTTGTATGTTTTGTTTGGCAAGAAGAGGAGACGAATGCTATTTGCGAAGCACATTTTGTTTGAAGTCACAACAATAAGCAACACCTGTGATCATTAATCAGCTATATTCTATCTTGGCTATACATTATACCTATACTGTATGTATACATGCATACATTTACATGACTACATACACTGCAGGTAAGAACCAATTTAAATCRAAGAAATTCTTCCCGAGTAGTTTGAGTAATTTTTTCTTAAAATGATGCTTTATCCCCACAAACAAACAAGAACTACGCAAACAACCTGATCAAATTATTAATATGCTGGAACCTTCATAATGTCTTTGCAGTCATCAAGGAATTGTAAAAACACTCCATTATTTAAATTTTTTGGGGAAAAAAAAAAGTTATTTTGCTTTCAGAAAGTTCTTGTAAGAGATGCATCAAGGACTTCAGAGTTTTTTCACCTCCAAAAATTCAATTTGTTTGAGACCCTTCCCAGTTATCAACAAACTATTAAGCAACATGAAAGTACAACTTTATATTTTTTCATGTTTAACCACCAAGGTGTTTGTAATCATTAAACCTGTATTTAAGGTGATCTACAAAGGGGGGGGCGCGAAGATTTTTCAGCCAGGAATATTTTAATTTTTAAAAGTTACTGCAATGGAAGAAGCTTTTATTCTTAAAACTAGGAACAGCTACTCTAAAATGCTAGACAAATGAGTAAGTTAAAGATTTATTAAAATGAAGCTGAAAATTAGCACTGAGGCTACTGAAAAAAGAACTCATACTGTTTGAAACTAATATCTAATACACTCTTCAGAAAAAAAAAAATCTTTAAAAACAAATTAACATCCCTGCCTTCAATTAAGATGTGAGACCCAAGACAATTTTTTCCAGCAATTGTATTTAATAACAGTAAGGGACTGTTGCTGAACAGATAAGCTGATAGTTGACATTGTTCCAGACACATATGAGTTTTCCAGATCTTCCTTATTAAAAAAAAAATTAAAAAATAAAAAAAATTTACTTCTATTTACAAAAAAAGGGATGGGGGAGAAGTCACCTTTAAAGCAAAATGTTCTCCATGAGTCCAGTCAGCATGCCAAGCATTAACCTTTGCTTTATTTCTTCATCTGTTGGCATTTTTTAAATTTTGTTTGTATAACACACAAAAATCAAATTGGTGGTTCTTTCCCTTCAAAGTGATTGGTAAGTCATCTGTTCTCAAAATTCAGCATTTGTAAGAAATCCTGCAATGCTGGTGTGAGACTACAAGTGAATTGCATGAATGAATAAAAGGATATGGAATGATTAGGAGTAATGAACACAGCTTTAACTTTTCAGTAAGACAACTGCAAGTAACACTAAGCAAAATGCTTCGAAGTAACTTATTTCCAGCAATGAAGTAGTTTTCAACTAAACTGACAAAGTAGCTGAGAATTTTTGATGGTGTAAGAGTACAGAACATTGAAAGCCAAAAGAAAACCAACTTTCTTCCAGAATAAACTCCCCAGTTACTCCACGCAACCTTGTATCAGCTCTCCAAACCAGGACTGTAGTAGTAGCTACAAGGAACACACTACAAGAAAGCTTTCTTGTTCTTACTTTCTCATGCACTATGCTAAGTGGTAATAGTTTTGTGCAAATCAGTCACGTGCAGAAAACTTATAATAGGAAGGGCAAAGCTTCTGCAAGACTTTGCAGTTGTTACTGTCAGTTTTTGATCCTGTTTGCTGGGTCTGTCTAGCCACACAGTGCAAAAGCAGTATCAGTGTCATGCAAAATACAGCTGTGCTTCTGTACATAAATACAACTTCTCTCAGCTCCTTACTTGTTCACCATCCAATATTACCTGTGTGCAAGACAGCTCTGTCTTTTCTATGTTGTAACATTTTGTGCCCAGGACCAATTCTGAATCCAAGCTATAGCTATTCTGCATGAAGGGTATAACATTACAAACAGTTACAAACAAGCAATTTACCACCAAACCATTTGTTCCCCTTTTTCAAACAAGAAAACCTCATACTCTTCAAATCTGTTGTATGATGCATTAAGCAATTTTGTGTTGACAGAGTAGTACTGGATTTTCATTAAAATATATCAACACTATATGTTCAGTGGGAAAGCAAAGGGTTAAAATCTCCATTATAGTTGCCGCAAAGAAATAGTGGCAAATAACTTGACAAAATATTCACCAAGTTTCCTGCATTCAAAGTCATTACGCTTTTCCCCTTCAGACAGGGTCACTATGTCCTGCCAATTCATAAGCTCCCAAAAATAAACTAGTTGACTAACTGAAGATGTCAATAGATTTTCACATTCCCTCCATGCATCCAAACTGTACGGCTCAGATGGTTACTTGTAAACAGCCAGGCATCCTACACTTAATCTAGAGCACTTTCCCAAGCAAATTCTGTCACAACAACTCAGTTATAGCTGTCACTAAACGCAGAACACCCTTCCACCTCCAAACTGTACTCTTCTCTCATAAATCAAGTCACTCAGAAAGAACTGTCATCTTAAAATACTTTTTAGCACACAGCAAAATTGAGTAGTWCTGTTCATCTTCACAACAAAAAAAACCATAGTACAGCAGCTGACAGATGTATAACCACCGGGGGAAAATGCCCTGGAACCATGCTCCAAGGAAGAAAGTTAATCTACCACTTTGGTTTCTTCCATCTTTGACCTTTTCGATGACACTGACAAAATTACTCAGCTGAGAAACAGAAAAGTATGAAATAACATTGCAGAAGAGCCAGACTGAAATCACCTAAGTGCACAGAACCACAGAGATGATAATTCTGTTCACTGACAACCTGATTTAAAGCCGAGTAACCAACCTGGCTAGGGAAACTCTACTCAACCTGCTCCACACAGAAATTGGTGCCTCGTTTCTAGAGTGCAATCCAGAAGCCTCAGTTCCATGTCTCAGATTTCTAGAGCAAACATGAAGGGATTAAGCATCTCGCAGAGAACCAAAAGTCAGCCTTTTAATCCGGATGTCCAGGAAAAAGCCAGTCAAAAGGGCCCACAGAGGATGCATCATATAGGCAAACATGTATCTGCATCTGAATGAAAAAAGTTACTATTCTACCTAAGGCTTAAGTGCCTCTAACTGCTGGAGGTCCACAGCACGGGCTCTTCTTTTTAAAGAGGGTGCCAATAACTATTTCTGAACAACAAAGCCAGCTCCATCTCCAACAGAGTAGGTGTGAGAGGGTGTGACCTCCTGTACAAAGCCTGCTGACAAAACACACACCCAGCCATGGAGATGTGAATTCAGACTCACAAATCACACCTTCCCCTAACGGAGCCCCCATCAATCAGCTCCCCTGGGTGGGGCAAAGTCTCCATTCCCACTCTTGGCATTGTGCCACTACTTGTTAGGTCAGAGTTCGGTTCTGTAGCCTCTTCTTTGAAGGAAATTACCTCACCTTAAAAGCAGGATCATAACAAGGCACAAACAATGTAAATTACTTGTCTACCCTGAGATTGCAAGAAAGGGAGAAGGCTGGAAACAGTTTTGTTATATGTCCTATGGCACCAGAAAACACTTCCTCCTGTATAGTATTTTGTTGCCTTCTCTTTCAAGCCTGTCTTTGGTCTTAGTTGCCCCATAGTTGTCTAACAGTTTGTAAATGTAAGTGTAGACTCATATATTAGATGCAGGAAATTCCATGACTGGAAGACCTAATGGTCTGACTAATGGCAAGACTTCCTCTAAACTCTAGGTACGTGCTCCTTGTTGCTGACCATTTTAATTTCAGTATAAGCAGCTTGTTGTGTCTACGTATGAATAAAAGGCTCAATGAAATCATAAATACAAACACTTTTCCCTCCCAGAACATTAACACCAGTTAACTCAGAGATAGAACACTAAAAGCACTTCGGGCTAATAAAAGAGATTAAGAGCAAGATTTTGCTTAAGATTTTTAAAGGCTAAACAAAGCCATTGACTTCTTGGTAAGACTTCAATTTCTAGGCTGTATTCCTAAAACAGACCTCCGTAAGAACTGCTGATACAGACCCAGTCACAGCATCACCACCTCCACTAGCAAATCAGACCCTCAAATTTGTTTTTGACAAAAGGGACACCTATAGATCACTTAGACGGTCTAAGTGTAGCCTGCACCTTTGTTACATATTATTCCAACTAAAATGGCAAAAACCTGCAGTAAAACCATATTGGCTCACAATATGAAAGAAACAGAGTAAAACTGTAGACTCATCTATAACATGTAGCCTGAGAACTACAGAGCAGGTGTAGTCTTTTTTATTAACACTCATGATGTGAAGCACAGAAGCAAACCATCTTATGTAGATTTGAATTATTCTCACAAACCCTCTTCAGTAGGTTTCTGCTCAAATTTTTGTTAAGAGACTATAGAAAACCAGATTTTTGTTTCTTAAGAAATTACCTTTCTGTATTAGACACCAAAGAGTTGCTGCAAAWATCAGTGCCATCTCTGCTCTTTAGCCAAGTAACCTGTGAACCAGTTCAAATACTGAGTTTTCTTGTTTGCTTTTTGTCGTGCAGTCCTTGAAGTATGCTGTTATGGTAGTAGGCGGACTGAAGTGTGTGTTTACAATCTGAGATCCAAATCCAAGTATAGTTTAAATACCAATACCTTTCATGAAGCATTAAAAGCTTCTAAATCTAAGTATCTTCCTACCTTGGCACTTTTTTATTTTTGTGTGCATGAGAATGTTTGTTTGGTTTGGGGTTGTCTTTTAAAAACAAGAAGTTTTGCCCTTTCATCTAAAACTCATTCTTCCACAAACATCAACAGTAACTTCGCAGTACCATAATAACAGAATATTGCTGGTCAGGATTGGAACAGATTATTGATTTAGATTTATCATCACTGGGGAAGAAAAACAAAATAAAACACAACACTTCTGTTTAAAAAAAGTAAAAGCCAATTCAATGTCACCCAAATATACAGTCAGCACAAAAGAAGCAGCATCTTGCCAACATGGCTGTTTTAACATCAACTCCAAATATCAAATACACTGTCCCTTTAACTAAATATCCAAGTACATGTGGTCAAGCAATTGTTGATGTTGACAAGTATCTGGGCCACTGCCTTTGGTTTCATACTTGCCTAATGATACCTGACAGAGGTGCCTTGTGGAGAAATCCATAAACTCATTAAAAAGCAGCAGTGCAACCTGAAGTCCAGTGAAAGGTCTCTAACCTTGCTCTATCGCCTCTGCGTTGGAGAGATGCCTTGCTTCTTTATGACCAGTCTGCCCAAGTTTCTTTTGTCTCCTGTGCTTTACAATTTCACAAATATATGCTTATGTCATTCTTAGACAAACAAACAAAAACCTGCATCTTGGCATACATGTGTGCACAGGCAGGCTAGCTCATTTTAAAATGCCAGGAGAGATTACCTGAATGAGGAAACTGAATCTTCCAGTGTGCAATTTATATCAATAGTAATTATTATTATTTAAGAGCTCTTCCTGCTGTAGGGAAAAACTTTACAAATCAAGGATTCAAATATGCATTTTATTTCTTTTGCTAACAAAGCTCTCTGTATTTTAATTTCCTCTGTAAAGGTAAGGTAACTAGATTTATATTGCAAATGAAAAACCTCAGATAGACTCTGTTCATTTTTTAAAGAAAAAATACCAGCATTGACTTGAACAAAGCTTCTTGCAAGGCAGCCCATTATTCACCATTAACAACTGTAAAGCCTAAGCACAGTATATATCATGTATACCAAACTTGCTAGGTTTTTAATACCTCAATACTTCGAATGTTTATTCTTTGCATCTCAAATTCAAAATTWAAATGAATTGTTTATAAGGAGTTCCACATTCTTCTTTTCATATTCTTAGGCAATAAAAGAGCATTTTTATTACAGATCAAATTTTTCTACAGAAAAAGTTATAGTACATTTTCTATAGAAAGAAATAGAGGTAATAGCAAAATAAGTCAGCTAGTACCATACCTGAAATATTTCACATTTGCCAAAGAAAGAAGAGCAGTAAAACAAAAAAAAAACAAGGAGGAGGAGTCAAAGTAGTTCTCATACTTCAATAGGAAAGAAGAAATGTCTTAAATATATTTTGCGTTCTTGCATGTATTTAGAAAATCATGGTAACAAAGATCACTTCAATACTGAAATAAAATCAGAAAAAATGAAGTCCATAATCAAATGCAACATTATGCACAATTATGTACTTGTAATAACACCCTTTATGTGCAAAAGGCTTTCCAAATATTCAAGGAGGGCAGCTTAAACTCTTAATAAGAATGCCCAATGGTACAGCAATACTTTTTAATTCCTAGCTTTCATTTGTAGTATATTCATTTACTTCTCATCATCTCAACATCCTTTAAAACATCTTCATTTAAACAAATACTGTTGTAGAAAGACTACATGATTTACTCATGATATATACTTGAAAAAATATTTTCTAAAAATTTGAAAAGATAATAGCTTTCCAATAAAAAATTCCAAATAAATTTAGAATTTTAATTCATTATAATAAGGATTATCTTATAAATATTCCCAATATTTAGCATGTCTCATATAGGATAACATCTAGAGCTTGTCAAAAAAGATTCTACGGGAATAATTCAACTCAGAATTTTCTAAGTCATGAAATCAAACTAAACCATAGGGGCAGTCAGATCTCCTTGCCAGTTTCACATACATAAGTATTCGGCATCCTAAATTGTCATCATTGGAATCTCCTAAAGCAATCAGAACGCCTTACAGCTGTGGCGCTCTCTCCTCTCACCAGGAATTTGGCAGTGCTGGGATTTTGTTCTCAAATGGTATAAAATCAAATTCAAAATAGGAAAATACTTTGCTAAATTCTTCTCCACCCTAGTGTAGTAATTTCCCACAAACACAGCAAACTCTCCTTTCAGGAAGTGCTCAAAAGAATGAACAATACATTATGTAGGAAGAAATAAAGCCTGAAAATAAGTAAGTTTAATGGCAAACAATCCAGTAAAATCCCAAAAGTACTTTTAACGTATGGCACTTCATTTTACTTTACTTTTCAATGTGTCTAAAGGATCAAGAATCTTAACAGTTAAGGATATTATGAAACTGCACGAATAGTTGACTTGCATTACTATAAAACTCTAAACAATAATGTAATTTATGACAGATTACTAAGAGACAGATGCAGGAGTTCAAAAGGAGATGCTCAAGGAATCATAAGAGCGCAGACGTAGCAGATAAGGCTGCACTTAAGCATACATCATTAAGTTGAGTTTGAAATCACGCAACATCCTCAAGTAACCTGGGATCCAAACAGAAATGCACTTTTACTCTAGGAACTATACCATAACAAGGCAATTTGGAGATTATTCATAATTCTGGAACTAGTTTCAACTTTAGACTTCATTACAATGCACACCGCAAACAACATGACAAGCATTTCTGCAGGCCTACTGCCCCACAACATGTAGCTTCAGAGAACAGATTCTAGTTTACCCATGCTGAAGGGATGCAGCCTGGTAGCTGGAAGTCAACCATACAACACTGTACCACAACCAGACTGCAAAGCCAAACCAGTATTTCAAAATGTCTCCTCAATTAAAAGCCCTTGATAAAAAAGACAAGAACAATCCTTGCAGTCATGGTTCATGCATGTTTTGGTCACTATAGCTCTAGAAATACCAAAAGCAACAATACCAAAAACAATAAATTAAGATAAAACTCCAAATTTAGCATGATATTCAAGCTTGAAATAATAGTACAGTCAAACAAAAAAACTTCAAAAAGTTTTTTAAAAAATGAACAAAACTTCACAAACAATACTGACTTATAATATGAGAAGCTTCAGGGTGTAGAACAGGATGGCATGTGTACACATAAATATACATACACATTTAATTTGTCTTCCCAAAATAAGTGAAAAGAGGATATACCAATATATATTATTATACTCTAACCTCTCCTATTAGTAAGCTATGATGGGGAAAGCCAAGCAACTGAGAACCAATTTTCATGTGAGAAGATAATATATAGCAAAGAAGAAATAAAACGTGAATACTGACTTGATTCCACTTCCTATCTCTTTACATCCCAACACTGAACATGTAATGAATCAGTAACAAATTTAGTAAAAAAGATATCAGAACTGTTTCTCAGTTTACTACTTCAGACATTAATAGCATTTAACTTGTTTCAAATCTTTACCAATACTTAAGTCAAACTATATAGAATAACTGTAAAATTAGTTTTCAAAAACTAAAGACTAAGAAAGAAAGCGTTATTCGCTTACTATAGTGATCTTAGAGGTCTTTTCCAACCTTAATGATTCTATGATTCCATGATTTGCTGCAGACCTTTCAAGATGCCTTTAAAAAAAAACAAAAAAACCCAACCCCACTGAACGCTTTGCCACCCGCTCCAAATCTAGCTTTTCCCAGTTTTTAACTTCTTGATCAACACCAGCTGTCAATGCAACAAGAGGCATTCATGTAATTTACTTGAACATGAAAAGAACATTCATTTTTTGAGAGATGTAAATTTCAAAGAATATGTGTACATCTTCCATACTATATATAAACAAATTATATTAATTCAGGCCTGGTGATCAAGTGGCTGTCAGTTGCAGCAAACATGATAAAAAGCATCAACACAGCCAGAAAAGCGAAGAATTCATTACCAAGATTTATCTCTGCATCCCCATTCGATCGTTTGCTCCTGAATACCTGAATGTTGGCTGCATTCAAAATGCATACATTCACATTTTTCCCAGTGTGAAGAATATAGCTTTTTCTCGTAACCTTCTGTGTATTTTTCAGCCACTAGAGTTGATCAGCAGAGCACTTGAGAAGGGCTACAGTTGGAGACCATTCAGAAACAGAAGTTATGCAAAAGGTTGTGAAGTGCTTATTGAGCAGCCTCAYGCTGGAAACACACGGCATTTGTGCACTGGGAGCTGCTGTAGCTGCCAAGGAGCTTCCACGCGGAATGCAAGTTGCTGCTACAAAAATTTAAATTATTACTTGAGCAACCACCTCCTTYAGGGACCTACATAACGCACAACAAGGATTTCTTGGTTTGAATGCTCAAATCACACTAAAGGGAAGATGCGATTCAAAGCACGAACAATTCCCATCTGACAGATAGCTCTGTGCCACACTATTCCAATTATTAGGGAAGGTCCTAATGAAATTTCCTTGAATTACCAGTATGTCCCTCCTATTTACAAATTGCTCAGTGACAAGTCTTCCATTTGGAGCTGACTCATGAGCCTTGGCTTGCCTGTGCCAGAATTTGCTAGCTTTTTGGACACGTGTTGCAAAACCTCACCACCAGAGCTCCTGCCTCCCTCACTCCCGCCCCATTTCATATGATGAACACTCAGAGAAAAGTGGTTTATTTCTCCCTTTATGTCACTTAGAATATAACTAATTGCACTGGAGACAATATGCATATTTACTATATCTCATTTTAGCATAAACTGTAATTTACTGCAACCAATACTAAGATTTTATGCAATGCCTCAGAAAAAAGAAAAAAAAAAATCACTTTTTTTTAAGAAAAGGTGAAACAACAAAAACAAATCAGCTCTTATCCCTAGTAAAAGTCCTTTCAACAACCTCATTCCATGATTTGATTAGTAGGTTAAAAAAGTGGCTGCGAGGGAAAACTAGGTAAGTTTCTTGAGCAGAAACTCCTCAAGAATTGCTAAGCATATAGAAAACATATCCACCTTTGGAAACAGGACCACGGGCTAGACAGACTCCCATTCTGATTCATGGCAGTCACTCTTGTCTCCTTACATGCCTGAACACGTGTCCCCACACACACACTGCTGCTACCACCACCATCAAGGTGGCCATTTCCAAAGAAAGGCTGCAGGTTCTCTGTCAGGGGCAACTTAAGGCATTGCCTGGCAGCTTGACAGAATAGCGTCATGGGAGGGATGCCAGCCTTGAAAATATCTCCTGCAGTTCTGCAGCTACCACTTACAGGTGACAATAAGAGTGAAAATGCAACGAGTCTGGAACGAGTATGTAGACTCTTGAAAGGCTTGTACTGTGCTACAGCCCTCATCGTTTCATACCACCGCTACTCTCATGCRCCTGGATGGGTTAAAGGCTAGCAGGGCTACGCCTCCCTTTTGCTAATACGCACACAAATGTATGTCTATGACTAACTCCACTGAGTACCACAGGACAACTCACAGACATAGAAGTTACCTACTCGTTTGTATACAAGCCCGAAGAATCCTGGCCTAAAACATTTTCTCCCACCACATAGGCTGTGAAAAGCAAAAGACCTACCATAAGGAATGACTATATTGTATCACTACCACAGATGATTCAAGGAATCTTTAAGCACTGTTTGTTTTTCCCCAGAAGTAATTTTGACATTAAAACACACAGTATAACATAAATTTACAAGTCAGTCAAGACATGAAGAACAGTTCAAAGGAAAATCTACAAACAGATCATAGTAATGCACAGATTAACGTATCTTTGAGTATTTTGTATTAAAATAAAATGCTTCAATAAACTTACAGAAGGATCAYTATGAAAGTAAGTTTGTCAAATGATAGACCTAGTGTTGTGGTTAATTAGCCACTTGCTAAAACAAAAAACAAACAAACAAAAAAACAAAACCAAACAAATGTAAACTTCTTCAGCACATCACTACATTCTTCATTAACAAAGCTACATACATTTTACATGAAGCATTTAGTTGACATCCTGAAGAAACTATGAGTAATAAGATGATCAGTATGTTCAACTAAAATAATATGTTCTAGTTGAACACCAAGAAATTTTAAAGCAGCTTTCCATTTTTATAGTACTTTCCCTCACAGTGCTCAAAACACTTTACAAGCCTTCACAGCATTTATTAAGACATCAACAATGATGGTTAAAGATAACATTTCTAGAAAATTGTCTCTAATCTTAGAAAGGCCAATTTCTGAGTACCAGATCTGAAATCTTTTGGATCTGTTATTTCATGAATTCCAAGTAATTCCAAAACTAAACTGATAAAAATTACAGGTAACCAGCGTCTCTGAAAAACAAATCTTAGGTACCTTACGTTGTATCCACAAGAACTTTGGCATAATTTTGATGGTCTTTCAAAGTCTTAGTTAAAAGACTTGTTAATATAGTGTCAGTGGCACACTCTCAATGCCTTGCCCTATGCCTCAGCCAACGCTGCCTGCAAGATCACCGAGCAAGATGCAACTCTTCAACTAAAGTTGAAACAGCATCTTTAAAACATATGTTTAGTCTAGCATTCCTTTCAACCTCTTATTTTTTGTGGCCTGACACAGAAACTCTCCCCAATGCTCTCCTCTCCATTTCCAAGCTAGCTGAACTGCAGTTGCTTATTTTAACATAGGCGTTTTTCCCACACAAGCAATTAGACCAGAGCAAGAATTACACTAAACCTGCAGGACTGTTAGCAAACCTGACTGCTTTTCACCTGCTGCATAATCACTTTGGAAACATGAACCCACAGATTCAACTAGCTTTCATGATTTCAGAGACTACTGGTGGTGTTTGTGCTGAGTATTTCAGGTCTGTGACTTCTACGATCAGCCTCGCTCCACTTCTCCTTTCTCCCCCCTTCTAATTCACCGGTGAAGTCAAAGAGGAATGTGACAGTTCAATGCAGAACCCATTCTCTTTTTAGCATCTGCAATGCAAAACTAGGTTTTGTTCGGTACAGAAATCTTGCACAATAGCCTGTGTATACGTATTCGTTCCAACAATGCTGTCCTATGCAATCACTCTGTAATTACACAGAGTCATAAAGCTGCTGCTGTTGCTGCTTGGAACTGCAGTCTCGCCCTCTAGAACAACCTAATACCAGTCTCCGCATTAGGACATTTCTCTCTTCCCCTCTCTTAACTGCTTACTGCTTGCTCCAGTATAGATGGCCTTTACACTGCACTCAAAACACGCAGTCAGGATGAAATAAAATTATTTTGGGTATTATGAAAAAGAAGCTATCTGTTTTAAAGAGGATGCCAGGTAAATCTCTGTTGAGCAGAGAATATTTAATTCTGCAGGCTGCAACCACACAAGACTTTACAAACCAAAAATAAACCCTGCTTACGCCTGTTAAAAAAATCGTAAGTCTTATATAAGACTCTCACATACGTGCGTGGGTGTATTGTCAGCTTTTACTGGTAAACTGCAAAGAATCAGTCCTTTGCAGTTGCTGCCAGAGAGACAGCTGTACATTTGAGAGCACGGGGTTTTCAGAAATTATCTAATAAATTCCTCCCCACCCCGCTCCACTGCGTAAACCCCAGCAGAGAAACCCAGCCCTGGCCAGCCGAGGCTCACTGCGCGCTCCCCCGCAGCGCCCGGCGGCCGCCGCACACGCGGAGCCACCCCGGCCCCAGCACGCAGCAAGCAAAGAGAAAAGCCAAAACCAAACAAAAATCCCCCAAACCACCCAACCCCAAACCAACCCCCCAAAATACCATCCGCAGGCAGCTCACCCGGACACAGCCACATCCTTAACGCGCTGCTGCAGCCAGGCAGCAGCAAAGTAAAACCCATCGGGAGCCCTCGTACCGACTCACGGTAAAGCAAGGAGGAAATAGTTCAGCAGCCGAGCCTGGCCCCCCGCAGCAGGCGGGCCGGGAGTGCCCCGGCCCCGCAGAGCTGCGCGGCCCAGGCGCGGAGCCAGCCGCCCCCGTCACCTCCACAGGTACTTTTCCTCCTCATCCTGCACCCAGCACCCACAAACAAAGCACACACACACACACCCACCTCCCCCCCCAAAAAAAAAGCCCCAGGAAAAACACCCCCTCTCCAAAATGGCAGGAAAACGGAAGCAAATCGTGCGAAAAAAAATTAAACCCGCGGAAAACAGGAGAGGGAAGAAAACGTGCTTGCTCACCTGCGAAGCGAGGCACGGCGGGCGCCCGCGGGGGGACGCGGAGCGGCAATTAGCAAACGGGGCGGGGGGGAGAAGAAGGAAGGGAAGAAAAAAAAAAAAAAAACCAACCAAACAAACAAAAAAAACTTTGTTTCTTTCTCTCCGGGACTCAGGGAAGGCGTCACTTCCTAGTGCGGTAAGCGGGGAGGCTCCCGGGCCCGGGCTCCTCAACTCCTCCTCCCGCCTTCCTCCTCCTCCCCCCTGCAGCCGCAGCGAGCAGCCCCGCCACGGCGCAGGTCCCCACCGATCCTCAGCGTCTCCTCCTGGCACCGGCCCGGCCCCCCTGCCCTTTTTCACAGATCTTGGCTTGACCTTCTGTGCTTGGCTTTGGCTGCTGTTTGCAGGGAAGGAGGGGAAATCCCCAACGAATAAGGGGCGGGGAGAGAGTTTGCAGCACTGATTTGGAAGCCAAGCCCTGCAAAATACTGCCGTGTTCAACACCTGGCAAAACTCGCCACTTTCATGCCCCGAGTTCAGTGCCAGCCTCCCCGGCGTGATCAGGCTTCGTCGCCCTTCTCTCTAAAGAAAAACAAGCAAACTAAAAGCTTTTTGTTTTTAAGGAACCACTTGTACCTGAGGAAAACACGGTTTTCTGTTTCCCCCTTTTGGTCCCTTTTTTCACAGCTTTTTCTGAAGAAAAAGTGGAAACACAGGGAAGGGAGAAAGAATTTGTATCTAATACAAATCCTCAGGTCATCTCTATACTGTTGGCTATTTTACCAAACACCTGAAATTTACTTTCACAAGAACACATACTGCTGAGGTTTCTAAAAATGTTCAGCTCATCTACTGGAATATGGCTCCCCTGTTGCCTTGGTCTGAGAATAAAAAACACAGTGTGCTGGCAAACGCAGGCACGCTACTCCTCTTAAGGCAGGAAATAAAGAAGCTGCTTCGTCATTGCTCCCCCTGTAGACTGCTCTAATACGCGAGTTTGTTCACAATCAACGAAACTTTCAGAATTTAAAATAACATTTAGACAGTGTTCACAGATTAGACTCTCATTCAGTGAAACATGGCAAGCAACGCGAAAATGCCAAACATTTTTCCCCAACATGCACACAGCCACGTGTTTACCTTCATCCAGGCTTAGATCATCCAGTGCACACAGTAGCACAGCTCCTTTTCAGACCAGCAGGGCAGTTTCCCTTCCAGCATGTATTGCTTTATAGAGTGAAATATAGAAGTAATTTTTGCACTGCTCACTCTAGTTTGCATTTCTTTCACAATAGTTCCTGGCTTCTATGCAGAACTTTTTACCAGGGAAGCTCAAGATGCGTGGAAACAGGAGCCCAGAGAAGTGACTTACCCATGACTACAGAACCTATCTGGTGCATAACCAGGTTTCTCTGATGAGTCCCAAGTCAGTAGTCTAATTACCACACCCAATCTTTTCCTGGCACAGTGCAGAGAATAACAGTGAGACACACGGAGGTGAAGAGCAAAATAGCAGCCACAGGTGCTACTGGTAAAGGTTTTTTTGGTTCACAACCAAAGTATCATTTGATGCAACACTGTCTCAATAGGACACTCAAGGAAAACTCCTCTATACTACCTTTAATACATTTGCTCTTCTAAACTCCTAAATGGACAGGAGCAATAGGTCAAGAACTATTTAAATCAATACAGAAAGAATATTCACAGGTGTTCACAAATTAGCTAATATGTAAAGCAAACTTAACTAACTGAACATATAATGACTAAAACTGAAGTCAAAGGCATAAAACCCATTAGTTTAATTTGCCCTAACTGACTTAAGACTAAGACTGAAAAGACCAGATTGCCTAAGACTGAAAAGACAGATTCCATAAACTGGAGTTATTTCCTTCTCTGTTATAAGATGTTAGGCAATCAGTGCCTCCCATGTAGCACATCAGATATTGATAAGATTGAAATTGCTTATCTCAACTTTCATTATGGAAAAAAAAAAAACCACACCACTCTTCTATGACTGTGTAAATCATGTTCTAACAGCAAAGTGTAGCTCTTCCTTCCAGCCGGAACAAACGCATGTTGTACTTCACCTGTTTGGAGTTTGGGAAGCAAAATGATGAGCAGCACCTCGTGTTTCACAATACATAATCACATAAAAGCAGCAGACAATGGCAGAAACATCATCAGCTGGCTACAGAAGCTAACATTGTGCAGAGCGGGGAGTATGCTTTCTACCCTTGTCTAGGAGACATTTTAACATTGTTGTTTTTTGATAGTTGCCTCCTAAATAATGTATAAGGTAGATAGGAATCCTTCTTTACTGAGCCAAAGACAACATAGTAACCACAAGGACAAAGCTGAAACACACTGTAAGATGCAAAATCTATAGGAAAGGATGGTACTTCTTCCTAAACATACCAAGCGGGATAAGAACAAAAACAGGCAAGCCTGTAGGTACACCAGCCAGTTTATAGATCTGAAATAGAAGCACACTTCAAAGACACCATGGCATGAGTGTTTACCGAGCCGTATGCTACTGTTTATCTTACTGAGCAATAAACAGTTTTATGAAGTGCTTTGTAAAGATTTTGCCATTATGCACTCTTCAGTTGTTTCTCTGTTCCTCATCTTATGCAGTCCTTACATCTCCTCCAGAACCAGCCATCGTAATTTTCTTCCTTGCAGTAGCAGCTTTTGCTATGCTTTTTTTTAATTTCTCCTTTTCTCAGCATATGCTGAGACTGCATGCAAGCTGCACTTCCATCAGCTTTACAGTAACAAAATTTAATACACATATATTCCCTGTTATTTTGTTATTTTATTACTACATTGAAGAACGAGATCGGAAGATTTCCTAGCTATCACCATATAAAATCTTAGGTTTCTTTGGCTTGTACAGACACATCTTGTGCTGTAACAACATCGACTCATACCATTAATAAACTGCATTGCACTGAGTCAGAATTTGGATTAAAGACTATGCTTTGCATACTTACGTTTGCAAAACTGGGACATATGCTCAGTAGGTGGCACTCTTTTCACCAAGTCAGAGTAGAGCCAATGCCCCGTCCTCTTTCTAGCCGTCATGAGTTGAACTAGTGCTCCAGCATTATGGGAGACAATATGGAGCTATTAGTTCTCCCTGAAATCAAGTATAAAATTAAGGTCTTAATCACTATAGCTAGTAAGAAAATAATTACACCGTTTGTAATAGAAGTTTCAGATTCCAATAAGGCTACAACTTCTATCTCATAATCACACTGAAATTTCCTCTAAAATTTCCATTGGATGTGATATTTTTCTTCGAAAATGAATGACAGCATAAAACGGTAATGAATAGCTGCAGTGTTTATCCCGCAAATATATTCAATGCTCTAAGGCAGGGCTGCCTCTAGACAGGCTAGAGAATGGACTGACAGGAGCCACATGAAGTTCAATACAGACTAATGCAAAGCCCTGCACTTCAGCTGGACTAACCTTTTGCCATTGCACAGGCTGGGACAGACAGGCCACTCAGCACCACTGAATAAGATCTGGTGGACAGTGGGGTAAACACCAGCCAGCAGTGAAGGCTAACAGCATCCTGGGCTGTATAAAGAAAAGCACAGCTAGGTCAAGGGAAATGATTATTCCTCTTCACTCATCATTTGTTAGTCTGCATCTGGAATACTGTGTCCAGTTTTGGGCACCCCAGTACAAGAAAGATGTTGATAAACCTGAGCTGGTAGAAAGCCAAGATGGTCAGGGGCTGGAACAGACATCCTGCAAGGAGAGGCTGAGGGAAACTGGGATTGTCTAGTGTGGAAAGGAGAACAGGTAGGAGAGACTTAATACCAGCCTTCCAGTAGCTACAAGACTAGATCTTTACCTACAAGAGAAGGCAAAGCTGGGCTCTTTATTGAGATGCACAGTGGGAGAAAGACAATGGTCATAAATTGAAACAGTGGCTGTTCCAACCAGCTAGTGAGGACAGTGAAGCAATGCAACAGGTTGCCACAAGAGGTTATGGAATTTCCTTTCTTGGAAGTTTCCAATACCTGACTAAGAAAGCCCTGAGTAACATGGTCTGAATTCAGTGTTGACCCTGCTTTGAGCAGGAGGTTGAACTGGTGACCTCCCAAAATCCCTTCCAACGTGAGCAATTCTATAATTCAAGAAGCAAATCCCCTTATTTCACATAAGAGGAGGCTTAATTAAACGATAGTAAAATAGTTTGAAAAAATCTTATAGGAAATACAAGTGATTGTATGTGTTTCGGGTTGGTTGAGCTTTAGTTTTGAGGTTATGTATTTGGAAGACCATCAGCATAAATACAAAGAAACCCATCCCCTCATAGTCAGCATTTTTTCAGCTGCATTATTACAGGAGAAAATGCTTATAAAAATGCTCTTTTTCTTTTTTATACAAGATTAATTACTCCTTACTATAGAGAAATTTTACTTTCCCCAATATCAATGTCTGTCTCCCATCTTTGTCAGAATTAAAATGAAACACTCAAGATGTTATGTTTGACATATTATTCTAGGGTACAACTTCTCTTGGGAAACTTGATGCAATCAGATAGAATGTTTGGAAAGAAGGGGTTTGCCTTTTTTTAAAAAAGGTTGCAAAAAGAAAAAAAAATCTTGCATATTTATTTTACTCTTCATATCTGAGTTTAAAATTAAAACACCGAGTTTGCTTTACTAACTTGAGCAAGAATCAGCTTCTTTGATCAACTCTGGGAAAAATGCATGTGTTTATTTATAGAGCATGTGTGTGTAAATACATATGTATACACACACACACACACGAAGTGTCATGAACTGGCTCCCTGAGAACCAGGATGAGACCTTGTTACATGAGGGAAAGGGAGGGACACTGTGGTAGAGAGAAGAAACCACATGTAAAAAAAAAAAAGTTATTCACATTGCTTATGTTAGTTATTCAACACTACTGAAAGACGCTCAGACACCATGGTGAGAAAGACAGTGTAAGAATCTATGAAGTACCAAATTATATGGCATGCTGAAAACCGGGACTGCTGAAACTTTCTTCCTAATTTTGCTAGGTTATGTAGCCTTAAACACACTTTGCAGTCCTTTCTGCATTTACTATCACTTTTCCCAGAATCCCACATTCTTTGTTTGTTTGTTTTACAAACAATAGTCTGTGGTAACATTATTGACTATTTACAATTGAGAAAAAAAACACATTTGGAGAAGCTAAGTGGTGAGCTGAAGGCCACACAGAGGTTCAATAGCTGAGCTCTGGTTAGCGCCAATGCTCAAGTCCACATGTAAATTCATCTGTCACAATATACTTTTCCTGTATTTTAGGAGCTCAATCTACAGATTGTACTAAACTACAGCATGCCCCCTCATCTAAGTGTCACTAATCTACATGTATAATTATAGGACACCAAATGTTTCATGCTTCTCAATTGACTGAACAGTGGCACAAGTCATTCTGAAAATTAGGTTCAAATTACCTTAAGCAGGATCATTTAAAAAAAAAATTAAACACAACCTAAAATAAGACAATTTTCAAAACGCTGGCTGTAAACTGCCGCTAATTATTTCTTAAATATTTAGAGATTATATGTTCTTACCTACTGTGTGAGAGGAACTGTTAGAAAAGGAACTAATGAATATATGTAGTATTCTATTTTAGAACTCTGAAAATGTAAAGCACCTTAAATTCATTAGCTCTATGAATTATTAATATTAATACACATACCTTGGAAAAAGCGCATAGACTAATAGCTCTCAAGATCAAGAAAACTTCAGATCAGTAGAAATACTCCTGAAAAACATGGTGGGCAAGAAGTATCAAGAACTGGTGGGCATACACATATTTTTAACTCTAATACATGTTTTTAATGCTATAATCACTAAATGGTTTGATGGCCACTATTATAACAGATTTCAACAAACCTTTCAGGAATTTACCTTTCATTATGCATTACAAGAGTGCAACATCTTTAAAAGGAACATACTCTACTACTGTGGGTGTGTGTATATGTCAATTCCAAAACCTTGAAGTTTTGGAAGTTTGTACACCTGCTTTTAGGAGCACTTATGTCGATTCCTGCACCATATTGGTTTCACAGTGAATGCTTTATAGAATATGAGAGTAGTTCTACAGTTTCTGTGAGATTCATATGTAAAACTGTCTAGAAATCAAATGGATGGATTTTCTTTTTGGTAATAGATACTCTGATTAAGACTTAAGTGGATGACTGTTGGGGAGYACCAAGGGCTGGGGCAGCTCCCCAAGGGCCCGGGGTCAGGAACCAAGGAGATTCTCAAGGTTGGCAGGACAGGGCCTTCACCAGCTGGGGCTGTTCCCATTACCCGCAGTGAGGAAGCAGGGCAGGCCAGGAGGGCAGCCCCAAACCCAGGGCATCAGGCACCCCCATGGGAATGAGGCAGGGCTGAAGTTAAGCTGGGAAGACAAGTTCACAGGTCAGGGTCAGGATCAAGTGTTGGGCACAGGCATGACTGCGATGCAGCTGCAGTGTAACTCAGGCAGGGCCACATGCAAGAGCCTTAGCTTAAAGCAGCTCCCAAGCAAATATGGCAGAAGCCCTCACTGAGGCTTGTTTTTGCAGGAACCTTCCACTAAGGCTTCTTCTATCTCTTTTTCCCCAAGACAACCAGCTGTGCTTTCTTTAAGTTGGCTTTCAGCCCAGGCAGAGAAACCCCCTAGAAGCACTCGGAGTCAACAACAACAAACGAACAAGAAAAAGAAATATTGAGAGCATTTACTGCACAGTAATATTCACAGCTTAACTGAATTTAATGTAATAACAGAAATAAAGACTGGAATTCAAAATGATGAGCTGCAACATTTTTCTGTCTTTATATAACATTAATGCTACATACTAGGAATTATTTTTACAGATGACAATCCAGGCTGTTCCTTTAATAGTCTGAGTAGACCAATTTCTTATTGAAGCATGGAGTAGTTAATGAATTTGATCATTAGTCTATTTAATACCCTAAAGTGCTTTGGTTCAACTTATATTTCATTTTCACATACATTATATTCCTCACAGGTACACCAATATGAAGGCAATGCTCCCTCTTTCTCCTTTGTATGGAAAATACAATCAACATTCAGCTCTAAGATTATTTATCTGGACAAAGGGATTCTCATCTGTGCAGGAAGTCACAGGTTGTATACCACCTGAATAGTTCCTACACTATCCAGCCCACTAACAGGAACTGTCAGATCAGAAGAAGAATTATTTGAGATTTCCTTATGTCCCACTATTTGTCCCAGCTACTGACTAGGACTAATGACAACTGGAATAAAACAGCAATCCTGAAGTTTCATGCTAAGAATATCTTTGCACATGTGCCTTCCCAGTGGCGCTGAGTAGAGGAGGAGTCCTTAGTATTTCTTTCAAATGTGTCATCTAAAATGTAATGCTTTTTCAAATTACACAACTGCTAATGCATTTGGAAATTTTAAATTTTCAATGGTTTATGGTGGAAAAACAAAAGCTTTCAGTTCCTTACTGTATTTTTTAAAAAAAGCAATTCTGCTGTCAAGCATCATTAAAAATAGTATCCCTTGCTGAAAAAATCTATTCAATCTACCCATTGCACACAAAAAAATCCCCGAATAATGAAGAAACTCAGGCAGAGATAATTTTCTAACAGGTTTACATAAATATAACAGTTCATGCCCACAAAAATAAGATTATTTGCCCTACTGACATCAAGAAACTACTCATAACTAATGTTGCATGGTATATAGTTATGCAGGATTTGGAGCCTTGTTCAATATTTCTATTACGTATATTTTTATGTACAATTTGTATAGATCTATGTCTATACGTACATATATAGAAGAGCATCCTTAAAGTCATCTCTTATGGAGAACATCAACTAGGAACTCCTTCTGATCTTCAGTAGCTGATATATTACAAGTAGCAATTTCAAAGCCCATTTCAAATCATTTGACACTGACAATCATTCAAGAAGCTTTCAGCCCAAACAGGCTTTAGTGACAATGACTCAGTACCATTGCGATTAGATTGAAACATATGCAGTGTAAACCTAGGTGCAGGCGGGGAATCAAAAAGCAAGCATTCGCTAACATCAGGCTCCATAGGTAGCATATGGTACTCTATGTCTCATGGGGACTCATTCCTATTCCATCCCATAAATAAATTATAGAAAGGGAGGGGGATATAAACCAATCACAATGGGAGACATCAACATGTATAATTAAGATATATATGACAGTCATGTACCAAATACAGAGGATAATCTGGAACCACATAATTATGCACTTTGATGACCTTATGTATCCCTCTACTCCTTAATCCTTCTTTACTGACACTCCATGCTTGCCTGTTCTGACAGTTTGCATTGGTGCAAAGCAGGCTGTAGAGCTTTTTCTGTCATCACCATTACACTGCAGTGTAATTGGTGAATTGCTGTGCAGTTTTTATTCTTCTCGGATTCACGAGCAAGTTACATCATACTGATTTTCATGCCTGGACTCCAGAAGTATTTTGGCAGTCCTCCCAGCTGCCTTCCCATGCCAATTTGTGTCCTATCCCAACCAGCTGGTCTGTTTATCTCTGTGATCTCTGAATATTCCTTAATTCTGTTATGAAGTACATGGCACGTTCRATAATACAGAAAATTAATTCAGTCCCTCTCTGTATGTTTATCGGTACAAATCTCATTACGGAATTTCCCCTTTTTTCCTCCCCCTCTCTTTTTTTTTTAGTAGAAACTTGGCAATTTTTTTTTTCTTGTCAATGGGAACCTTAAAAAGGCTCGTGCTCAAAATACAATGTACAACTAGAGCTATTTTGCAATATCTACATAGGGCATAAAATGCAATTTCAAAGCGCTAGCCCTAGGATGTGGTATTCCAAGGGAGGAATGCTTCCCAAATATGGATGTGGTTATATTATTACATTGTCCACTGAGCATTTGAATTACCAGAAATACACTAATAACGCTCAACAGAAACACATACCTTCATGGCTGTCACAAGATTGCTAGCCTGAAGAAAATGGGGAGCAGCAATTCCAACAAGCAGCAATGATGTCGTTTATCAACGCATCTCAGACGTTTTGCATGTACTCTTAAAACCCTTCCCTTCCTACAAACTAAGCAGGATCTTTCCTCCTTTGCAAATGCATGCTCCTCCCTTATCTCCCCCGCTACTCCTGCAGAGTCTTCTATAGCTCCTTGAAGCCACAGTGGACTGAGAAAGCAAAGGAAATGAGCTGGAGGAGGCTGATGTAACTGAGACCTACAGCAGAACAGACACAGGAATACACATGATCTACGAAGGCAACAGCTGAAAAGGTATTCAAATACCAAGCAAGACCACTTGCTCTAGCGTTATGTATCTGCTGGATTAGCCTCTGTTTATAGGTACTTGTAAGTTAGTTTGTTTGCTCTTTCCTCACATGTATGAGAGAGGCATCCTCCAATATCACTACTGCCTCAAGCAATACAAAAGCAATCACTATCTTGGCCTCAGCAAGATCTCCTCCCCACAAGAAATGCTCTGAATATGCTTATGTTGTCTTCATGGTGCCACTCTAACAAGAAACAGCAGAAATTCACCATGCCCAAGGCACGGAGTAGCAAATCCACTAGTAATCACTGTGGAATCAGGACATCGGGCTTTATAGGTCAAAGTACATCAGAGAAAAGATAGAGAAAACTTACCACTTCTAGAGTGTCTCAAGAATGGGAAGTGGTTCAGGAAATTTGCACCTGCAAACTGCAGAGGGAAAACCAGCCCTATTAAAAAAAAAAAAAAAAAAAAAAAAAAAAAAAAAAAAANAAAAACAAAAAACAAAACAACAAAACCACAGACAACCCTCAAACCTCCTGTGATCATGAAATGAACTATGAAAGTAAAGAAAAAGTTATCAAGTTATAGGATCATCATTCTTAACATCTGCACTATTAAGAAAACAAATGTTACTGCTGTTCAACATCAGGTGACTACAACAGTTGTTTTGTGGTTTTTTTTTTTTCCTTTTTGTGAAAGATTAGTGGAAGCTCTTGAAAGATGCAGATTGGCTAAGGAGCAGAAGACATTATCAGAGGTTCAAAGCAACACAGAGGACAAGAAAGAGGACTTCCCAACAACAAAACACTGTCACAATTCACTATGAAAGATGATGTCGTAATTGCAGGATGGAGCTTTGCTGCGCAGGAGGCACACAAAGAAATCAACAGGGACGTACAAAATTAGATAATGGAGTTAAACAGGAGCATAATTTTGGAGAGCATTTTTTGTAAAAATTGCAGCTCTCCCCTACTGCATGCACTTCAGTCTTAGTGTCATCAGCTGTGGTTTGAATATCACCAGCAGACCCTCAGCCACAATTCTTCCAGTCTGTTCCAGAGAACAGCATCCTGTGTTCATTTCTCTGACACCTAAACAAAATTCTGTCATGCCATCTCAGCTTCCAAAAAGTAGTGGTGGGAACTGTGAGAAAAGACTAATTGTAGAAATTATGTAACAAGTTCACTTGGACAGCTCCTTATTTGTAGACCTGATGTCTCAAATTAGTCATGTATTGCTAATAAAATTTATAATTAAAATATACAACATGTTTGCCAGAACTATGMTATAGTCTATTTATTCCTGTTGTTTAGCATTCACCATTCTATTTAAAATTAACAGAATTTGCAGTGTTTGCAAAGCCAGTACCCACTATGTGACCTAGAGGACTATCCTGTTAGTACTATCTTGCATGGCACACCACAGAAAGCTGCACAAAGAACTAGGAAAGAAAAGCATCCAAACAAGATCTCATTTCCTCAGTACGTGTACAAATGATCTCCCCAAAATGCCCTTAGAGACTGCCATTTAGATAGTCTCATGTACTGCTCAGAAATGGCAGAAAGCCACCAGACTACTGCCTACCAGCTATGCTGGGTAAACACAGTATGCAGTTATAATCTGAAGCAGGTTTTGCTTAGTTGCCTCAGACCTTCCAGTTACCAATTGTTGATCAGCCTCTAAAAGACAACCGTCACTGTTATCCTGCAGTTGCTTAGCTGAGAGTCAAAACAGTTGTCATCTAAGTTTCATATGTCCAATAAAATACTTTATCACCCATAATAATAAGGTCAAGCACTGCCTCCTAGAATASAGTCACTGACACCATTAATTCCTTTCAGGCCAGTTGTGCTTACCAATCCCTCTTCTTTTCCTTAGAGGAAACAGGTGAAAGTCTTTGCAAATTCTCATTTCCAGGCCAGTGGAATACAACAGCTGATTTGCTTATATCAAAGTTGTTAATAATTGACTGATAACAACCAAGTGCTGTAAATCTCCAGAAGCAAATGTCCACATGCTGAATGGATGAGAAGCATTCTACTAATATCTAGCAGCTCTGAAACAAGCCCTGCACAGAGCTCCGAAAATATGCCTTTGGTTATCTTGAGACTTTGCAAGTCTACATAGTCCTCTTTCACAAACCAGTACTTGCTTTTCAGAAACAGCACTGTGTAAACATGATGCTAGTGCAAGAAAAGTTCCTTCTGAAGCAGCCTCCTCCTCATTCATTTTCCTCCTTGTTCACACCTGTCTTTATTCACCTTTTGTCAGCTTCCATCTTTCATCTACATTCCAAATGTGTTTTTCCACAAACACATAGGTTGAAGCCCACAAGATGGGACTTCTCAATTCTATTTGATCAAGGATTAGCACACCAAGGAGTCTTACAAGGAAGCTATACTATGTAAAACTTCACACAGCCCCAAATACATGCCTCATATGAATAATTTTTTTCTGATTCTAGAAGACCCGTTTCTCTTTGTACTTCTGTTAGCCATTAGCATTAGCTCTTCTAGCATTAGGATGCATAAATAAGAAAACAGGGCAGTTTTACAATTATTCTGAATTTCAAGTATGAAAAAAAACAGAAATATGATGCAATATTCTATTAATATTAGGATTTCCCCATGCAGCACAGTCTATCACTCACTGCTGCCTCTTGCTCTGGTGCAGCAATCGGTAGCGTTTTCAACAAATGGTGCTCTTATGTTTTCTGTCCTCAGTTTGGACAAACACTTGTCCTGACCATTTGCTGTCAGCAATTTTAAACCAAACAAACATAACTCAGCATTACTGTAAGTGTGATTGTGCAAAGATCATTTTGTGTTCTGAATAAGTCATCTGAGCCTTTGTGACCCATTTCTTCCTTCCCCCCATTTTTCAGGATGGTCTAATATCCTGGATACTCACATAATGCAGCTTTAATTTATGATAACCTCAGTTCTTTCTAAATTACAAATTTTGTTTCCTTTTCACTAAATGTTCCCAATTTCCATTCACATAAGCTGTGAAACAAGAAAAAATAAGGGATTGCTTATTTAACAATTTTGTTTCCAATCTCGCAGTATTTTTTAGACAAAGTTGAGAAAATAGCAGTAAGAAGAAATACTTTCAAGGTTATCAGTATTCTTCATTTAAAAACCCTTCAATCTTTCCTGTTTTGAGTTATAATTATGCATTACAAAGCATGTACAACAACTACAGACGATGACAACAAAATTAAAATTTAAGCTTTTCAATGGTGTCTACAACAGATGAGTGGTGATGCTTTATATTAAATTGGGAAAATTCAAGATATTTTTGTTCTGATATAGACATGGATGACTGAATCTTAGAGTATGAAACATAAACCATACTTACATTAGTACTTCACTGGTTGCAGATTTCTGAAGGAGTATTAGTAGAACCATTTTTTTTGTATAACTGGGAGATATCATCAAATGGAAATGGTGCACAGAGCAAAAGAAAGAAATTTCCTACACAGATGTGTACGTTTATCTAGCAGTGTGGTTCTAAAACAGAAGTTCCTGATTTCCTCAACTGTTCTGCAGTAAAAAATGAAAGATGTGATCCTGATATGATGCTGCATAGCGACAGGATAGTTTTCATCTACAATATGCTCAGGTCATTTATATACATTAAATAAGTAGCTATACCAAAATGTAACTTCACCACATTTRATAACATAAAAGTTACTAGAACATTACCTGACACTTTTTGATTGGATTTAAGAAACCGTCACTAACAAACTAAAGACAACAGGAAAATCAGTCTCTGCAGCAAGCACTTCAGATTTTCTTTCTTCTCTAAAGGATGAAAAAAAGGCATAGACAGAAAAGGAAGCAAAATTATGAGTAAAAGTTTGTGATGATCAAACAGTAGTAAACACTATCAGATTAAAATGATAACATATTGTGCTCACTTTTCATGGATTTAAAAGGTTTTACAAAATACCAAATGGTTAAAGATCAGGCCCAACAACATTTATGCAAAAGCCTTTTAACCCTGTGTTTTCCTTACAAAAGTCAGATATCAAGGTGTGTTATTGACATATTATATTTTACTTTACTAACAAAAGAAGTTATTTATCTTAAAATGTGATTCTTCAAGATGTGCCCTACAGATAGTCTTCTTTGTGAACATATATCATAAYATACATATCTCTGCTGAAGTTATTGCATCCATGGCTTAGCTGGCAGAATGAATCATCTGCAAGCTTTTAAAACATTTCATGCAAAGATATGTGGATTAGCTCAAATTACACTCAGCAGTACTTCAGGCTGTTAGCTGACATTGCATCGAGTGAACAAGGGAGCTTTCTCRTTGTCTGTTCTCCTGGCTCAGCAATGAGGGCAAGAAACTTAACTGAAGACTAGTAAACTAACAGTTTAGAAAACCAGAAACATCAAGTCTACCACAGATGATTTTGCAATAATTTTTCTTACTGCAGCCTGAAACACTGTTTTACAACTTGTAGAACAAGTGAACTGGTTTTGTTATCCAAGAACACGGAGAGATGTCACTCACCGAGTTCTTCCATAAGGTCATTTTATCAATGGAGAAGGCACATCTTTTCTCAAGATACCTTCAGCAAACATTTCATCAATTCTCTGAAGTACAGTTTCAAAAATGTTTCTCTAACTTTCTGTACCCTTAGAAAAATGCTTCCCCACAGCAGAAGATGACATGTTATTTTCCTATCGTGTAAGAGACTTACTATATCAAAAAGAAAGATTTAAATTGTGTTGGATTTGAGTAATCTAATTGATCATTCCTATCCACAGAACCCATGAAGGATGTTTCTTGAGAGACCTCATAGACCACTTTGCTCCCTACACACACAGGCTAAAGAATCTGGTGTCACTCAGAGCTCATGCATACCCCAGAGGATTTTGATGATCAAAACACAGCTGCACTTCAATTACATAAGCAACACTTGTATTATTCATCTATACAGATTTAAAAAGACTATTTTAGTGACATTAATTAAAAATAACAAAGAAAGGGCACACATCTGCCAAGATTGTGAGTTACCTATGAACATGGAAATGTGTAAAAGGTTCATTATTACATACTCTCACCAATATGATCCATRAGCCCAGCAAATCTTGGAAAATGAACAGGTTTTCTTTGTACTTTAAAAACATTTAAGCCTCACAGTATAGACAGAATATGTAAGGTTTATTGTTTCCATATTAAGGGCAGGTAAACAGGAACAAAAAGATGATTTGGAGTCAGCTAAACAATCAATCTCAAAGGGAAAAAAAAAAAAAAAAAGAAAGCCTCCAGAGTTTTATTTTTGAGTTCTGTTTTAACTATTGTTATTGGCTTCACTAAGACTGATGGCAATATGATTTTAACCACTCTGAACCAGATAGCTGTTTCACTTTTACACTCTGTTCAAGTTTACACATGATTCTGGGAGCTAATAACTTTGTATCCAAGAGCCTCTCCCCCCCCCCCCCCCTTTTTGTTCTAAAAAGATCAAATGAGACAAAGTCTTTTTGATCCCAACATGTGGCCAGAAATGTTTTTGCTTTCTCAGATTTGCCTGATGTTGGTCAGAGAAAACTTTGAATTAGGGGGAGTATCTGTTCAGTGAAGTAAGGCTCAACTGAATGGCAATCCCTATTTGAGTAGACAGCAATGGTTTGTTGACAGTTACCACAACCATCTTCCGGCATAAACACATCCCCCATTTCATCTCTGCCCCATCTCTGATTGACTTTAAAATGATGACACCCAGGTTGATTTAGCCTTGTTTATATGTGGTAACAACCCCTAATATCTGTTATGTAACAACTATTCCACAATGGCCTGCTTGCGTGGACAGTTTTATTTCACATGAAGGGTGACTTTGTGTGGTTTAGCTTAGTCTCACGTGGACTAAGCCAAACCACAAAAAGGCATTCTTAGAGTAGACCATGTATCCACAAGGCAAGCCAGTGCAGAATAGCTACTGCATTTTAAATTCACACCTAAGCTTATTTCACAATAGCTTCACTTCACAAGTACTTAACAAAAGAGACAATGCGGGGGTGGGGGTGGGTGTGTGGGTGAGAGAGAGAGAGAGAATATAAGGGTCAAAACACTAAACTGCAGATGATTGCTGTAACCACCTTTCAGGATAACCTTGTTTGTGGAAGAAACAAAGCCAGCCTGTGCTAGGCAAGAGAAAGTAGGGTTGTACAGAGATTTGGAAAGCCTATTTAATGTGTGGGGTTTGGGTTTTTTTGGTACTTTTATAAAAATATCTAAAGTTGTATTGTCATTATATAATATATGGAAACAAAAATATGCACATGTGCCTATATACAGCATACCTTTTCCCCACTTTTCTTTCAATTATCACTAGTCATTGAAATATACTACTTCTAAATTAAGAGGGAGTTCTCCATTAATACACTTCATAATCTTTTCCTGTTTGCTCATATAATGACATGTAACATTGGTTTCTGAAATAATTATTTCTGTAATAATTGTGCTGCTATTTTCTTGCATAAGTATGAGGCAAGTCAGTATTCATTCATTTTAATGCAGGCCTTCTACGTACAAGATATGCCCATTTGAAACTATGGGGATAACTTCAACCCTGAAGGCTTACTTTCAGTGCATTACCCTAGTAAGATGTTGACCTTTCATTAGATCAACTGATACAAGTTTGGGAAAAAGAAGTATGGAGGTATAAATCCCCTTATTAAGATACCTCATTTTTTTTCCCCTAGACCATCCCAGTTCCAATGATGTTATTTCAACTAATGTGAAATGCAAAGTTTTGTATATTATGGTGGCACAAATATATATCGTTCACTTAGACCTATATTAAAGTGCTATGGGCAAAGCTACAATAGAAAGGCTTTGCCTGCCTTTATGTGAGAGGCAGAGCACAGAGCACAAAGTCATCAGGATCGTTAGTCTGGAAGAGTTCTTCCAGTCTTTTAAGTGGTCAGTTTAAGCTCCACAGTAGTTTCCACCAACTCAGTGGCCACTTCACAGACCTGTTTGCTTTTCCAGCATGGTGAGTCACTGCAAAGTAGGGCGAGTACACAGAGTAACCAAGTCAGGGAGCACCAGCACCCGAGCCTCATCCCAGGAAAGCTCTGGCTCTTCAGTCATTCATCCTCCTACAGCCTGTTGTTTAAAGATACCTCTTCACCTGTATTCAAGCATAGCAAACGTATGTATATAGTAAATACAACTTTACATTGTACACAACAGCGACTTTACTGGAATTTTATAATACAGCCTTATATCGCATCAATGAACAAAATCTCATCTGCTAGAACACACAAGGGGCAAGTATCTCTCAATGTTACCCTCTCTCCCAAAGAAAAACCCCTCACGAGCTGTAAGCGCCTTTTCCTAGCGCCTCAGGAGATGAGCCACCATCACCCCGTCCACACAGGCAGCCGGGCCCCGAGGCAGAAGACCSCGGCCCACAGCCCCACCGGCCGCTCCCCGCGAAATAAGGGGGGCAAAACCGGGCACCTGCTGCCGACGGGAGGCCGCTGACGGGCCCAGCCGTTGCCCGCCAGCCGCTCACCGCTACAGCCCTCCTCACCTCCCAAGGGCCAGCCTCGGGCAGTGCCGCTTTAAGCGGTGGTGCTCGGCGTTTCCTTGTTTAAGGCCTGCGCGCATGCGCACGGAGGGGCYGSGGCGGGGCCGCGGCGAGGGGGCGGGGCCGCCTGTTTGCCCCGTGACGAAGGTGCTGGAGCGGTCGAAGCGCGGTTCAAGGTGAGCGGGAGCGCTCCGCGCGTAGTGACGTCAGCGGGGGCGGCATGCGTGGGGGGCCCGGCCTCTAACCGTCCCCGCGCGGCCTCCCACGCACGGGGGGGGGGCGGGGAGGGGCGGTGGTGGCGCGGCCCCGACCGGGCAGAGCAGCGCAGCGGGGCGCCGAGGGACTCAGGGGAGGGACCGGGGGGCGCCCGC
The DNA here is from genome assembly GCA_035582835.1 of Phoebastria nigripes. Lineage (NCBI taxonomy): Eukaryota > Metazoa > Chordata > Aves > Procellariiformes > Diomedeidae > Phoebastria > Phoebastria nigripes. Next base: position 662,062 of record JAYKAV010002881.1, on the reverse strand, counting down.
CGTCCCCGTCGAGTTGAGCGTGCCCCGGTGCCGGGTGTAAAACCGTGAGGGCCTGCGGCCTCGTTTCGCATGGGGAGGGCTTGGCAGCGCCCTCCGAGCCCTCCCTGACGGGGCAGGGCCCCTGCCCTCCTTCCCAGGAGCCGCTTCCTCAGGGATTAGCGCCGCGTCGTTGCAGGGTAGGCGGGGGTGCGGGTTTGACGGTTGGAAGAGACTATTGGGATTGCCTGACCTCTAGAACAGGAGCGTGAATCTAGCTTTACTGAGCCCTCGGATCAAACCGCGGCCCGGGGCGGTGGAGGAATCCCAGAGGAAAGGAGTCCTCCTCAGCACCCAGATCAGGGCCGCTGTGCAGCTGGTAAAACTGAACTTCCTTCATTGCTTCTGACCTCTCGGTTTCTGTCTCCTACGTTATTCTATCTGCAGCTTCTGAAACAGATATTGAACCATCTGCAAGATAGTCTCCAGTGGCTCTTCCACCTTTGACAGCAGTGATTTCTAACATGGTCTTTGGTCCTACCTAGGAAAGTGGATGATCAGTACACTCTCTGGGATTGCTCTCATGTGGGAGCCTGCATACTGCATCACAGGCTTCTCAGAAAAATGTCAGGTGGTGCTCCTGCCTTTCTGGGAGCAATCTGCATTCTTGTGTTCATTCCTGACTTGAAATTCTGCTAAGAAAAAATAGGCCTTGTTTGTCAGTGTTTTTAAACAATTTTCAACAACTCCAATACAATGCAACTATTTATTAAAAAAAAAAAACAACTGCTCAAGAGATGGTACCTGAGAGCTTTCACCTTTTTTGACACCTAGATCTGAAAAAGTAAAGTTTATGCTATCCTATTATGTGCGTGTGTATACTGAATGGAACTTTTGCTCTGTATGTCAGTCAAATTTGATAAAAAGCTCAAAGATATTAGGTTTCTTGGAATATAAAAAAAAAAAAAAGATGGTTGGATCAAGATCCTACTATTATTGTCATTCTTCCTTTTTCACCTATTTCTTTCTTGAGGGAAAGACTGCAGCCTGCCCTTGACCCTTTTGGTGTCTCAGAGAATCCACACGGAGAAAATGCTATGGGAGGAACTTCAGTCACACCAGAGAATTCAATGATGAGACATGAAACATTAGGAAATTGGTCTCTTTTCCCAGGTAACAAGTGATAGGACGAGAGGAAACGGCCTCAAGTTGCGCCAGGGGAGGTTTAGATTGGATATTAGGAAAAGTTTATTCACTGAAAGGGTTATCAAGCGTTGGAACAGGCTGCCCAGGGAAGTGGTTGAATATCCCTGGAGGTATTTAAAAGACATGTAGATATGGCATTTAGGGACATGGTTTAGTGGGACTTGGCAGTGTTAGGTTTATGGTTGGACTCGATGATCTTAGAGGTCTTTTCCAACCTAAATGATTCTATGATTCTATGAAATCTGAATTTATTAGTTCAGTTCATGAAAGTACTTATCTTTTTATGGCATGCATTTTTCTCCATGACAGTCAGTATTGATTCTGGCTTCTACTTTTTGAAAACTTGAGTTTGCAATTAATTAACATT
>JAYKAV010002881.1:574161-658883 GCA_035582835.1 Phoebastria nigripes | reverse complement strand
GCACACCAAGCTCCCCTGATGTGTTAACATCTAAGGTTACAGGCCTAGGGAATTCCCGTGGATTCCTTGCATACCAGCTGCACTACACCCTGGAAGCTTCTTCAGTGCTGTACCTTTCTTTAAAATATGGATATAAGTTGAATTTTTGGGTCACCTCCTGCCATTATTCCACAGAAGGGGATAAGAGTAAAACTGGGCTAAAACATATCTGAGACTCCCCTGATGGTACTGCTGTTGTGCTGCTTAATGCTTCTGTTGTACTCATAGGGTGGGCCAGGTGATCTTGGCATAGAATGATGATGTTAAAACTTGCAATTAATTTTACTCCATTTGATTTAAAATTAAAACCAACTCAGATTATTTTTGTTTTGAAAAGCTAAAATGGTAGTGCATGTTGCTTCCTGTTGGTCTTTTAAAAAAATAAAGAATCAAGTGTCCTTCACATTGGCATTACATGTATATTGAAAAGRATTATGTATACAATACAAATTCACTTTTTCGCTTTTAAAAAATCTGTTCTCTTTCTCCAAAAGCTTTCCTCAGTTTACGGTGCTAAAGGATGGTGCCTCTACTTATTTTCTTTACTCACTTTCATAAYGTTTATAATGCGAGGAAAGTTTGACTGTTTCTTGTTATGTTACGATACTAGTGTTAAGATTTGCTTGTGTAATGGCATTACTGACTTCCACTGTAGAGTAAGTGCAGTCATATTTAGAAGTAAATGTCCATCTCCAGTGTTGTATTTGACTGTGACAGCTGTCATGGAGTGAGTGACAATTCAGTTGCCAGCCTTGCTTTCTGTCTACCCACTCACAGTATCTGGAAGATCTTCAGGTTGAATTAGTACACAAGCTTCTCAACCAAAAGCTGTGAAAGTGACCTGGGAAATCAGTAGCATTTTTGTTCCCTCAGCATGTCAGGCATTCAAAGAAGTAATCTGAACTTACCTTGTATACTTTCTCCACTCTCATCCTTCTATGCCACTCTGTATTGCTTTTCCTTTCTTTTAATATGTTAATATCTTTGCCTTTTTTTTTTTTTAAGCTGTATTTTTTCTCTGTCCTGTAGTAGAAAGCACATAGTTCAAGTTTGTGTTAGGCACAATAAAAATGCTTTTCATCATCTCTTTTCTTGTTCAGATTAGGTTTTTGTGTTTGCGTAATACAGGTATTTAGTGTTAAGACAACAAAAATTTAGTCAGCAGTTTTGGCAGTGGGCYTTTCTGTAAGGCATGAGTTGTACAGCAATTCTGCCTACTCTGTATGGTTTATAAACAGTGGATCAAACCTTTAACACCGTGGATAGATTTGAACTGAATATGAATAGAATATAGAGGAATGATTTGCCCAGATTTCTTGTGAGCTGTCAGATCACTGTTGGTTTATATTCACTGCATTCTTAACTCAGTATTTCTGCACAGAGCAGTTTCGCCAAGTTCTGTATGTGCACAAATTGTTTACTAGAGTATGGTTGTCCTTTTAAATTGCACTGGGCACATGTGACAGTTTATAAAATGCTCACTGAATTAGCACAAATTCTCAAATGCTAAGACAATTGCTCTGGGGATAACAACTGTACCTGATGTACTGAATGTAATTTTGTTATGCAAATGTTGTCAGCCAAGCTAGTGTAAGGTATTCAGGTATTCAACACTTCAAAATTCATAGAATCATAGAATAGTTTGGGTTGGAAGGACCTTTAAAGGTCATCTAGTCCAACCCCTGTGCCGAGGGCAGGGACATCTTCAACTAGATCAGGTTGCTCAGAGCCCCGTCCAACCTGACCTTGAATGTTTCCAGGGATGGGGCATCTACCACCTCTCTGGGCAACCTGTTCCAGTGTTTCACCACCCTCATTGTAAAAAATTTCTTCCTTATATCTMGTCTAAATCTACCCTCTTCTAGTTTAAAACTGTTACCCTTTGTCCTGTCGCAACAGGCCCTGCTAAAAACATTTATAAAAACATTCAAACATTTATACTCAAGTGCACTTAGGAATGACATAGAATATAAAGTTAAAATACGCTATTTGACATTTTCATGCATTATAAAGACATAAAGACAGAAGAGACCATTATGAGTATAGACCTGCCCACTTCAAAGTTTTGAAGAGGAATTTGGAATTTTGTTCTGAAAAGTATTTTATAAAAGAAGTACAAAGTGACATACCCAAGATCACACAGGAAGTCAATAGCAGCGTATGAACGCAAGATCTTGCTGAATGCCAGATCTGCCAAAACTTATCTTAGGCCATCCTTCCTGTTAGGGTTTTACATGAGTATATTTATTCCAGAGATTGCATCAGCTGTGTGGGTATAAAAATGGATTTTTATTTTTCTCTTTAACTGTTAACTCCTGTATTTTCAATGCTTATTTTTTGTTTTTAAACAGTAACTAGTAACTTCATCAAAGTGTGGGGTTTCTTTTCCTTTTGTTGTAGACTGGTGTTCTACATTGTTCTGTCCAAAGAACTGTGCAGGTCACTTATTTTTCACTGATGTGACACTGTAAAGACACATTTGAGATCCACTTCTTGTAGTTTTTCTTGTAGCACCCTTATGTGTTGAAATACTGAAAAGAAACTAACTCTTGAATAATTTTTTCCTAATAAGTAGCTTTTCAAGTGCAAACACAATCAAATGTTAAACCTTTATCATCTGGTTTATGAAAAAGGTATTTTTGGTTTGAGTCAGTTGTGACTTTTAGAGGAGAGGGAAAGGCCAGGGATATGCCCATTTTCTCCCAATAACTTTTTTTTTTGTTATGTTTTTCAGCACTCCAAGCTGTAGTTCTTGACGGTCTGTGAGTGCTGTAATGTAAGCACTGTAACAGTACAAACAGAAAGTTCTGTGTTTTGCAATGTTCAAAGAATAAAGATGTTGGATAAGTGGTGATGATGTACTCTGTCTAGGCTCATCTGTTTAGCTTCACTCCAATTTGCTGTTCTTGTCAGCAGAATAAAGATTATGACAAAGACATCAGCTATCATGTTTCATTCCTTAATGTCTTTGGTTCTTGTGGAGGTTGGTTATTTATGGTACTCAGCTGAGAATAGTAGTAAGAACATTTTTATTTTGTGTTATCTCTGAAAGCATATGAGATCATGATTTTTCTCCTGTTAAATCAGGTTCATTCCCTGTTACTCACTTGGCATCTCACGGTTGCAAGAACACAAATTTACAGTCCTCTCTTAAACTGTTGAAATTCAAGGAGAAATTTTTCAGTAAAACAGATCAAATGGTGATCTAATTCCTTCTCACCTCTGGGCCAGACCATTTCTTAGGAGAAAATGCACTGCTAATAGAAAGACTTGCTATTTCATGTGAAACATCTTACACAACAATCTCTTTTTATCATATACATGCATACKGCTACTACTGGCATGCGTGCATACCTTTTATTGAGTTGCACCCGACTTACGCATGCAAAGCTGCTTCAGTGTCTTTTAGGTGGGAACAGAGTGTTCTCAGTCAGCACAGGAAAGCAAACCAAACACATCTCCTACAGCCTGGTAGAGGGTGGTCATGATCCTACAAGGAGCATGGTACATTATAATTTTCAGTCTTTCTGGAAGGTGCTACTGTGACATTGTATAAAATCATGGCTTTAACAAGGTAAACAGGGAAAGTCTTTATTCACATGTTTGTTTATTTTACATTTGAGGTTATTTTATATGATTCTTGGGCACGGATGCTGAAGTTGGTGAGGCCCATATTTCATCCCCAGTTTCCAAATTACTAAGTACTTTGCCGCATATTCCTTTTCAAGAAAATTTATGTTTCAGTCCTTCAAACAATGTTTTCCTTTGTAGGAATCCAGTGCGAAATTGCTGCAAAAGCAGGGATGATTATACAGAGAGTAGTGCTGAATTCACGCCCCGGTATGTATTTCTCTCCAAGAAAGGAGCAATGTGTTTGTTATGGTTGCCTAATGCTCCAGAATGGTGAGAAACAGACCCTAATTTAAGATATTGACATTTATCTATCTTAATGTTGCATGCAGCAATAAATAAAGTTTATGGTGAAGTGTATTTATTTAGTCTGTATATACAGATTTCTRAACTCTTGGGTGGGAAAAAAAGGGTTAATGCATAATATATGAGAAAACCCTAAGTGTAGGGACTCAAAGTGAAGAAAGATTAGCAAGCATTGCTTTTTAGTTCTGGCATTTGTTCTTTTTGCACTTTGAGAGATGACTAAAATAAGGTATTTTATTACTGTTCATTTTTGTTTCCTTTTAGTAAATATTGAATCTTTTCTTCCTCCCATGTTTCCAAGTGTTTGTTTTTTAAATTTACACTCTTGAGGATCTGTTTACTTCCTTGCTTACACATTTGCCTTGTTACGGATGTCAGCACAATTTTTTGAATAGCGAGTTTATAAATTGTCTGTTGTAGAAGACTCACATGTGTGCATCAAGTTTTTTGGGGGGTATTGTATGCTGCTCAATGCCAAAATAGTCCTAAGAGGTAAGAACTATTGTGTGACCTGCAAATAAGTCTTTTCTAATGCAAATCAAATGTTACAGCAGTAGCCTGCTGTAGTCACCCAGTCACTCTGATTTAAAACATATATGGGTATCTGCCTGTCTCCTTTTGGTGCCAGTGGTTCCAGTTGTCAGTCTGATTGATCTGCTGCATGTGGTACCAACCTGAGGATGAAGCCTCCAGTTCTGGGGCTCTTGGCATACATTTTATAGGTGTTTCTGGGAAGCTTTAATTTAAGGAGGTCTGTCTGTAGCTGCGAAGGGATGCTCGTGAAGCATATGCATGCGCAGTGGCAATGGTCTGTATTCCCCCAATCCCACTCAGTCAGAAGAGAATGAAAGGTGAGAGTTTAAAACTTGCCTGGTTAAAATTTATGGTCATTTGCTACTGGCAAAATAGTGCATGATGGTTTTGTTATGTGAGAGAAGTCCCAATGCATGTCTTTGTTTTGAAAGTTAGGGGCCCTTTTTGTTTTTTTTAATTTGCCCTAATTGTTCATAAGAATTACGTGTAGCAAACAGCATGGAAACTGTCAGTCAGTGCAARTGCCTGGTACTGGCCCAGGTGAGCATAAGCTGACAGATCAGCACCTGTTTGGATGGTGGCAGTGCACCCATTTAAATCGTAGTCTGTGATATAAAATCTGAAAGTTCGTTGGTAGTTTTATACCTCAATAAAGATACAGGCTAACTTATTTAAAAAAGGCCTTCCCATATTGATTAAGGGGAGCTCTATATTGATTCATTTATTTGTTTGATTTTAAAATAATGCTAGGTAAGAATGGAGTGCCAGTGGCTGAAAACTTCCGACTGGAACAAAGTACAATAGCAGATACGATCCAAGCAGGACAAGTGCGTGTTAGAACCCTTTATCTCTCTGTGGACCCTTACATGGTAGGTGACGGACTGAGAGCTAAGCCAGAATTTGTTTTTAAAATATCTTCATCTCTGTACCTGTCATGATGTTTAACACCAAAGTTACCAATTATAAGACAAATGTCTCTCTAGTATAACTTAGTAATTCTGTTTATTTTGATGGAGTTATATTGGGAAGGGATTTGGCATTAATGTGCCTGTGATATATATAGGAATATGACTTTATAGGCCCAGAAGGGGACTGTGAGCCCTGGTATACCATAACAGAATTGTTTGTATCAGCTTTTTCTGAACTTTGCCTTTTTTATATACATTTTTTAGCTTTTTTTTTTTGCCATGGAAGGATGTATTTTTCAATTGAAAGTGTGGGTAGAGGAGGAAGAATATTTCATGATGAAGCAAGAGAGGGCCAAAAGTTTCTAGACAAAACACGTAAATGATTCAAGTTAAATGTTATTTAGCTATTACGAGTTTTGTTTACAAGTGAAAGTCAGATTTTCTCCTTAAGTGGGTGATGGCAGGACAAAAATGTGTCAATACTTTGTAAACAATGGAAACAGAGGATTAGTGAATGAAGCCATAACCAGCACTTGCACCTAATTCAGCAAAACTGTAGAAATCATGTGGTTGGGAGAGTTGTGGGTTGAAATAGAAGTGAAGGTAGGAGGAGAACCAGACAGACCCAGTCTGCTAGTATGTAAAAGTTTGCTATAAGGAGAATTCTGATCATTTGTTCCCTGTATAGATGGAGATAGTAGAAAAGAAACGGTCTTAATTTCAGGAAAGTAGGTTTAGCTTGGGAATTAAGGAAAAGTTTAAGAATCCTGAAGTACTAACTCAGGCTACAGGGGGAGATATAAAGGAAAGACTTCAGATTTAAAGATGTTTCATTAAATAGATCTCTGTCAGGGATGGTCTAAATATATTTGACTGTTCTTCAGTGCACAGGCACGGACTAAATGACTTGTGGGTGTTTTTTTCAATCCTACATTTCTATGATTCATCCAGTTAAGGCATGGCATTTATAGGATTCTTGTCAGATCCAAGCCAGTTGTCTTTGGTTGCACAGCTGACTTTGAGGCAGCGTCTGTAGAAGGTGTTGGTTTTGGTAACGCTGCTGGAGATCATCAGAATGGTCCTTTTGTACTGAGCAAACAGAGGGGAAAGGGATCTAAGAAAAGATGATGAATATTTGGGACTTATTGAGAGATTTTTGAGTAGCCCTTTGTGTTTGAAGTTTTAAACATATCTCATCCCCAACTTGAACTCATAAACAAACCATGTGTTCCACCAGAGCCTTTCATTAAAGCCTTGTCTTTCAGCGCTGCCGAATGAATGAGGATACGGGCGCAGATTACCTCCTGCCCTGGCAGCTGTCTGAAGTTGCTGATGGTGGGGGCATCGGGGTTGTGGAGGAGAGCAAGCACGGACACCTTGCTAAAGGAGACTTTGTAACATCCTTCAGTTGGCCCTGGCAGACGGTGGCCATTCTAGATGGAAGCTTGCTACAAAAGGTAATGCAAATGCAAAGCCCAGATTGTCACTATTTTCTTTTCCTTAACCTTTTTTTTTTTAAAATAGTGGCTAATGATACTATTTCTTAGTCAAAAACAAGCCAACGTTATTGAAGCAACCAGTTCTCAAAAGGCAGATCAACTCACAGGTGGCAAAATCTGTATCAATTTCTCTCTTTTCTTAATAAAGAAAAATGTGAATGCTTTTTTTGGTCACAGACGTGCCAGTATTATTTCAGTTGTTGGATTTTTAATAAATTTCTCGAAGCTGCTTCTGTTAATTAATTCTGTTAATTATCCTAATTCTAGTTAGAACTCCTGATCCATGAGAATGTAGTCATAAGACTTAGAAGTCTTTAGATATAGTTAATTCAATTTATTTCACTAACATGTCTTAGTGAAAGCTTGTACTTGAGATTTTACATCTACAGAAGAAAGGATATTCAACATTAAGTTGAATGTGGAGAGGTAACAGTGCATTAGGTATATTGTGTTCATCATCCTCATGTAACATGGAAAATTATTGTAGTTTAAGAATGTACAATTTCCAGTAAGCTTCTTCCTTTAGGACCCTTTGCCACTGATCTGCAATTGCAGTATTTGATAAAACAGTGCTATTTTATCCTTTATGCTAACGTAAGGCTAGTTCACCATTGCTGGAAACTTCCTATCTTCCAGCTGCTTTTTGACACTTCCATAATTAAAGTTCTTGCAAGTGACTTTGTTTAAAAACTTTTTCTAAAACTGTGGAAATATAATCTTTGTTTCATTTTGTATAACCTTGTTATTAAGGTAGACSTAGTTTATAGCTAGCTTGTCCCTACCAAGGGACAAGTTGTACCTTGCCTGGTAAATATCCTCAGTTAGTCTTCTATCCTTAGACAATCAAATAGCAAACAGCAAAACCTCACCTTAAAAAGAAGTGAACACCACCACATGTTTCTGTTTTGTAGCTTGTTCCACAACGTGTAAATGGACGCCTTTCCTACTTTCTGGGTGCAGCTGGCATCACAGGACTGACGGCCCTGTTAGGTATAAAGGAGAAAGGTCACGTGACTGTGGGTGCAAATCAGACAATGGTGGTGAGCGGAGCCGCCGGTGCCTGCGGCTCTTTGGCCGGCCAGGTAGGTAGGCTTAAGACATAGAAGCATACTGTTACCAAGTTTATCTTCTGAAACATGCTGGTTAGTAAACATACAGATAAAATCATTGTAAACATGAGCAGGTATAACTCCATGGGAAGGGCCAGTTTTACAGATACAGCTCACACTCTCACTGAGAAAGATTTTAGGTGTGAAACTTAATTTTCATGAAACTGGGATAGGAGAAAACAGCCCAAGGTGATTACTTGTCACTAGCATAAATAAAGCAGATGGTATAAACACATGTATTTACTATATATTTATATAGTAGTCTGCCATTTGAACACAGTCTTTGAGTTGACTGGCAACTTTCATTTTTTTCTGTATTGGAAAATAGTCAGTAAAAACATGTAGTAAGCCCTTCTGTGTGTTGCGTTCCATGACATCATTCGTGTTTTGAGATTTACAGCCCTTTTATCCTCCTCAGCTTTGCAGAACATGTTGCGGTGTGTTTGTGTGTGTGTGTGTATGTGCTTATCTACAAATATATATGTATACGCACACACACACATATATAGACACAAACACAATAGATACTAAGCAAGCTTAAGATTGATAAAGAGGAGCTATGAAGAAACAATGCATAAGCAAATCTGTGAAGAATGTATTTAAATCAATTATTGTCCAATCTTTTTGGCCTTTTATTAGCTATGTTACGGTACTTGGCAGACGGTGATTTTATACTATATTTGGCTCTCCAGTACTGCCAGTCCTTGGTGATTCCACAGACTAAACCTCCTGCAGTCAGTGAGTGTGGAAAGATGGCAGATTTCAGTTGTACCTGTCCCTTCTCTATGTGTGAGGAGGGAATGACAAGAGGCAATTGTGTTCCATGAGATGGGAGCGTGCACTGAATTTTGCTGCCTGGGGTTTAGTGGGATGGGGGATAACTGTAACACCCCCTCAGGCCCCCTTCCTCCCACTGGTACCTTTATGCAGATGAATGATCTAACTTCTCTTTATTGTTTGGGGGGTTTTGTTTGTTTGTTTGTTTKTTTTGTTTTTTTTTTTTAAACTGTGCTCCTGCAGATTGGCCGTCTGGAGGGCTGCTCTAGAGTGGTGGGGATCGCTGGCACAGATGAAAAGTGCTCCATTTTGGTCCAAGAAATGGGGTTTGATGCTGCCTTCAATTACAAGACGGGGAATGTGGCAGAGCAGCTACGTGAACTCTGCCCGGGCGGTGTGGATGTTTACTTTGACAATGTTGGTGGAGACATCAGTGATACAGTTATAAGTCAGGTGATTATACCAGCTGTCGGGTTTATTCTAGTCATTCTCCAATGTCTGCGTGCCCAGCTTTGAATTAATTCATACCAGAGACCAGCCTGCAATACAGCAGAGCAGGCTTTCCACTTCATGATCTAATCCAGGTGCTGATCCTGGTCCTGAGGAGAAATCAGGTATTTGAAATCAGTGTCTGTCATTTCAAATAGCCTGGCAGTATAGTAATAGAAACACACTTTCTGCTTCTTGTCTCTTGCTTCTTTGGCCAGGAGACTTGGTAATACCCTAAAAACCTTGTCTGTCAGTGCAGTAATCTTGTGTTTTGTCAGCTTTGGTTTTCTGGCTTCACAAAAGACCAGCTCTGCTGGGCTTCCATAAAGACTCTTGACCAGCCCTCTTCACTGTTAATGTGAAACTACTCTGTCTCATGGCAGGGAGGCTTTGGTGGCAATGCCATCTTTGGGAGCTCTAAATCACAGCTGTATCCAACAGCTGTATCCAACTTCTTTGTCCTATTACCCCTCTCCTCCTGACAAAAAGGGCACACAGTAAGATAACGATTTCTTATATTCCTTGTATTTAATGCCTTTTTAAATTACACACAGGCTGTATAGCATTTATTTTTCCACTATTGCCCTGCATTTATCTATCTGAATGTTGTCATAGGTTGAATGGGACTGCCTGCAATTCTCCCACTCTTTTCTAGGAAATGTGGCAATAAATAAGGATACCCATGTGAAAAATTTTGCAATATAATCTGTTGCATCTCTGGAAAATTTAGTTTCTGAGACCAAGGAATGTAATTTTTCTCACTTTGTGCTGTCCCAAACAGATGAATCAGAACAGCCATATCATCCTGTGTGGACAGATTTCTCAGTATAACAAAGATGTGCCTTATCCTCCTTCGCTGCCTCCTGACATAGAAAAAATACAGAAAGAAAGGAATATCACAAGGTACATTTCTCCTCTAGAACATGTGACCAGGTTCCAGGTAGATTGTGCACGTGATGTTGTGACTCTGATGTTCAGAAGGTAGTCTGTAGATCCGCAATAGGCATGTGTAATCGGAACAGAACTTTGCCATACTAAAAAAGGAAACTATAATCACAACGTCAGTAAATCCTTTCTCTTACATTTGTCTGTATCAGCATGAAAAATGGGAAAGGATGTTGTTACATGCTAACATTGTTGTCTGTTGTTATGCTTTGTTTGTGGTTGCTTGATTTAGTCCTGGAGTCTTTGACAGATTCTTCAGTATGAGGGAAGGTGTTGCCATGGTTCTGTTTTCAGATGTTTTGCCTTCTCTCCAAGTGTAGTAGTTCAGGCAGAGAGAAAATCAAATCTTTTTAAAGTAAGGAKGCAGCTGATGCAGTGATTGTATTGAAATTACATTTTTAGTATTTGGGGTTTTATTAGATAATGGGACTGTAGGTGTGACAGATATATACAGGTAAAACACTGATTTTTGTTATGACTCTGGGAATTGCTGAATCTCCTGTCAGGATTCACGTGGAGCTAAAGCAGAGATTAGAAGCAAAGTCTTAGGAGATTTTTCATTCATTGCGTTGCAGAAAGTTGGGGAGACTTTTGATTTCTATGCAAACAGATTGACCTCTTCTAATTAAAATCCTTTTCTTGTCCCTGTTACTGTTGTCTGCACTTTTAAAAAATGGATAAAAATACTAAAATACACCATGCGTACTAGAAGGTGGTGGAGTCAGTACATTGCTACAAGTAATGATCATTTTTGATGATCGTTTCAGTTTCTCTTGATTGCTATAGGCAGCTGTGACAGCAGGATATGCAAAATTTTGGGGAGCCTGAAAGTTAATTTATACTCACCATCTAGTTGCAGGTCCATTAATTATTTGCCCTAGTACAAAAAAAAGTGAAAAAAGAAYAGGAATTCACTCACATTTTATGGACATTTGCTTATTCTGGTGATACTACTTGATTTTTATTACTTTTCTCTCTGATAGTTGAACACAATTACTTGTCTAAGACCTATGTTACTGCAAGCTCCCACTGCAGGGAGCTGTCTCAACAAGCTGGTAAAGCTCTGAGCTGTCTCTCATTGTAATTAGTACTCATAATCCTTCAGTTTCAAGAATGCTGTTTCCTGAAAAGATTTGTAAAGATTTCAAAATATGCTTACCAACCTTTCTTAAATCAAGACTCATTCTTTCCTTTCACAGGGAAAGATTCTTAGTGTTGAACTATATGGACAAACAAGAAGCTAGTATATCACAACTCTGTCAGTGGATCCAAGAGGGTAAACTGAAGGTAGGAACTTTTACATCTAATCTATGGCCTCTAATACCACCTCCTCAGATCATGGTCTGACTACAAGAAGTCCGATTTATTTGTCCTTGGCTCTCTTACCATGCCTCAGAATTAACAGATTTTCTTAGGAATGTTTAAGTATACTTGAAAGCTTATTAGGTAGCACTGTTTCAGTAGATACCTGCTGAGGATGATGGGACTGTAGTACGACAGACTTTTCTAATTACATGCTGCTGATGTCTGTATTTCTTTCAGTATAGAGTGCAAGTGCTTTTTTACTTAAGGGATCAGACCTTCAAAAATACTTACTTTAGAATTCCTGATTAGTTAGTTAGTGTCCTGAATGCTTTTGGGGATCTTGTCTGAAATTTTGTTTCAAGCTCTATAATCACCATTTATTATTTTGTGATGGGTAGATGCTTTATCCATCCCTTCCCTGTGAGGTCTGATTAAATTAGTTTTTGATTCTTCAGGTGATCAGTAAATTTTCCTGGGAAAATCCTGAGATGTGAAATTTTGGCAGGGGCAGGGATGTTCCAGTTCTGACTGAAGCATTAAATTGCCCACAGGCTTATCAGAAAGTATTCACTCCTCTCTTGATGAAAGAATCTGGCCCAAACAGAGCACTGTCCATTGTAGCAAGAGAATCCTTTAGATTTTGGTAGTTTCCATGGCAGTTTCATGGCATGTTTCTAAGAAACGTTAATCTTGTTTGAAGAAAGCTGAAAGGACTTCTTTGCATTGACAGGTCAGAGAGACCGTGGTAGAAGGCTTAGCAAACATTGGTGGTAAGATTTTTACACCATTTTCTAAGAATAATAATCTGATTAAATACGATGACAGTAGAGGTTAACTACCTCCTTTGTTTCATTTGCCAATTCGGATTTTTGTATTTTATCTAAAACATGATTTTTATGTTATAATAAAAAATATATTTTTTTACAAGGTATTAAAAAGTTCTGTGAGAAGATTATTTTATGTTCAAAAAACCTATTGAATATAAATTTTGAGGGTTTTTTTTGTTTTACTATTGGGGGGAAATTAATTGTTAAACTGCTACCTTAGCAGCTGATGACAGTCGCCCTGATCTTACGGATTTAAGGTGCTGCCCATTTCTTAGAACTTGTGTGTAAGAAAATGGTATTTTGGAAACCTTGAACTTATGCTTTAAAAAAACCAGTCTCTAACAGTGCTTGTTATTGGATTTGCTATCAAAAAATAAATTGAAAAGTACACACAAGAAAGGGGAAAGCATATTAGAGATTGCTAAACAAAGTAAAAAATAATTTCTTTTAAAGGAACAAAATAGCCTGTAGCCTGTTCAAAAAATCTGTAACAAAGAAAATATAAAAATGAAGGGGACCTTGTGACTCCAGTGAGACAAAGCTAGAGAGCCAGGTGATTCAAGATATGCTGTAAGAATGCTTCCCTTTCAAGTAAAAGGGGAGAGTATGATTTAGTCCATTTAGTCTTTTAGTCCCACAAGATTGGAAATTAGTAGAATTAAGCAATAGCCAAATCTTATAGATTTAAATTTATTCTAGTCATTGCTACTTACTGGTATACATACGTATTTTGAAGGAATTTGATCAAATATAGCAGTCATATTTCATACTTTGTTTACTCAAAGATTTATTATTTTGCACCAGCTTCTGGCATTTATTGCACTACATAGAGTATTTATAAACCTTTTCCTTTCACAAAGGTTTGTGAAACCCACAGCATTTGTGGGCTCTCCAGTCACACCTTGTCTTTCTGTTTGGTATTTGTATGGCATATCACAAAAGCAGCAAATGTAATCGTTAACTTGTATAGGGCTAAACAGTTGCTTACAAATCAGTTTTTTTAATTATTACACAAAACTGCCCTTAGCAGTTTATTACGGACTAGCTTTTTTTTTTTTTTCTTCTCAGTTTGGGGAGCTGTTTAATACATTTGCTTCTACCATTTTTTTTCTTCTTTTTTGAAAGTAACTTGGCACATTTTGCTTTGCACTAACTTACTTCATTATTTCTCTTGAAGCCGCTTTCCAGTCCATGATGAATGGAGGCAATATTGGAAAACAGATCGTCTCAGTTTCTAAGTAAAAGTTATTGCTGTGGGAAAAATAATTGGATTCTGTCTCTAACAGTGAGCAAGTTTTTACTTATACTAATTTCCATTTTCTTAGATAAACCATTAAGTTGTTCTGTATGTACTGAAAGCACAGATTCTGGGATGCTAAGGCAGAACCTATGCTAATAAACTAAATAGAACTGGAAACAGGAATGCAATCATTTATACTAGAAATGAGTAATATGTTCTTTGACATGATTTTGACAGTTGCCAGCTAGCACACTTGCAAACATTTCATGGGTATGGTTTGGAAGCTAGAACATCCCAGGAAACATTTTCAATAAGCAATTTGTATGCAGCCACCTAGTTTTGGTTGTTAGAAGAATTTACTAGTGTAGATGTGCACCATTCCCATGCTAGTTTGTCTCAGTGCCCAGGAACTTCTGTAGGAATTTTTAATTTACTAGTGTAAGTTTACCCAGACAGTCCAATCAATCTGGCTAATCATTTTAGAATGTAACTGTTCTCATTTTTACAGATAATTGCAATGAAAAATTCCATTTCTGGAATTCAAGGTCTCTAATAACAAAGGTATTTCCATTCTGCCATCTGGAACAAATTTCCACTGCTCTCTCTTGTCCATTTCTCTTATTGTATCATTATATCCCCTACTTTTCAGAGCACTTGAAACCTAATTCATTTACAATGCCATCTGCATGCAACCTGAGGCTCATCAGAGATAGGTTCAGGTGTAGGGTGAGCCTCCCGCTTAACTGTTCATTTATTTACTCTTCTTAATCTTTGCATTCCAGACTTAAGTGAAGTTTTCTTTTTAGAATTCCTTTTCTAAAATCTACTGTATCTTATTTTTATGATAATCTCCCTGATTTCACTAGTTTTTCTGGTTTTTACACCTCTCCAGGGTGACAGACAGAGGATCTCAAAACATGCTGCCTGATGACAGAAGGTAACTTTGCAGACAATCGACCTTCTGTTCCCTCAGTAACTTATCTTGGCTCAGAATTTTTGGTCTAACAATGCTCGTTTAACATCTCAATGGGGAAACTTGAAAAAATGAGTCACCATTTCCAAGTTTGACTAGCATAACCCCAAGCCAAATGAGACTGATGAGATTATGTGTCTTCAAAAGCAAGGAACAGAAAAGGGAACAGATAATTATCTTAAAGACATTAGAATTCCAATACTATGTACATTTAGAGACATTAACACATATTTATTTAGAGAATAGGATTGTTCATGACACATTCTGATTTACAGGCGATTGGTTTTGGTTTTAATTTGTTTGCCATTAAGAGAAGTGCTTCCAAACAGCAGGGTCAGCTGAGCTGTCCAGAGAATGGATTATCTAGATCTGCGTGAGTCACTACCTAGGCTCAAACTAAATGAAATCCAAGGACTAGGAAAGAAACACTATGCAAGAAATTTGGCATTATAAATCATTTTTCAATCACTTTTGAAAGTAAGACAACGGGTATCAAAATTGCCTAATATGGTTCTGAGCAATATGAAGAACAGTCCTTTCATTTCCCAGTGCTGAAGCTAGCCCTGACAGAAGGAAGTGTGCAGTGACGGATGCCATAAACTTTGAGGAAGAGAAAGACACCTGCAGTACAGCATTAGATGGTCTAAAATCTTCCAGTATGCATTTTTCAACTACAAAACTAGTGACTGGTTCACTTTCAGCTAGATTGTGAATCCAACATCAGCATAACTAACTCAAGCAGCATTAATAACAGTGTCACACTGGGATAGAAGCCAAAATTTTTATGCAGTAAAATCAGTATGATCATAGTTGGCAAATGAAGACAGAAAGCAACAGGTGAGTGAAATTCTCTGAATTCCTGCATATTGAATGTTTATAAGATGGTAACTCACTTGTGAAAGTTAAGCAGTGCAGGCTTGTAAGACTTGATAATTCKTATGTATGTTAAAACGAGAGGCAGGAGGAAATGCAGTGACCCTGAGCGCTGTCTCTAGACTTGGATTCCTGTCATGTCAGCTGGATTTAATGGGGAAGGAGCTGATGGGAATACAACCTTTCCAAACAGCAGTTCTAATGAGTGTGCTGATGTGTCCATTGTCCCTTTTCCTTTCTTTCTTCCCTCCCACGTGCTCCCACATACCTATACCTGATACAAATATTCAGATTGAAACAGCATCACCATCATCCTATATGTTTGTTACCCAATGCACGCAGTATTCTGCATTCTGTGTTCAACTTCTGCCAGGCAGCAGATTAGCCTTGATGCACTTTAACACACTTAATCTTTCTGAATAACCTTCCTCATCCTTACAGTTCATTCCTGAAGCAAATACCTAAATGCAAAAGAAAACAGCCCACTCCACATACATGACCAACCATTAACACTCCACACCCCTGCAGCAAAGCTGATCTTAACCTGAGGCTCCGTTGCTACTGCTCCTGAAAATTGTTATCAGTGCAAGAGTATTTTTACAAATGAGAGTGTTAGTATTGCTGTTGCTGCTGAGTTGAAATAGTATCAGTTTTAATTAGGAACAGAAAGTCTTCCATTGAATTTGGGTTTTTTTTGTGTGTCTAATTGTACATAAATAGGCGCTTTTCGGGGCATGGTGTCACCATGGTGTTTTCTTATCTTCTTCCACCCTTGAAGACTAACCTCTTCCTACACACAAGTTTCAACGTCTTGTAACTTGCATTTCCCTGTATTTGGCTTCCTCCAATCTTTCAATTTTGTTCCAGTTTCAACAGCCTGTTTTGAGAAAAATGCCTTTTATTCTTAAAACTGAGGACCGTTCTGTTTTAATTCCAGCCTGCTTGGAAGCAAGTATATCATAGGGTATTATCCAAAGCAAGCTAATTAAATACCTGTGTATTTCAAAAGAGACTTCAACCATGAACTGTGGTGAGTTTGTGTTGTGTGAATGTAAGAAAGCAATCATAACAATAACCACTACTGAAAGGCTATTAAAATGTTGTTTTCCTTTCATATGTTATAGGTGAAGGCCTCAGTCTGACATATTTCTGATTCCAAAGTTACATTTGCTTGTCCAAAGTACAAATTTTGTACTTCTGAACAATGTTTGCTGAAGGGCTACTCCAGAGCGAGCTCATCTCTGGCACTGAGTTGACACACCTTCCAGGAGTGACAGTCTTCTAGGAATTTATTTTTCACAACTGAAACAAAATATGATAACATTATAAAATTCCCAGCACTATTATTTTTACAGCAATTGCTTAGTAATCCACACAAGTTGTAAGCCTATTAAGAGCTGATGATGTGAGGGGTGATCCAGAGTGAGATCATGCTGAGATACTGATTCTTTACTGTAATAAAGGCAGCTTGATTGCAGCAGCATTCCTGTAGTTAGGTAAGCTATGGAGGGCAATATAGGTTCTATCAGCATTAGTCAAATGGCTTTAAGGAAAAAAGAAGAAAAAAAGATGGGGACAGTCAAAGTAAACCTCATCCTGGTACCCCCAATGTTTAGGATTGTCACAGAAGCATTTCTTTACTTGTGAATCCTGGCTCATGTTACCTCTTAAGAATAAATAAAAATCAAAGGGAGAAAATGCTTTAAACCAAGTGCCCACAGTTGTAAAAAATACGAAGACATCTTTTTTTCACCTTGTCTTAATTTCTTAATTATTGTAATAGTGTGACTCTTCAGCAGTCATGTATTTTGCACTATAGGAGAGGTCTCTTTTAACAAAGGGTGACAAATAACTGGTAACAAAAATCCAAGAAGCTATGGATGTAGTAGATAGTCACTGGCTGCAGAAGCACCAGCATTTGTCCCATGAAGCTTTACCTTACAAAGATGGTGAGGTATAGTTTATAAAATCATAAGCAAGGGCAAGCATGAATTCAGAGTAGGAGTTTTGTGACCACAATAAGGTACTAGATGTTCAGCTGTACAATCTTTATAAATAAGCATTTCTTGTTGCAGAGGGTAATAAAACTTAAACAGCATTGGGCAGAGAGACTTTTTTTTTTTTCTTCTTTGAGCCGGTCTTCCGCTTGTTTGTATTTGGTAGTTTTATGCACTTCCATTTCCATCCCTTCTCCCTTTGCACCTTGAACAGTTGCTGTTGGCTGTCCTATATTTAATTTTCTTCCCTTCTGCTTTCTTACCCTCCCATTTTTTCCCCCTTTTCCTTAATTTTTTTTTAGTTCATCATGTTTCTTGTCCTCCTTTTTGTTGGCTTCTTCCTTGATAATCAGAAAAACATGCTCTTTTTCATAGGAGCACTAAACAGTGGTTTAGTGCTAGGCTGTGTAGTTTAGTGTCAGGATTTCATGGAAAATGTCAGCAATACCATGAAAAGAGCTTGCCAGCTCAGACATAAATGTGTCTTACTGCAGTTTATAGTAGCTGTTGTTACAAAAGTGGAGAGAGAAAGGCAGATGCCTTTCAAATAGCTTCATCTCTTTATTCTACATTTTAATGCATTGATTGTGGAAGAAGCAGATGCAGGATTACTTAGTCCTGTTGTTTGTAACATTGCTCTCCTGTATTGCTACACTGCCTTTCTCTTTACTGGGTTCTCTTCATGGTGGGAAATGTTTATACAATCCATAAATAGACTGCCAGGGGATAAAAGAAGATCACAGGCAGAGATGCCATATCCCACAATAAGAAAGGGTAACAGCAGCTGGAATAAGCTCCAAACTGAGAAAATAGTTTGTGAGACACAACTGGGAACTCTTTAGGAAAAGCACAGAAAGAAGCAGAAACGAGTCAAGACTTTTTAGCCGCAGGAACACAGAGTTTTGCAACCAGAAAGATACCTTGGATAGCAAAATTCAGTTTTGCTACAGCAGTCTACTCTGGGCCAAGTGGTGGTTAAGAGGGTGGCTGAACAGGTCAGCAGTATTGAAAGAAAACTGAAAGTATGAAGTAGCAAAGCAGTGTTTATGCAAGAATAGGGGGGTGCAATTTATTTTTATAGGAGACTGTTTGAAGGTAGTGAGAGAAGGCAGTAAGGCTTTATGGGGCTATGGGTCTACCCTCCTCTGCTCCACCCTCTTCTTGCACTGCCTTCTCCATATCTCTGAGACCTTCCCTCAGTCCCAACTCCTCTGCAAGAAGGAGCCTTCCTCACCCCATCAGCCCCTACTTGCTTTCCTTTGCCTCCCAGGCTGGGGAATGTGGGAAGGGAAAGTAAAGGGCCAAGGACCAGGCTCTGATACGGTGAAGTTTGGACAGGAGCCAGCGCGGTTGGACTTTCTCCTGGTTCTGGAGGCAACTGGGGGAGGGCAGGACACTGTCTACTGGTGCTTTTCCTGCTGGGGTGGAGCTGCCTTTATGTCCCACTCCCCCAGAGTAATACCTACATCTCTCTCTCGGCAATAACAATCCCATTAGAAAGCTGCATGGGCAGCAATGAGCATTTCAAACTGGAACAGCCTGTTCCATGTCCTCAGGCCAGGCAGCCTGAGTGAGCCTTCAGTGCCCTGCAGGCAGCTGTCTCTCACCTCTGCCTCTGCCTCGGCCAGCTCCAGAAAGGGATTCTTCCTCTTTGAACTTTTGGAACTGTTTTGGTGGGGTGTTTTTTGGTTTTGTTTTTTTTTTTGGGGGGTGGTTTTTTTTTTTTTTTATTATGCTATAGAGATAGTGGGAAAAGCACATGGAAAAAGCCTCTCTCCCCCCCATCCTTGCATTTTCCACTACGCTGAATGCCAAGATCTCTTTATTGGGATCACTGGATTGGACAGGCCTTCACTGATGACAGTTATAGGAAATTATGCATGGCAATGGCATTCCCCTGGGAACTTCCCTCTCCAAGTTTTGCTCAGCCCTCAGAGCCCTGAGGGTAATGCATGTAAAAGAATATCTCTTTTTCCTAGTTTATGTTACGCATTTCACAGCATCTTGGATGTAATTCACCAATGAACACAATTCCTTCATAAGCAAGCAGCAGCATGAAAAATTACATGTGCTTTTTCTAAGAGACTTTAAAAAAAAAAAAAAGAACAAAATGTATTTGAAAGACGTTCTCAGAATTTTTTTTCTTTCCAAATTTCAAGTGTCCTTTTAGAGTAGTTTCAGATGGGAATTAAGTATTTTAAAGGAGCTCCTCCATGCAGATTAAAAAAAGCCAAAACAAACCAACAAACCCTGCAGAGTATTGTAATAGAAGCATTTATACTATGAAAGATTGATTTGTCACAGATCATACTCATGTCGCCAGCAGTATGTAAAGTACTTCTGATACCAAACACCCACTTCAGCAGTCTGGTTCCACACTCTGCCACTTGCTTTGCTCGCTTCATGTAGTTCTGATTTGTCCTCCTAATGAACAGCTTGGAAAGGATATTCTTGACTTGAGAAGACCTCTGTACTCTCATGCTTATTACCCCAAAACAGCCATGCAGTGCTATTTTAAAAGAAAGAGAACTATATGCCAGAAGTAATGAATGCCAAAGCCATTTGCTTCTGTTCAAGTAAAAAAGTTAATAAATAAAATCTTTTCATCTATAAATTAGAAAAACATGTCATACACCATGTAACACTATGAGAGATTTTACACTGGTGCCAACTGATGTAAATGCTAAGATACATTACAGCACARTATCGTGTTATCTTCTCAGTAGAAATGCCGCCTTTCAGTGAGCAGAAGAGTTTAATTTTGAGAGGACCAAACCCAGGCAATTCATCAGGACAACACAGGGCCTGTTATCACTGGAATGTCTGGCTTCAGTCCACTATGTTGATTTGTGCCTTCTGGGCACCACAGGCCAACAGGGGAGCAAATGCAGGTTTCTTTATAGGGTGGCTTGCAGATTTACCGTATCTGCCTAGCTGTCAGAGGTTTGTCCAGTCATCAGCAGTTCATTTAAGTGACTAGTGATGTGTTCTGGGAGATGGGCTGTATTTATTTTGTTTGAATTTTAAGGAAAAACATACTGTATTGTGATTTTTGTTACTCATAGTCAACTTGGGCAACCACTTGCCTGTATGATAAGGACAGCTAAATTAGAGGCTAGCTCCTAGTCTGTGCTTCTAAGAACTTTCAGCCTGATGAGATAGATACAAAGAACTAAAAAACTTTTAAGAAGGTATTGGTAAATAAAGTCTTCCTGTGTTAAAGTGTACAGCTCAGGTAGGAAAATTGATATTTTCCTGCTAAGGTTTTAGAATATTGGAAAACTGTTTAAGAAGGAGAAAATCTGAATTAACGTGAGACAAGGTAAGTTTTACTTGTCCATTAGGCAACAAAAAGCTGTAATAGCTATGTCTGTGAAGCATGAGCTAAGAGGTACTTCCTATGCAGGGTAGAGTTCTAAGTTTCTACAGTGTGCTCTTCACTGTGATACCAGGGCAGCAGGATAGTCCCTTTCTCTCAAAATTTATTACATCATTCCCACATACGTATATAATTCACACATCAACCACGTTTCAGAGAAGTGATTCTTATTTGAGTCGTCAGAGCCAGGGATAGCACATCTACAACTAAAACATCTTTGCTCGCCACACTAAGAATAGCATTGAAAGATTCTTAACAGAATTCCATCCATTTACCAAACACATCCCATGGAGCCAAAAAGTAAATATTTGACAGACTGTAAGATTTTTAAGTCCATAGACATTTGATTACATTGAGATTTGATTACATTGCAATCAACTGCTACCACAACAAAAAAAAAAAAGTATCATTTCAGAACAGGGTCTTGTCACAGGGTATAGATACGAAGTATTTTATTGCCACTTCTTATGCTCCCTGATCACATAAAGGTAATTTAATTGCGAAATGTCAGTTTTTTTATTAATTTTTCAGTAGTGTTTCTGACAAGTAAATTTTGTGCCCTGCCTCTTTCATTTTCTAACAGCTTTGAAAAACAAACTTATGTAGCAAGAAATGACATTCTGCACTCTCTTAACAGTGTATTTAACTTATGCAAATGAGAGTTGTTACTCTCTTTTTCCTATTACATCATCAATTATTGAGGAACAGGAATTAAGGAATAGGAAAACTGTCATCTTTTAGAAATAACAAAAGGTCTTAATTGGAATCAGTATTTCCTTCCAATTTAATTTATTTTCCTGTATGTTCTACTACAGTCACTGCTGTTTTTTTCTGAGGTGCCATAAATAAGTTACCCCTCCTTTTTCTTGAGGAGCCATAAATAAGTTACTGTAAAATTACCTGAAGTATTTTAAATATTCCACTCACAGCAGTCTTGTGAAGCAGGCCAGTGTTCTCCTTACTTTACAGATAAAGGCACCTCAGCTCTCTTGGCTCTGGATCATTACATTCTTCATAAATGTAACTGTTCTATCATTTTTAGACTTAGAAGTGAATTTTCCTAGGTCAGTCTTTGGCACATTTGACTGAGACCCAGAAATACGGCCCTGATTCCCTTGCTTATAGACATTATAGGCATCAGACCATATGATTCCTTCTGGCTTTCCCATCCTGAGGACATTGTCTCTATTCTTTGCTTTAAAGCTGAACTCTGACTCCAGCTGGGAATCCCAGCAACACTGATCATTCACTTTCCTTTCACTGCTCAAGTGTGGGAAAATTGGCAACCTCAACAGTGGAAAACATAACTATTTCCTCCCAGAGACAGAGCATGTTAGTTAGCCAGCACACCCAGGACAAGACCAATAGGCCATGGCTCAGGTAAACATAAACACAAATACACACCTAACAGCCTATAAACTGCTCGTATATAGCATTATGAACTGAAAAAGTGTATAAGCATAGGACTCTTACTGTGAAGGCCACCACAGCACCTTTGCAATAACCATTACTTCATAAAGACATCTGGTCTACTCTTGTAGTTAGTCTTGTAAAAATATATGTAAATCTTTAAATAAAAAGCAAAGTTAAGCACAAATCCTGGAGCTTATCATCAAGATCTCTGCTCATTTTTCTCAGCATTATAAAAATCAAGAATTTCATGAATTAAAAATATTTTTCCATTCACAGTAGTAATGAGCAAACATTTCCATTTGTGATCCATACAGACATATCTATCTTTTGTATCATAAACCCCCCTATTATAGACATTATTATAGTTTACTGTATACTGTATTAATGTATAACATATAACTGTATAACATGTATTATATAACATGTATTATACAGTATCTTGTATAATACAATAAAAGTATATAATACATATTGTTATACATTTACTATTTAATACAGCTCTGTACCAATGCAGGTGCAGCTTCAGATCTTACCACCTAATGTTGGGCTGTATGGAATTCCAGCATCACAAAACTATAGGTTGTGCCTTGGCAATTTTTAAGTCAAAGAACTTTGAATACTTATGTGGTACTTCAGGAGCTCTGACAGTTTTTCATTTCTACTATGTAAGTTCTGAGCTCAGATGATTTCATTGTCCAGGTTTTATAAATCAGAGCTGAGGTCAGCGCCACCAGCCACGTTCTCATTGGGGAGAGGAAGAAAGCCAAGGTCCCGTAGGTTCGCAGCAGGAAATAGCAGGAATAGACCTGCCAGGCCAGGAGGAGTACCATTGCCAGGTGAACAAGCACAGCCATGGGGCGTCGGACGTGACAGATGTGAGAACGGAAGCTGTGACCCTCGCATCGCAGCAACAGACACCAGCACAGATAGGCCATTAATGGCAGGTTGAAAAACAACATCTGAAAAGAAGAGCAGAGGAAAATAAGATGATGAGCAAGCCAAGTGCTCTGGGTAACATACATGAGGGCATGGAAAGATAAGAGCACATAAAACTGTCCCATTCTAAGGGCTGAGTACAATTCCCAGAGCTGGAATCTCAGGATGCACTTCTAAGACTGCAGCTGAGCAAGCTGTGGCTGCCTGTGCCTCAGTCCCAGGCCAAGCAGTCCTGCCCACTCCCTTGCAGTGGGAGGCACTGACATGCATCTGACCTTCCTTGGAGCTGGTTCAGGGAGCTAGACTTGGCAAAATACTAGCACAGTAAAAAAGGAAGGTCCTTACATCAGTTTAGCTCTCTGACGCAGCCCACTGTGGTGTCAGACAAGTATTAGCACTGGCATAAGGGAGGGACCATGAAGGAGGCAACACTAGCTTGGTCTGGCTTAAACACCAAGGAACTACACCCTCTCTTTCACACTAATGGCAGCTGGGATAACCAGAGAGCAGGCAGGTCAGACTGCTGGGAAAACTGGACTCCTGTACTTGGAGAGTGGCACCTACTGATCTGAAGGGTTATTCAGTGTGCAAGGGCTGCCCTGGCCATTCAGTTCCTTTTGCTTAATCACTGCAACCTGTGCATGAGCTGAGGACAAAAAAAATCATTTAGAGTGGTAAATTGGTAGAGATGGCCTCTAATCCAGACACCCAGGGAGTCCAAAGCAAGATCAAATAGAGGAAAAGAGAAGTTTGAGAAAATAATGCACAACCTCCTTCCTTTCTGCTCTTTAAATTTGCAGAAAGGTAAGAAAGAGCTGTTGTAGTCAGGCATGGCCACTAATCTTCTCTATCCTTCCAAGACTCCTTTCTTTATAAAACTATTAAAAAAAAAAATCAGAAAAAATTCCCAGAAGAAAGCAGTTTGTCAGCCTTAATTTTTATAAATATGTACCTGTAAAATCCCAACCACAAATGTCAGACTGCCCTGTAAGAAGGAACCACCAACGAACACCCCAAAGGAAAAACAGGCCCCCACCTGGCCATCTATCAGTTCACCTACAAACCATGGTCCTGAAAGAGAGGAAACCAAACATACAGCACCATCAGAAAATACAATATAGACATGGCCCTTTTTCACATGGCCCTTTGTACTCCTGAGCACAAAGTGGTTAACTGGGGAAAACTTCTCTATTGCTTGTCTATAGTAATAAGCTTAATGTTTTCATCTTCAACAAACAGCAATCTGATGAATGTTCCTGATGTGAAAATATCATGGTACACCAATGAGTTGTGGCATGCAACGAAAATACTTTTAAGTTGGTTTCATCTCTGTGACCATTTTCAACACCACATATAACATTTTCCTTATAAGAGAAGTGAAAAGATAGATCCTTTCAAATGCTGGCCTTTTCCTAGCATTACAGTAATACATATGAAAGACACCATCTCAAACAATTCCAGCTTGACTCAGCTTAGAAGTCAAAATGGGCAGGCTGCACTATGTTATGCATACTACACTGACTGCCAAGAAAGTAGCTATTTTAGTAACATTATCAAAGGAGAAATAAGCTAAAATTGTTAGCATCAGAGCCGAGATGTCTTCACGACACATCATGTGAAATGTACATTCCATATACTCATTTTACACCAAGGTACAACCTTACTTACTCAAAGAATAAGTGTAAACCAAATTAAATTTTAAAATACTCACTTTGCTTTCAGAGTAATTTAATAATTTAAGTGTTTAATTAATTATAGGGCTTCTAAGTTAGGCTCTTACAAACAAACCTTTAGTCTCTTTGGAAATAAACTTTTCAAGTTCCACATAGATTTTGTAACTTAAGTAGATTTTCCCTGTTCTCCAAGATGTTAGAAGTCTCATTTTTCATCAGCATCTGATGTGTAATTTAAACTAATTTATGTCCTCCAGTAGTCCAGGTTACTTACCCAGAATGGTGTATAAATTCAGAACCAGAATTGAGTAATAGAAGGTGTTCGTTTTACTGAAGACATGAAGGGAATATGAGGTCAGAGTAAGTAATCCTGGCTTTTCTAAACAGAGACAACATTTAAGAAAAATACACTTGATTCAGGTTGCAACACACACGTGTGTGTGTGTGTATATATATATATAGAAAAAAAAAATATTGGTCTTTCTTAAACAAATCCGCACATTAGTTACTCATTCTGTTAAATAAGAAATATAAAAATAGTATTTGGTATGTCTACAGAACAAACGCAAGGGAATGCATTTCTACTATTACTGTGATAACTGAAAGTAAGGAACCGATAAATATAACAATCTATGTTAAAAACAGCAGAAGAAGCTGCCATTCTAAATGAGTACACTTACTGTATGTAAATAAAACTGAACAACCATTCTATACCCAGAAAATGAAGTTAGCTAGAATGAAAAACATGGAGAAAGTTCGTATTAAATGAAAAGTAAGAGATTCAAAGCAGTAACTGTGCAAACCCAAAAAGGCAGGTCAGCATGGACTAGATTAACTGGATTTTCTTTGATTAAATCTACTTAGTGAGATCTGATAGCAACTTAGATAAAATGAAGGCTAGGCATTAAAATGGCAGCATTCTGACAAGTGTGTGATGTTAGCAAAAAAAARGCAATATTCATTTTCTAACTGAAGCAGACAATTCATAGATTGAGATCGAAAGAGCCTTCCTATAAAAGCTAGCTTTTAGAGTTTCACCTATTTTGTGGCTGCCCTCCTCACAAAGCATTAACTCCCAGAGGGCAAGCTTGACCTTTGGAAGTCAACAGCTCTAACAAATTCGTTCGCTAATTTGCAAAACATCTGTCATGGTCTACAGGGACCTAGCTGATCACAGAGTGCTAGCTCTTTCATTTTTAGCTGCCGAGTTCCATAAAGACAACTGAAAATCTATTCTTTTTCTATGTAAGCAGTTGCTGTAGTTACCTCAGGATGCTACATGATTATGAGTATAAAGGAAGGGACATACACTGAAATGAATAGGAAGGGAGGTGGCTTCCAGAAAAATCTCATTAGTAAGATGTGGTTCAAACAATTGTTTAAAGGATAAACACCACGAGCTTAACAGTATTAATTTGCATTTACCAGATTTATCACAAACAAAATATCAAGTTACAACAGAACTGGTCTTAATATTAATTTTGAGAAAGACCCAAGCCTGTTCATGTTCTTTGCAAAGATTAACAAAAATTATTTTTGTAGAAGGAAATCTGTTTCTCCACTCAGGTGACAGAGAATTCTGTGCCAGCCGTAGTGAAACAAGCACATATACAGAACTAATAAAAAATAAAACATTCCTTTCCCTATGCATTGGATTCTTCAGTGAGAAAATTAAAATGAAACCTTTAGACTTCGATTAGTTGAATTTTTGTTTAAATAAAGATACCTGATCAAGTTTTTAGTTTTTAATTTACTTTATTTGATATATTGGAGGTTTTCTGGGTCCCCTTAGAAGCAAAACAGCAGTTTCTGAGAACCCAATCAAACCCTACAGTACTAGATGCAAAATGCATATGGCGATTAACAGCGCAATTACTTATATATTGTTAGCATACAGATAATAGTAAAAAAAGTTTAGGGAAAATTAGATCCTCTAAAAAGGATCCTCCACAGACAAACATTGGTTCATACCTTTGAGTCCTGGCTTTTGGAGGTATCTGAAAATAACGAGCAAGGCGATCTGAATCAGCACAATCAGTCCAAAGAGCACACGAGCCTGAAAAGACAGTTTTAACTCTAAGCCAGCCCTGGAGTAGGAGCTGCCTTTGAGCATGCCTTATGGACATTGATAGAATGATACGAAGATTTCTGAGACACATATTCAAAGCTTGATGGTGTCATTGAGCTGAAGAGTAAGAGGAAACTTAAGAGTTTCTAAGTTATTGGACTTGCATCTTACTGACTTGAATTCAGTTGGATGGCTGAAAGTGATAGACCTGAATCTTTCAAAAACAGGGTTTGTAAAACACATCCATTGAAAAAGTGTAAATACACTTCCTATGTAAAACATTTTCTGAGTGCTGTACTGAATAGAACTGCAGTTCAAGACATTGTGGAGAATATTGGTTACTGATTAACAAAACTAATATAATAATTTTGAGCCCATTATGATACTATCTACAGTCATGTGGACTTTCCTATGTTGTTTTTTAAGTGCACCTAAATTATTATGACATGCCTTCTTTGCATGTACTGAGCTGTAACACTTCTGGATATGACCTGGAACCTACTGAAGTCAATGGGAATTTTTCTTCCTCTTTGCTAGAGCTAGCTATAATGTCAGCAGCTGATGTGAGACTTTTTCCAGCATTCTTGCCAGTACACATACTGCAACAGATCACAGTGAAGTTTTCTTTTTCTACTGTCTCCAGTAGCTTCTTTTCCATTTCTTGCTTGCACAAAATGTGTGTATACCTATGCCCAAAAATGGACAACTGTGACTAGGAAATCTAGGAAGTCAACTGTTGCATGAACCATTGCTGCACATTCATGTTTGAAGTGTGCAACTTGAGAAAAGAAACTTGAAATATTTGTGAAATTCCAATGGAGTCATATCTGGAAAAAGCAAAGTGCATTCAAGTCTACCAGGAATGAGGAAAATGCCTCCTGCAGTCTCTGGGGAAACCAACACAGAATGACAGCTGTTTTGCTGAAAGTACTTACTAAAACATAGTGGTCAGTGAGAAGAATAACAGATGGCCAAAAGCCAAATCTAAGAGAGAGGTTTTCTTCCATAGCAAATATATGACCCTGTGTGTTAATTCTTCCTGATGCATCCTGGATTGATATAAAATAACAGAGCAATTAGATACCGGTAGTGCACAAAATATCTAATTAAAGTTGCTAATTATCATTGCAGCTTTTCTGGAAAGATCCAGTTGATGCATGCATATCTGGCATACTGCTGTATTAAATACTTCTACCTACAAAGGATTACTTACTGTCAATTTTGTAGTTTCAAGTAAATTTGTGATTGTAAGATCATAATCTGAAGGTGCTACATATGAATGAGAACCTGTCAGAGATTCAGCAACTTGTGGAAGACAGGGACTATTTATTGGCCACCACCACCGCTTGTTTCCTGAAAGCTCAATTCTAGATAATAGCCCATCTTAAAATATCTGGAAGGTTTGTTGTGCTTCTTTTCTGGCGTATTTGCTAGAAACTGATATTGATAAACAATAATAGTGCTACATTTCTTTAACAGTTTGATATGTCTGCATGTGTAACACTGACACCTTATCTTCCAGTACATAATAAATGGTTTATTTATAGTAAAGGATTCAGTATGTTTAGTGGGATTACAGCTAAGACAATATTTGGACAATCCCAGAAACAATGTACAGCAATTGAGTATTCATATTTTCTCCAGGTACGTAACTCAAGTTAACACTTCATCCTCCTCACTTTCCCAAAACTATTCAGTTACTAGATGTAATAGTGATTTATGACTGGAGGGGAAAGGAAATTAATTTTTTAAAAATACCATTCAGTTATCTGATAACAAGCATGTATTTGCAAGCAAACTATTGCTATGCAGGCCTGTATAACCCTCTTCAAATGTTACTCAGTTTTGTGCATATCTTTTCATCATCATTAAAAAAAAACAAAACCCAAACCACTTATAAAATGCAGCTTTCCCAAAGTAAAGCATCACAGAAATCAGTAACAAGTGAGGAGGTAGAACACTGGCAGTACAGAAAGGCCATTAGAAGATCTCTTGTCCTGTGAGAAATAATGCCTAGCTGGATTCCACCAAGTAGGACAAAGCTGACTTTCCCATTACTATTTTGCAAATGTGCAGAATGTTAGAAAAGTCTGATCGAGTTCTTCAAAGGCCACTTGAAGGTACAAAAATAAAATATAGTACCAAGAACAGAAGCATTCACTGAAAAATGTTTTTTTCACCCAGTAATCTAGTATCAGTTAAGTATGATGTTCTGGGAAACAGAAACTGTATTCACTGTTAGCCTGTAAGAGATCATGAAAAGAACTTCAAACAGATAATCAAAGACAGCATTCCAATCTTCCAGAACCAGTTCCTTTGCCTTCGGAACTAACATGATGCTACTTCCTATTTTCCTTGATCAAGCCTGATTTTTTTTTTTTCCAAGACAACCTTAAAAGTTAATTGTTGCCTGTTACTCAAAATAATTTATTTTTGACCCATTACTTGCTCTTCTGTCATGTCTTATTATATTTCTCATGAAAAATAAGAATCCTTTCTTTTGTCCAGATGCTTTATGAATGTTTTAGTGCTCAGCTGTCAGTGTTTTTTCATTTAATAAATCCTTTGGTTTTTTTAATCAGACAAATAAGAAAGGAAGTCTGTTATCATGTATTTTGTCCCTAGTTATGTGATGCAGAAGGGTGATGGAGCAGGCATGACAACATAAAAATTCAATATAAAGAATGCCAACAGGTACCTTACCTGGACAGTCACATCTATGTGATGGAACCCTTCACTATAGTTTTGCGGGCTCCACTTCAGTACATAGAGAGGGCCAGACACCTGATGCGCATTCCCCAAGTGAACTCCGCCTATATAGACTTTGACGGAGATAATGACAGAAGGAGAGAAGGCCAGAATTCTAAGGAGTGAATAAACAGCAAAATAAACAGATTTGTTACAGGACTTGCAGATTTGTCATTACTTCCTGAAGAGAAGTCCCCCTTGTACTTAAGAGTTCAAAAGAGTTAGAAATTAAAATGGTGAAATATCTGTAGGCTAATGGTAACATGGTAGCTCTTTCCTACAGTTAAAGAGAGAAGTTCTGTATGGTATTGTGCAAAAGAATAGGATAGAAAACTGGGCTGTGGAACAGACGAAAAAGTGGCAGAGATCCTCAGGTCCTGGCAGAAATAATCTTAGAACTCCTGCTGCCAAAACATGTGCTAACACAAGTGGGATGCATCCTCCTGCACACATACAGACACATAATCAAATACTTGTAGATGTCTTCATTAAAAATTGCCAGTCTCTCTCTCTCTCTGAAGTCCTTTGTTGTTGGGTGCGGGTTGTTTTTTTGGGTTTTGTTTTGTTTGTTTGTTTGGGGTTTTTTTGGTTTTTTTTTACTTTTTGCTAGTCAGAATATAACCTCTCAGTCTTTGTAACTGAATTTATGAGAAATGGAGTGGAATGCAAGACTGGTATTACAGATCTGAGATACCAACAAATGTAGTATCATTTGGCAGTGCTTATATTCAGAGAAACAGTGATACTAATACGGACTCAATATATTGCACATACAATTTCTTTCATTTCTGGTAATACAAAAGGCATTCCAGAGCATGTTTCAGTCAAAAGAGTCTCATATAGTTATGGTGAACGATTCTACCAGTTCATATATTTAATATAATCGTAAGAATGTTCAGATAAGGTTCTAAATAGGAAACTGGAAAGCAGGTAGACTTAGTAGGACACTGCTTCCTAACTGAAAAGTATGACAAACTTCTTTTGATTGTAATTCTGTGTATGCATTAAATATATGGGTATATTGCATATTAGTCTAACAGCAAATATAAGATGTTGAAAGGGCATAGAAATTTGAAATACAAATGAAAAAAAAATAGAAAAGGTAGAAATGGAAAGATGGAAAGATTTAAACACAGATATGAAAATTGGCAGAGGCTTAAGATGTTTTATATAAGGGATGTAAAACTGAAAACACAAGAGGTTAAGAAGTCTGAAGCAAATAGAGAAAACACTAAGAAAAATACATAGACAAAATCCTGAAATCAGCAGAGGCGATGTGAACACGTGAGATTAATAACAGATTATGTGTTAATCTAACTCTACCAGCTTTGGTTACATAAAAAAGTTCAATTGCCTTTAGTGGAAATAACTGCATAAATAAAACAAACATGAATTACTACTATATAATCTCCTTTTATCACAGATATGACACAAAGTGAGGTCTCAGGAACAATCTTCCAGAGAAAAGTGAATTCTGAGAACAGTAGACACACACATTTAAAAAAAAGTTTTTGTGTATATACATATAAATATAGATGTACATTATAACTAAGAAAGGCCCCCAACTACTAAAATATAGTTAAATATTGTGAAATCAAGAGATTACAGGGTACCTGATATGAGTGGAATAAAGAATTTTGACTAGTGGTTCATGAGCAGAACTGCTGTAAAGGAAGGATTTGGGATTGGTGATGAGAACTACAGGCCATTCTTCAAAGTTAAGATCTGTGAAGCTAAGGAGGTCATGATCAAATGCAAGGATCCGGTACCTATAATGAAAGAAGAAAATTTTGTTGATACAAACTAATGCATGCACGTTCTGATTCTAAACAGAACTTGTTTGATTTATTTTCCATTTATTCTCTTCTGTAGTTGATCCTATATTAACCAACTCTGCTGTATTAACTGTACAGCTGGTTACCTCTGATCAGGTTCATTTTATTATAAATCATTGAAGCACCACTCAAAATTCCAAATGTCAAGATATATTGAATTTTGCACATGAATCTGATAGATGAACATTATGTTAAAGAATTCAAATATAATGTACATTACTATAGTGTCTGGGTAGGTACTCTAGTTATGGACAAAGACCCCAGTGTGCTCTCTTCCTGTATGCACACAAGAATCTTGCTTAGGATTACTGCAGAATAAAAGCTAATATACTACTATACATTCCATGTAGCATTGGACACTTTTTGATATGCTGCTAAGGTAACGTTTCTCAGGTAGACCACTTTTGTCTCTAAAATTCTAACAGCTGGTGCAGAGCATAGCCATTTTGAAGTAGTGATGCTGAATTTTATTACAATTTATTTGTCTACTTTGAATACTAAACACATACTAAATGGACATTTAGATGTCCTCTTTTTAATTTCTAAATATCAAGAATGAATCGAAAAATTACTTAATTTATTAGCACACTGTTGGTATAGGGAAAAAAATCCCAAGCTTACATACAGAGACATTTTTCAAAAGCATTAATAGTAATAACCAGTCAGGCAGATCTAATGCTTCTTTCAAATTCTCCAAACAGCATAAGAGGGAATCGCAGTATAACCAGGTAGGCTCCATATAATGATTTGCTCACATAGGGTTTACTTACCTCCTGTTATCCATCCAGTCTCCCAATTCGAGTTCCAGAGTGCCTCCACGGTGTTGACTGTGCAAGGCTGGCATCAGCCCACCCATTGTATGGAGATGTCCACATAAATAGGCTGTGGCAGAACTAATAAAAGAACATAAGAATTGTGATTATTTGGGTGGGAAGGAAATACCACTGCAGAAAACCTGAAAAGTGACAGACAAGTATCTGAAGAGAGGCAAGAAATGTACTTCAGACTGAAAACACACAGGAAAAAAAGAAAGATCTTACCTCATTAATGTTCGTATTCCTGGGGCTGGGGAGATGATTGTTGAGGTGGGAAAATGGCCAAACCAGATAGTATGATTGCTGTGCAGACTTTCTGTTGCCATCAAAGATAGCTCTTTCATTTGATTCTGAAACAGGCAGGTGTTTGACAGACAAACAAACAACCAAACCTGTTTAACATTCAGGCTATTTGGAAAGAATAGCAATTTTTTTTTTTTTTTTTTTAAACGGAGAATACTCCCAGTTGCTTCAGGGACCTATGCATGAACAAACTGTACTACTAGACGAATCCCTAAAATTCGATGTTGGGAAAAAAAAAAGTGAAAACAAGACACTCAACACCTTCCTTGCAACTGAACACAGGAAAAGTGCAATATAAAGAAAGATTTTGGTAAACGGTATTTCTGTCCTTTCTACTGCTTATTTATATAGTCAAAGACGACATGCTTGAGTTGATTTTACAAACATCTTTACCTTACAATTATCATCCCTACTATCTCTTGAGTTGCTAGATGGCCTTTTATAGGTAGGACAGGCCACAGAAACTGCACCACATGCTTCAGTCATTTAACTGGATGAACTATGATGCTGAATCTTGAAAATATTACTCAGCCATTGCTGTTGAAGTTAAGCAAAAGTAACACKTTACACAGCAGGTAAAATTTTTCTCCTTTACTTCCAATATTAAATCAACCACTTACTGTCCAGAGAGACTCCCAATACCAGTAAGATCTCAAAGTCTAACAGAGGAGGCAGGAAAACTAAAACCAGAAAAGAACACAAATCCACTCTTTCACCATTTTGCAGATCGTCTTTTAGGGTAACCCAGAGAACCACCAACATATTCTTYTCCCTCCTACCTGAAAAGGAATGCTGAAGGGCATGAATAAAGGAAACAGAAATAAAGGTATATTAAAAAAGAATGGATTCAGTATACCATTCTGGGTTAATGTAATGAGCTTATTAAGTGAAATTATATTTCCTTTGCCTTTATGAAATTGGGCTTTAAGAATATTTTTACCTAAGCTATGCAATCAAATCACTGATACAAATCTAATTTATTTTTCAAATTCCTGGCAGAGGTTTAATTCTTAAAAGTTACAGGTATCTACCTTCACTTTCAGTTTTGTGCAAAAATCTGCAAATGATGCTCTCTGGACTCCTGGCTGCTGGGTAATTAGCAAGCAAATGCTTGACTTACTGCAGCCAAGGACAGGAGCTCTAGACTCAGCTGCGTTTCTTAGCTCCTTGAGAGTTTGTCTGCAAATCTACTGCACCCACTGTGGATTACAGTAAACAATGAGAACAGTACTTGGCACTCTTACATCACCTTTCATCTAAGTATCACCAAGCGCTTTACAAACACTGAATTAAATGTCCAGCCTCCTTTAGACAAGATTAGAGGGAAAACATTTTACTTTTCATTGAGGCTGTTATCAGAGGCAAAATATGACATCTGTTTACCAGAACACAGTAACTCTCTGCCAACGCTTCAGAAGAGTATCTCAARAACAATAGCATATCAACAAACTACAGAGAAAAATCAAAGGGAAGCAAAATGTTATCTAAGCTGATATATGATTTAAACATTGGGATTAATGTTATTCTTTCAAAACAATACCATGTAATTTTTATGCTCTCAGAAGATCAGACCTCATTTTCATAAATGACACATTTCTTTATAGCATCTTCACATTATTCCATTGATAAGTGCAACTCTCTCATCTGTAATATTAACGAAAAAAAGCATCTAACAAAGCAAAAAGGAGTAAAATTACAAAGTGTTGGGTTTGTTTTTGGTTTTTTTAAACTTTACAGCAAGTCTAGCTAAATGTTAAGAAAATACTGACAGTGTCCTTAAAATGTCTAATTTGACATTTTTGTACTGGATTATTTCTTAAGAGAGAAAACACAGATACTCTATATGTTAAGTGACATGTTCATTTTTCTAAATAAATGTCCCACATGCATAATAACTTAAAAACATAAAGACTCTTTTAGATGAACACAAATCTTTCAGACAATTCTTCTTTATAAAAACAAACAAACAAAAACCCCAAACAAACCGCTGTAGAAGTAAAACAGTCAGCAAAATGGAATGCCAAGACTTATAAAATACCATGTTTAAAATCCCGAAGAAATTATAGGGTCTCTTAGGGCCTGGGCTGAGTGTGGCATCCACGCAGATGAATGAATAGTTCCCAAAAGAGGTGGTGTGGATGTAATGGAAAGAGCCATCTTTACGCCAGGCAGAGTATTTCCTGCCAAAATAAAATGGAAATATTGCTATTAGGAAAGCTTGCAGCAATGACAAAAATGACCTGCATAGTATAAATACAAGATTTCTTGCATTAGATCTAGCTCCATCTTGTTACTTCAGTAAAGTCTCCTCTTAAAAATCAATGGCATTGAAAAGTCTGTACTTCAAAGAAGATGCATTACATGGGTCGTGTTAAGCAGCAGGTTAGCACACAAACATTTAAAAAAACTGTTAGCATAAATACGTTTTCCCTGAGCAACATGGTACTTCTTTATGGATAAAGGATAGACCAGCAGCATAAACGATGCAAAACAAATAGGCAAGATGATGGGACAGCAGGATCTTACACCACTCTTAATTAAAGGAGATCTGCAAAGGAAAAAAAATTATTGTCTTGTGTTTATGTTGGTATCTGAAAGAATTTTTCAAAAATAGTTTTTCCTTGCTTACCTAGAAATATCAGGGACATCAAGTCTTGTCTCCACTATTTTGTTAGAGATCTCTTAAGTTACTCTGATGTAGAATGATCAGCTGTTGGCTAATGGAATATGATTTTGAACCGAAGAAATATTGAACCTTTTCAGTTATTTTCCAAAAGATCCAAACCAGAGACACTACACTACACCAAATCTTATAAATAGCAAAGAAGGCAGCACTTCCTCTTGCTTATTACTCTTTTTTGTTTCTTGATATAGCAAATCTTACCAGTTGTCCTGTCACCTGTGGAATGTCATCAGAATTCTTCATTCAAAGAGTAAAAGGAGAGAGCAAAAAGGGTTGCTGCTTTTTTGCACATTACCTGATGTTAATGGAGCTCCTGAATCTTAATCTTAAAATACTCTGAGAGATAACTGTAAACAGGGAAGGACTTAAAAGACATGTCAACTAATTCCACCCTTTTTTTTCCCCATGGTTTTATGCTAATATTGGCTACAATAAATACATGTAATAATGAATATACACATTGCTTTCTCTCCTTCCATTGACAACAGATATTTTCAGTTTTTCTAACTTCTAAAATTGAAGTGCTTTTGATACTTTATGCTAGATGGGAATTGCACATATCCTCCACTGGCAAAGAGAGATAACATTCCAACTAAGTACCTACTAAATTGCTCAATTAAGAATTAAATTCTGTAACTAAAATGATCGTGAGTAAATCTGAGATTAACTAAAACTTAATGGGTTTAATGGGGGAGGATTTTTTTTATTTTCTTTTGGGTTGGGTTTTTTTTGTGTGTGTTTGGTTTGTTTTTGTTTTTTTTTTTTTTTTTTTTAAAAACTCCCTGCATGATATGCGGAAGCTAAAACATCCCTTTGTTCAGATAATGAGTATAGCTTGAACACAGCCATCCAGAAATGTCCTGGTTCCGGCTAGGACAGAGTTAACTTTCTTCCCAGTAGCTGGGGAGGGGTGCTGTGTTTTGGGTTTGGTATAATAGGAGCGTTGATGGCCCATTGAGGTTTTGGGTGGTGCTGGGTGGTGCTTGCACCGGGGACTTTTCGGCCTCCCATGCCCTGCCAGGTGCAGAGGAAGCTGGCGGGGGGAGCACAGCCGGGGTGGTTGACCCAGCTGGCCAGTGGGGTATTCCATACCATGCAACGTCATGCTCGGTATAAAAACTAAGGGCGTGGGGGAGGGGATCTGGGTCCCGGGGATGGGCTCTTGTATCGGGCACGCGTCGGTTCGGTGGGTGGTGAGCAATTGCATTGTGCATCGCCTGCTTTGTATATTGTTGTTGTTATCACTGTTACTATTGCGGTTCTACTTTGTTTTATTTCAATTATTAAACTGTTTTTATCTCAACCCGCGAGTTTTCCTACTCATGCCCTCCCGATTCTCTCCCCCATCCCACCGGAGTGGGGGGGGGTGAGYGAGCGGCTGCGTGGTGTTTAGGTGCTGCCAGGGTTAAGCGAGCAGCTGCGTGGTGTTTAGGTGCTGCCAGGGTTAAACCACAAGAAAGCAGTTCATATCACTATTCCTCCACCAATCAGAATAAACAATAATATCGCCAGAAAGGTTGACCTGAACAGAATAAAAGCCAATATATTAAAAATAAGTTTCAGATATAAATCAATATTTCCAATGCCATAAAGACCCTTTCACAATGTTTATTTTTTTGAAGTTAATGCTACCTTTATGAACATCATGAACTTCAATAAGAAAACTGGAAGCTCCGTATCATAATCCTAAGATTTCTGCCTTTAGTCCCACTTAAAGTATGTGTAACAGTTGAATCATCCTCTACTCATGCTGTGGACATAAAATAGGAACCCATGTTTTTGTTTAAAAATATTGTTGTGTTTCAATACAACTGCTGCCTTCTTTAATTTTAATACATAATGAACACCAGAATGTGGTGTTGAATAACTGTTTTCCCTAGCCTCTATTTTTATACCTGCAAGCTACAGCACTCTAAGGTGTACAGCAAAGAATGAATTATTTGTTCAGAATCACATAAAGGCAAGCAGGCAGTGCCTTAGTGTCGCTCAGACAAAAAAAAAAAACCAACCAAAAAAAAACCCCAAAAACGACATTGTCCTTTTGACTGTTTAACTTCGCAGGGGTGGAAGAGAAGAAAAGGCTTCCACAAGACTCCATTTCACTCCGCCATCTCCTTTCTCTCTTCCTAGAGTGTGGCACATTTACTAAAATTTTCTTAATCTTTATATTTTATTAATGCATCAGATTAATAAAATTGTCCCTGTAAAGATAGTTCTGCCTTTAGTGATGCTTAATAGCTTTTGAGGACTCTTAGTGCCTTTCTTCAGTCTTAGATAGAAAGTATGATAAATCTCATTAAAGTTTCTTTATTTTGCTATGATGACAGACTATAATGAAGCAAAAACCATTATGAGAACACATTTGTTTAGCAAGAGACTGTTAATTAATAAGCAGAGACTTTTTCACCTGACTCAGAATTTCACTCAGAAATTCTTAGGTAGGCTAAATTGCTTTGAAATTTCACCCTAATTCTTTCCAATCCCTTTTGCTATCAGTGTCTCTAGTCCACACTGAAGATGCAGGTGATCCATACATCCTTCCAAACAGTAAGCTTGTCCAGGCCAAACAACAATTCAGGGATGATCCAGCAAATTCACTGGTGCTACATCTTCCCATGTGTGTCACTACGACTTCTGATAGCAGCCTTAAACTAGAGTGGAAGACTGATACTACATTGTCATGTAGCCACAACTGTGGCAAAAGATACAGGGATGTGCACTGCACTAGCACATCCAAAAGCCTTGTTAGCACCATACACTCATCCCTTCATGGTAAATCCACATGCAAATTCCATGTTCTCCTGCAAATGCAGCTGCTGTAGGATCCTATCCCACAGAATTTATGGGAAAAATGTATCTGCTCCTGCTGGGCCACAGGGAACTGAAGTAAACTGAACTATCAGATGTTTAATCTGTGTTCTTATTGCAAAGTGGATAGCTTAAGAGCCTGAATTAAAGTAGAATTTAGATTTCCAAGTCCTCCTCCAGTTCCAAAGAGTCAAAACTGAAAGCACCACCAAAATTATGAGGCAAGATTTTGTGTTCAGATGTGAAGAGTGGGAGAAACTGAGAAGTTAAACATGAGTTACAACTGAAGCTACCTTTACAATGTACAAGCAAAAGAGCCAGCTGAAGAGGGGAAGTTTCCTCACCTATCTTCACACTTAAATCTCAAGTGTGTTCCTCAAGAACCTTTGTCCACCCATCATCATCATCTGCCTTCTTGCTTCTCTACTTTCAGTTTTCTAAAATGACTCAGATGTGAAGAAATGGCTCAGCTAAAATTTAGACCTATATGACATGAAAAGCCCTTTGGGGCATGCAGAAAGAACATAAAGAAGTGAAGTTTTCTCTTGCTTTCTTTTTCTTTTTTCATCTATTTTAAGGAGGAAAAGCATTCTTTGGGAACACTGGTTTTACAGAAATATATCGTGCAACTGTTCTGAGGAAACTGAACACATAACCCACAGGACATTTCCTAGACGCAGGCAGATTTACAAAATATTCAATTACAAAACACAGAGGGATAAGAGATAAGAAGTCTGCACAAAGACTTCTCTATTTTCTCAATCTATTCTGCTCTACTAACTGCCAATGGAAAAGACAGAGGGAGTAGCAAATATGATCCTGGACTATAGGAAAGTCAGTGAAGAAGCATATATGTGATAACTGAAAACAGAATATTGTTTAGTGAGTTTGACCTTGAATATAATGGCATCTGCATGGTAAATAAAAGTACCTGTAATAATTCCGAACACTATCCAGGTGTGGAATGTTGAATGAATCTGTAAGGGAGAGAAAAAGGAAATGAAGAAACTTTCAGATCAAATTGATCATTGACCTCTGTATTTTATTTCCTATCTGGAAATAAATGTTGAGATAAAGCAGTCTCAGCAGGCACTGAAGAGCTATTTTTTTTAAAACGCATAATTGACAAGCAGCTGTCTAACTGTGCAGAGAAGACATTATATACTTGATGCAGTTGACCTAAAAGTGGTAACAGTTCTCTCATTTAAGTTTCAATTCAAAGATAAAGTTGTTGTGGGAATGTAAATTGTCATCTAGTGGCTAAAAGCTAACCACGCGTCTCCACTTTGGCCATAAAGCTTTTCAGAAGCTTTTCGGATTGGGTGCATTCTCTATAAGCAAGACCTAAATCATCCAAAGAAAATAAAGTAGCAATAGCATCAGAGAATAGCATGTGTAAAACAGACAGCAACTTGGGGAGGTTTGTACTGCAACTGGGGTCCACCTCTCCATTAAGGCTGGTAACAGAAGCCTGATAAGGAAATGGGAGTAAAATGTCATATACGGGCTGTATATGACAAAGCATGCACTTTTTTTTTCCAGTGCTAGGCTTTCTAGTTTTGCCCTTCCTGTAACAGCTGGCTTATATAGCCTACAAGGTTGTT
Source organism: Phoebastria nigripes (assembly GCA_035582835.1). NCBI lineage: Eukaryota > Metazoa > Chordata > Aves > Procellariiformes > Diomedeidae > Phoebastria > Phoebastria nigripes. Next base: position 619,167 of record JAYKAV010002881.1, on the reverse strand, counting down.
AGCCTGCATTTGAATGCTTAGAATGTAGCAACAACTATGATGTGTACAAACTTCCACGAATTCTTTCTATTCAAAAGAAAGCAAATTTCCTTCAATTGCTGAACGTGTGATACTTTTTAATTTAAACCTGTGGGGGGAGGTCTATGAAAAGTAAATTGAAACCATTTCTTCAGTAGGGTAAGGTTACAGTTTGCCCTTCCATTAAAAGATGGGGTATATAAACTAATGACCTGGAAACTAACATCTGAAGCTATGTTCTACCACTTGCCAGGCAAAAGCAATAAATGAAGACTCCTACTTCCCTGGTACTAAAACTCCAGTAAGTGCCTGTAAACAAAGTATGCCCTCAGTAGAGCAGACACATGGATGGCAAGCCCTTCTACTGACTCATAACCACCACTAACATGCTAGTAAGTACTAACACTTTACCTCTGTATTCTAACTTGCCTAAATCAGCTGTGTAATCACAGGAAAGAAAGAGATATTCCATTTCCTTCTTACCATGATTCCCTTTGATGTCTATCCACTTGGTTTTTTCCATGACCCTTGATCTCTTCAGGATTGACTGGTAAGTTTTCCATTCTACTTCTACCTGCTCAGATCCCAGTTTATCTCTTGTCTTAGCATCTGTCAGGTCTCCTGAAAGTGTACAAAGGTGAGATATAGAGGCCTACACAGCTTACACAAATACTGTAACTAAGCAAGCATGCAATCCAAGCCTCCTAGTGTAGGTGGCTGCAGGCCTCCTGTGTGCAATCTGGATGTTCCTGTCACCTGATCCAAGAAGTTACTATAAGGGTAAATGCCTTCTAATGCAGATGCAGCAGCCTGTTCAAACATCTATCAACCACATCACTGCAGCACTTTTACTAATGGCATGCCAAAGTAAAGAAAATTGTTAAGCATTCATTATACCTGAAGATTCTAGTCATAGAAGCTTTGTTTAACTTCACACCTCTGTGTCCCCTCAAGCTCCAATTAAAGCTCAAACCATTCCCATTTTTGTTCATGTAGTAATGCCTCCCTGCATTGCTAGTTGAAAGATGAATGCTAACTATTTCTGAACTCTTAACTTAAAAAGCAAGCAGCAGATAAGTAACTCTCTGTAGAAACAAAAGCATTAAGATTCTAAAGCCTTGCATATAGTAATGGCTCAAAGTCTTTTTGATTTGCTTGCCAAAACCTAATCCATTTCAATAGCAATAGCAAGCTATCAAATGAAATGGCAAGTCTTATTTCACCTGTCTTGGTATGATATGTTCAAATGGAAACCAGCAATGAAATCTTACATTAGTTCACAGGTGAATTTCATACAAATGAGCAGGGATTGTTCTGAGAGAGGAACTGGCTCTTAATGACTAATCAGAGACATTGCTCACTTCTGTAATTTCAAATATGAAGAATGATGTAGAATCACTACCAGGAGGACAAGAAGGAAGGTAGCTGCTAGCAAGGACTAAGATGTAGTGACAAATATTGGGAAAACAATAGCTATATTGCATAATTATGTCGTTGTTACGTATAAAACACACTAAACTCACCATCAGACTCAAGACATTGAACAAAAACTAATTCTCTTGAGTTGAGAAGTTATTCTCTTCTGCTTCTAGCAGTCTATCTTCAGTTGCAATTCCATTTCCATTGCTTAAGATACCTTAAGGCTTTAAAGTTCTCTCTTGAGATCCTAGAATTTTGCTTATTTGCTCTTCTTTTGACAGCGTATTCAACAGGAAATTCACACTTTTGAATTGCTTACCTGTTGCTAGAACAAGTGCTGGCTGAATTATATCAATTGTTTCAGAACAGAACTTTTCGAAGTCAGGAGCTCGTTTAGGATCCCGAAATCTACTGATATGAATATCTGACACCTGCAAAAGAGAAAAATTAAACACTGTCCCAAGCAGAGGGTTATTGCTGCCAAGGTTGTTCTGCAAAGCCAAGTACATAAGAATGCAACATAAAAGCAGTCATAGTGATTCATATCAGTATAAGGGATACAGGGAGAAACAGAAGTGGATGACTAGGGGAGAACAAAAGCAGAGCAAGCATATGATATTGCATCTCTAACCCCTAAAATCACATTTACATCAAGAAAATTTCCTTAAATCTAAGGGCATACAATAATATGGGGAAATACTTAGCTATCTACAGTAAGTTTTGATGGCTCCAAGTCACCTGTTGACTTTCAAATTCTGTAAGCTTCTGGTGCAACACAGTGATCTTGCTGCAAGAGAGAATACTAAGTAATTCTGCAAAGCAAGAATACGTTAAAGTTACCTAGGACTTGAAGCATGCTGATAACTAATTTCATACGTGGTGTAACATTTCCAGTAGCTGCATGGAAGGATTTCTAACATTCTACCCATGCATTTTAATGGAGCTAATGAGTGTGTTTAGATCCCATTCCATGTGCCTTCATGAAGGCAAAGATTGCCCAAGAAATGATGATGCCACTTGTACGTAACTGTAAAAGATGCTGTTCATTTCTGAACCAAACAGTCAAAGTCCTCACATCAGAAGAGCCATACGGGGGGGATGGGAAGAATAAGAAAAGTAAGAGATTTTTTTTTTTTTTTTTTTTTTTTTTTTTGACGTCTTGTGGCTTTTCAGGTCTTTCCAAAATAAATCTTGTGCGAATCCTTTCAATTCCACTTTCCATTCCACTTCAGTCAATCAATTAATAAATTATCCTCCTCAATTTAGACAAATGGTATTTGATGCTCAAAAAACAGCAAGCACACGCTCATGGCCATCTTATGATATCACTAACTGAGAAAGAAAAACATTAACTTTTACATTCAATTTAATAAACCTGGCTCTTGTAAAGCTTTTTCCTTTTTGAAAAATCCACATAAAATACCTTGGAGACGAAATGCCTTAGCTTCTACTTATTCAGTCATTTGAATATGTAGAAAACATTGCCTGAATACAGTTTTTTAATTCTGCTTAGGAAAATTCCCCATTTGCTTATATGGAACTTTTGCCTAGATCAGAATTGGATGCTAAAAAAAGGTAAACACTTTTAGACATAACCTTAACTTCATTTTTATTGATACATTCAAGCTCATGTGAATCAAAGAGCACAGAAAAACTACCTCGATACATCAAACCTAATTTAATCATTGACAAGGATACAACATCTTATTTTGCTTCTCCTCAGCCTGTGGATTTGCAATTCATCTATCTCAGCAATCAAAAACAGAGAAAACAAAAACTTCTATTGTTGCTGTCTCCAGATTCTTGAGCAAAAAGTCTTACAAGAACGCTTACCCCTGTTCTACCAATAACAACTGAGAATGTAAATTCCAACCTTTTAGCAGACAGTGGTTGGGAAGCCTGATTTTCTACAAACATCTTCCCACTTTTTTCCCCTACTATGATACGAGTTTAAGATTTACAAAAAGCTTTTCTTGTAAGTTCTAAGAGTTACAGACTCTGTAACTCCGGGACTTCTGAGAGCTGGGACTAAGTTTCTGTCATCATTAAAAGCCATGAAATATTAAGATTTTGGGAGTGGAGCTTCTCCCATTTTTTTTTTAATTAACTTCAAAAGATGTCCCAATAAAAGGGAAGTCAGTGGGCAAGGGGAAAAGCTTGCAACGCTCTTATTTAATTTCCCAAAATGTAGGTAAAAGCTCACTTGCTGCATTTTCTTCTCTGTTTCCCCTCCCTCTGACTGACGTGGAAGCTTGGTCTCTCTCATTGCATCATAGGCAGTAACTTTCATCAAAATGGGTTGGAAGAGACTTAGGGGTGAGGAGAAATCACCATYCACATTCCTTATCTAGAGAAGATGTGGCTCAGGAAAGGCAGGCGTTAACAAGGGAGAATTACAAGGCCTACAGCAACAGTAGAATGCATCCAGCTGACAGAAACAGGAGAAAAATCAATGGTAAGCTTGTCAAATATTGAAGTAGAGTGCCTATTAGGCACTGGGTAAGAAAGGTGAAAGAGCCATTAACACAAGATTATAGTACAAAGATTGCAATTTAGTTCCATTTAAGAAGAGACAGTCCTGTGGATGGGAGGAAAAACAAGGCAGGAACTGCTGGGGCGGAACCGATCATCTTGAGCTCTATCCAGTGACCTAGGCTAGACCTATGGAGTCACCAGGGAGCCTGAAGCCTGTTTCCCACAACATCATCAGGCACAACGCTGGATTTAGTGCTTGATTAATTTCCAAGTTCGGTCAATGATAAAGCAGCTGTTAAAGGGCATGTCTGAAAGAGAACATAACCACTTGAAAGTAAAGCCAAGTCTCAAATTAGCTGTGCCGTGACCTATCCTTGGGAGAACTCCACTTGAAGTCAACTCAAGATAGGGGCTTTATCTACATTAATTCAAGCATATCCCTCATCTTGAAATCTATTCTGCAGTAAAGATAAGCCTTAAGTCACTTAAGGAAAAATTACTGGAAAAACTGACTTTGAAAATACATAGCAATTGGAGAGAACAAAAGGACTAATAATACACCGGCTTATCCACTAAGAGCACTGCCTGCAGTTAATACATTTAGGCAAAGTGTCCTTGAGTTTGAGAATAAAAGCAAAATAGTAAAAGCAGCCCATTTGTTAGAAGGAACTGCACAGCAACCCCTGTGACACCTCAGCTATCAATTACCTGCAAATATGTAAACAGCTTGCGGTTAGTTATACACTAAGTGCTTCAGGAATGCTCTGGGGGGAAGAGTCAGAAAAGGCGGCAACAGAGGCAGCCTGACGTGACAGTTTACTTCCAAGACTATGCCAGGTTAATTTGGATTTTATGTTCAACCTGGAAACAAAGCTGTGTACATTTAACCTAACATACATCACTCTTATACTGGCCCAGTACCTTCTATTGCTAAAAATCTGCATAACTATTTTCTCAGCCACACAACTTTTCTGAGTTTTGGAAGGTGAAAGGGACAGGCAGAGCCTGCATTTCTCACTGGGATATTAGATAACACCGTATCAGGTACTGATGCAATATATAGGGTAGCGTAATCATTAGGTGAGTTTTAATTACCCGCTTCTACCACGCACATCTTATCTTTTGGGTAGTCTAGCAAACTGGCCCAACACCTGTAACTCAGGCTTGACTGCGAGCCTCCGGGACAGCAAGGGGGAACGTTTACCGGGAGAAGGTACCACAGCTTCTCACCGACTACGGGAGCACAGCAGCTGGGAGCCCCTCGCTCGCGCCCCGCCGGCGGCAGCGCTGTGCCCCGCCTCTCCACCCAGCTCGGTGGGCTGGCACAGCGACTTCTGCCGCTGCGGGGCCCCGAAAAGCAGGGGGTGGCCGTACCTCAGCGCGGCGCCAACCGCCGCCTCTCGCGCCGGGCCCTTGCCCGGCCACGCCCGCCTCCCCCGGGCCCGCACTCACCTGCACTACCCACAGCAGGTTGGCGGCCTCCGCCCCGGGGGCAGGCTGAGGGGCCCGCCGGCGGCGGCGCTGACCCACCGGCGGCGGCGACCCCGAAGGTGCGTACCAATCCAGCAGCAGCGCCACGGCGGCCGCTGTCAGCAGCCCCACAGCCAGCTTCAGCATCCTGCACCGCGCTGCCACCATGCGCCCGCCCCGGGCGGCCCCTCCTTCCCGCCGCCGGGCAGCGCTGCTGGCTTCAGTACTTCCGCGTCGCGGCCCACCTCCTCGGCTTGTCGGGCCGCCCCTGCCGCTCGTCTATGGTTGGCTCGGAGGACTGATGCCAGGGCGGGAGGGCGGTGGACGCTCCCTTTCTTTCGGCGGTTTTATTTGGTGAGGCTGTGGGATCCGCCTGAAGCGTCCCGGCCGCTGTCGCCCTGGCCGGGCAGCTGCCAGCAGCTCTAGGCCGCCCCCGTGCCCTGGGCTCTGAGCGTGCCCGCCGCCCCCCCCAGCTGCAGGGGCGCCTGGAAATGCCTGGGCTAAAACAAAACAGGCCGAAGCCTCCTCTGAAATGTGCGGTCTGCCTTCGTCCTGAAGCCATTTTCGTGATTTGGGGGGAAGTATGTACCGTAAGGAGGCCTCGGGCCGTTTCTTCGGTCAAGAACGGTCGGGACAAAAAACAGACGTACGAAGAGATTGGTGTCTCATCCTGCAGTCTTCCAAGTACAGCATATAAACATTCACTTTTTTTTTCCTGTCAGTATTTACAGTGCTACCTGCTCATAAATCTAGGCAATTGACCTTTTTTGCTCCTGACATACTTTAAAAGTCTTTTTATGGTCTTTTGAACATTTTTTTTTTTTCATACACACCGTTTTAAACCTTACTATAGCAAGTGTACAGTTTCATAATTACTAAGTTATTCTTTGCTATCAACTGTTTTCCTCACTGCTGCCAACATTTACTGTTTTTTTTTTTTTTCCATCTTAAGCATGAGTTTAGCTGAAAAAGCTTCTGTCACTTCACGTCACTCTTTTCTTTGGTATTTAATGTAGTATTCTCAAACAACTTTTCAGACAAGTTTCTAATTCAATATTGCTTAATTTTCATCATCTTTTCTCATATACTTTGTCATAGGACAAAGATTTAATTTTTAGCATTGATCAAGAAAAACACTTTTCAGATCAGCTACTCTTTATTAATATATTACACCCTTTTTCAGATGTTCTTGATAATTTAGCTGCTCTTTTGTGGGACTTACGTATGTTTGCTTTGTTTTTTTCAGCTGCCTTCCATCTTGCTTGTCTGCTTCCTGCTTCCCCCCAAAGAACACCCCAAACAACTGCTTTTAAATCAACAGTTAGCAATCGGTAATCCCGGTAATCTTGGGGAGTAATCTTGAAAACTAGGGTTTGCTCAATTTCTTCCTGGAGCTCTACCATTTTATTTTAGCTCTAGCAGGACTGCCAAGCTTTAGCATTTTGTCCCTATTAAAATTTATCTGAATTCCTGTTTCATTCTTCTTATTTCCTCTATTACTTTAGTGTCCATGGAGAGCTTGGTGTTTTGTGCCATTTCTGCCTGCATAGTGGTGCCAAGCTGTTTTTTCAGAGGTTTGCTGCCACTTATTTTGCTGTCTCCCAGCATATGTGGGTTCCAAATCTTTCTTTTTTGTATTATTTTGTTTAATAAGTCTATAGCCTTGTTCAACTAAAGCAGCTGGTTTGCATTAGCATAACTTCTTATAAAAGTCCCATAGTAAAGCGAAACCATACTGATAGCTCAGCTAAAAGATACGGCCATGCAAGACGCTTGCCTCGCAGCAGAGGGGACTGCAGGCAGCCCTCCCGCTGCTTGAGCGCGTTTGTCGCTGTCTTGGAATCGCTGTCTTGGAATCACAGCCTTGTTTCTCTTGCTCGACTACATCAGAAGCTAGATTATATAATTGCCACTGTTGATGCTRAAACGTGAGGAGGACTCCAGTAATCGCAGTCCAAACTTGACTGTTGTGCAAACAACACTGCAGGTTAGCAGTCAGCCATGCTATCGAAAAGGATTGAGTACAGATCTGCAACACGTACAGACAAAACTAGATGAAGCTTTGAACTGATTATTAAGTGGCTCAGTGGCAAAATTCACTTTGTCTTTTTTTACGTCTCGTACCTAAACCTGTCTCAGTGACAATATCTACACGGTAATTTTAAGTGACAGATTTCAATAAGGTAAATAACTCTGCAGTGACTTCTTAAAATGAAGATGGGTGGTAGCTATTACAGAGGAGCTACAGTCAGATGTTCTGAAAAAACTTCAAGAGTACCTGTGGCCAGGTACAGTGAGAAAAATCTATTGAATATAGCTGAAAAGGTCACCTGCAAACTTTATCCCATCCATACTGATAACTGAGGAACATGGAAAAGTTGCTTGGAGGCTTGAAGCAGTGTGACTAGAGTGGAAGGAGGCAGCCTTCTTCAAAAGAGAGATATTAGAAATTGCGCAACTGGACTGGTTTGCAACAATCTGGAAAACTTCCAGCAGCACTTAGGCCAGGTCTGTCACCTATCAGCCAAGTTCCTAAATGCCCTCATCTTCTGCCAGAGTAGCAAACGCAGAGTACCCAGAATGGTTATAACATGCTGTAGCAAGGAGGTGTGGAGGAAGAATTTTGACCTTGGTGACAGGCACGTGCCTAAAGCTACTGCTGCCTCCTGCGCTTGTATGAAGTTCATAAAATTTTGCCTTCGCTCAGCCCAAATGGGAGACATATGCTATGTCTGCTTAAGTAGTATGAATCTGCATCAGTGTATATGAAAATTACTTAAGCTATTATCTTGCTATAAATGCAGGGCCCTAAGTGAACACCCACACCGTGCAGTTTAAGTGCCGGCAGAGGAACTTCATCCATGTAACTCTGCAGGCAGGATCAACACGAGTTTCGCTTGCCGACAGTCCTGACGGATCCTGGGGAAGCGCTTTGCTTCAGCCTCCCGTAGGAGGCAGGAGGCGCTGCCGGACGGCTCCGGGCCTCCCCAGCCCCTCACAGCGCTCCTGAGCGGGCCTGGCCGGGCCAGGGCGACCGCGCTCGCCGCGCCGCGCCTCCCGGCCTTCAACTGCCGGATGCCTCAACCATCGGACGCCTCAGCCATCAGCCACCTCTTCCCTGCCGCCCCCAGGGCAGGCCGCACGGGCAGCTGCCCCGCCGACCTCCGCCCCGTCCCCCCTCAGCCCGAAACGACCCAGGGAGCATGCGCGCAGGGCGGGCGGCGCCTGCGCGGTGCAGCCCGGGCCGCCGCGGGGGGCGGGCTGTGGACGCGAGGCGGTGCAGCGGCAGGGTGACGGCGTTGCCGGCCGCATCCCTCGCTCTCAAAATGGCGGACGGAACCGACGGAGGGCTTGGAGCGGGAGCGGCGGGAGCAGCGGGCAGCTGGGTCCCCGTGCAGCCCCAGGAGCGAGCCATGGTGAGGCTGCAGCCCGGTGCGGCGGCGCGGTTCCCCCTGCCCCGGCTCGGGGGCGGCCTGTGCCCTGCCCGCGCTGCGACCCCGCCGCTCGGTCGAGCTTTTCCGGCTGCGGGGCGCCCCGCTGCCGGCCGCGGACGGAGCCGGCGCCCCCTGCCGGAGGGGCGACGCCGCGGGGGCTGCGTCCTCCGTGGTGGGGCTGCCGTGCGGCGCCGTGGAGGGGCGGGACGCGCCGTTGTGCGCCCGCTGTCGCCGGCGGGTGGCGGAGGCACCTGCCGGGGCGCGACCGCGCGACGGCCGCGGGCTGTGGGGCCGCAGCATAGGACGCGCGGGGAGGAGAGCGGGCGGCCCGCTGCCCACCTGCGCAGCCGGCGGGGCGGGGCGCACACCCAGCCGCTGCCCGGCACAGCCCCGGCCCCGGCGGCCTGGGCTGGCTGCGGCCCCGGCGGCGGCCGCCTCTGCTCCGGAGAGCCAGCCCTGCCCTGGGCCCGGGGAGCCTCTGTCAGGCGGCCCAGAGGGAAGCTGTTTGTGGCCAGCTCCCCGCAGTATCTCCCACCCCCTGCCCCGTGTCGTCATTTGACCTCTACGTAATTAAACGCGATCAAACTTTAGAAAGCTTCAAAGACTATCCTGCGTCCTTAAAACGTTGTAGCATATACATGCATCTTTTATCCTCTTTCTGACTTTACGTTTCTTAATTAAAGGTGACTTTACTGTGGAACAAAAAGGGCTAAGTAACAGATTATTGTTCTGCAGAGTGTGAATGAAGCCACAAATAGTGAAGTTTAGAAAGGATGTAGATGGAGACAGTTGTTTATTTGCTGAACAGAATTATCCTCTCTTTTATTCTGTGAATTACTTTAATCACCTATGGATTTAATATTCCTTTACTGAACACAACTTGGTGTTGAATCAGTCTAACGGTAGTAGGTAAGGGCCTTCTGTGCTTTCCTTCACAGCCTCGTGATGTGATTACTATGTTGCAACCACTTTTGCTAGAGGAGTTTAAAACCTGAAGGCTGTCAATTTAAGAAAGGGAGTCCAAATGTGTATCAGAAACCTTATGTTTTATGTTACATTTTCCTGTAGCAACCTGAATACATAGTATGGTTTTGAAACTCTTAGCTGTGGATGTTTAAAAGTTGGGCCCTGGCAAGCCTGTAGAATAGCTACTTTTTACATGATGCTACACACCATTAATAAAATTAGGAAGATATAAATAGGGAGATGTTTACTCATGAAACTTCTCTTGCAGGTGGCAGTGCTAAGCCAACAACTATTATTCGTTGTACCTTTCCTCTCAGAATTGTAAGGGTATCTGCAAATCATAAGGATGCAGTCTGTGACTACAGAGCCATTTCTAAAGCGAAGTATATTTCTGTGGCCGTAACAGGCCTATGTGTGGATTTTTTTTCTATATTAGAAACAATTTGCTTTTAAACTAGTAAAAATGTAATTTGATTGCATTATAGTGTCAAAAAATGCAACGTGAGTCAGGCGACTTCTTAAGCTTGAGAGCCATGTATAGAGTCAGAGAGGTACGGAGGGTGATAGTTGCAATCAGCAGCAAATAATGCAATCAACCTTTCATTATTCGGGGACATAAGAGGCTGAGTTAGCCCAGTCAATGCATAAAACTGTAATAGTGGTATTGTGAAAAACACGGGGAAAGATGTTGAAGAGATCTTCAGCTGCTCAAAGTCGATGCTGGTCCGCTAAGTTGTCTTAATTTTTATGTGGTTTCAGCCAATTGAGGGTCTCTGTGCCAGAATTACTGTTATTCCAAGAGAGGTGAGTGGCCACCCAGGCTGTGTTGTCTGTCATATATCCAAGCAAAGTGCAGGAATTTTGACAGGGAGTATGGGGTGAGGGTATTATATTAAGGGAGAAGGGGAGCTAGGGATACAGACTTAGGTTGGGTCAGACAGCGTTCATGAAGTTAGATTGCAAACCTGGCTATACTGATGCCAGAGACAGCTGGTAGTAGTACTACTAGTACTAGTACACCCAATTTACTGCTGTACTAAAGATGGTACTATTTAGGTGGAACTAACGTATCCTGACTGACTTGTGTTTTCACTGTGCACAGCTGGTCTGAAAGTCCTTTCACTGTGGTGCTAGAATCAGGAAGTTGAGGGAGTGTGGAGCAGAAACAACTGGCTGAATGGAGTGAACTCGGCCTTACTGAACTTGTCAAATCTGTCTCAGTGTCAGCCCAGTCAGACTGACTGTTGCTCTCCTTTTTCATCTCTGGCTTTGGGTGCCGTTGGGTGCAGTGCAGCACCACATCTGGCTGCATGACTAGTAAACCTTCCCAGGGTGCTGGGTGCATGATCCAGGATTAACTGAGTGATTCTGCAGGAGCCAGCCTGATTCTGGAATGGATGGTGATGACTCAGGTAATAAACTCTTCTGCACCCAGCCCAGTCCGGTGGTTTCTTCTGTGAACTTAACTCCAGCTCTTCGGGTTGGATGACTGTAGCTGGAAATACCTGAGTTGGCGTTTCACTGCATTAGTTGAAGTCAGGTCCTGTCTCTGCCCTCTACTTCTGTATAGCGGCTGTATTGCTTCCTGAGCTGAGCTGTCCTGAAAGAGAGAGGGCTGAATTTGGGCTGCACTGGCACTGACCTAGTAGTAAACCCTGTCTACCAAACTTAAGTTTACTTTCTTTTCTTTCCTAACAGCATCCGCAGTTTGCTTGGCTGACTGATGGGCTGGACTTGGCTTGTTTAGTAGTTGGCTAGCAGGCATTGCCGGTGGCCTAATAAAAGCCTGCTTTGCAGGCTGGATCCAGCCCTTTGGTTGTTTGTCCATCTGTATTCTAAACAAATTCCAGTTTGACTCCTGCCTGCTTTGGTGGCTGCTATCTGGAATATATGAGCAGGATTTAGATATTAAAATATTTCAAAGATTTTAATTTATACTAAATTGTCAAATTTTGATGTATGTGTACCTTCTCAGTAATATTTGTGAAGAAAAGGGATTTTTTTTCAGGATTCCCATCTTTTGTCATCAGTCAATACTCCTATACAAAAGTATAGATGAAAGTAGGGTAGTGGTGTACAAGAAGAGAAAATCTTTATTATTAGGATATTTCCTTTAAAGGCAGGAAAATAACTTGACTTTTAATCAAAGCATTTGGGAGATGCTGAGTGAGTGCTAAATACAGATGGATTCACCTGAATTTTATTACACGTTCATTCACTGCAGAATTAGACTACGTATACAATGGATCTTAAAATTCATGATAATTGGAAAATTGAGTGGTTGTAAGGCAAGTTTGAGTACACAGGAATGAATACAAAAACCTAGTGGGTTGGTTGGTTTGTTTGTTTTTCCCCAAACATAACTATACCAAATTAATGAATTACTTCTTTATAAATATCCACTGTAGTTGCAATTTTTGAAGTGCAGTCTGGTGCTAAGAAATTTGATAGGTATTCTGTTCCTTCGAGGGTAGGAGACCACGGCATGGATGTTAAGGATCAAACAAGGAAAGAATCAAAGTCTTTCCTTTGTTTCTCTAGAAACAAAATAAAAGGATCTGTCAAATGAATAGTCAGAACTTAAAGAAAAAGTTCGATTTTAAAGTCTCTCAGAATACTACAAGTAACTCTGCAAAGATGATGATTTTGCTATTTTTCTAGGGAGAATAACATTTTTTTCCCCAAAATTATATATTTTGCACATTGTTTTGCTTTAATATGTGATACTGAATTCCTGTTTCCCCTAGTGTTGACGTGTTAATTGTACATTGCTACCTACCTCATGCAGGTTTGACCAAAAAATTTTGAACATGAAGGGTGTTCAGACTGCATGCCTCAAAGACTTGGGAATTACTTCTAGAATTTCTGGCTACTTTGTTTTGCCTGTTGAACCTACTTAGTAGTATCCTGCTAATTCTATAGCATATTTAGGCTGGAATATCTAGTTGGTAGGCAGTACGATAGAGATACCTACAGCATGGCAGAGAGAGAACTACAGGCCATGATTTCACTTCAGATATCTCCTTGGGCACCTGTTTGCCTTCAAGCACTTACCCCTGTGAACTGAAGCTGCACTATTCTGATTTTGGAGATGAGTGTGATTGAAACTGTAGGTCAGGTGTCAGTTTTAAAAGAGGTAGAGCAGCCTCAGTCTGTGCATTGTTTACCCTGAAGACGACATTACTTTTAGCTGTCCAGCAGCCGAAACAGTAACCGATGGTGCTGGTTGTTACTTTTGCTTCTCTGGTTGTCTACTGGTTTGCCCTGGTTCAGCTAAACTGGTAGTCGTTGGAGACTACTGGAATCAAGGTAGATTCTACTGTAGACAAAGCTTTAGTAGTCTGCGCTGTTGTTATGAGTCTCATTCCCAGTGGGCAAACACCTGCATCATTAAAGCATCTTTTAACATTAACTGGCACCCTGCTTTGGCTTCGGGGCCAAAGTTTAAATGAATGGAGAGATCAAACAGTTCTTTTATGTCTTCAGGTCAGAGTTGATGTTTTGTTAGGACAGTGTTAGTCTTGAATGTTACCCATGTTGTGCCAACAGAAAATAACTTTTGAAACCAAACTTGCTTCTTTCAGTGTAATTACTGATATCCAGAGCAGACCAAAGTTTGGTACATGGCTGGTTCCCAGCTATGTTATATAAAGGAGCCATGTGACTGATGTGTCAGAAACAGATATTTCGTAATTGAGTTCTAAACAGTCATTTTCTTAAGCTTTGATTCTCTACTAAAACATTGGCTATACTTCGTCGGAGAATGTGAAACACATCATGAACAGCTACATAGTGCTTATGTGCCAAAAAAGCTAGAGTAAGCTTCCATTTTAACTCCCTGAACTGTGCCCTTCCTGAGATAGTAGAATTTATGCTCCTAAAAAAATTCAGTTTGATTTAAGGCAGGGAAGAACAAATATGCTAATTAATTTCTAGTGCTTATTTTTGAAACCTCTTCTTTGGGGAATATATATCTTTGATGTTGAAATAGATTGCCTTGTCTCCTTGTTATTTTTACTAAAAATAATGCCAAGGTGTTCTGTACTGCAGTTGGATCTTATTTTCGGTGCGTTAGAAAACTGATAATTTTAAACCAAAATAAACAGAAGAAAAAAATGAACTAAAAATTTAAAAGCAGAACCTTATATGAAAATGTTAGTTCAAGAGTCTTTTGAAGTTTGCTTTCTAAAGAAATTTTAAGTATTCTGCGTACTTATCAAAGAACTTCTGTGTGTTTATCCTTTTAAAATGTCTGTTATGGTTGCTCAATTGGATAGACAATATCAGAATAAAAGTTTTCTGGGATCTGTTGTCCTGCTAATCTCTGTTTAACTCGTAACAACTGTTCTGTGCATTAAAGTAAAGCAGCATTTTGCATTTGGTATTTATGTTGAATGGCACGTGATGCTTATTTAAAGGGTTTCGAAAAAGCCTACAAACTGTCCTTTTAGATGTAGGAGAAACTTGCATGTTTGATTGGAATTGACTTTTGGGAAGATCTCTGTATGCTTACTCATGGGAAGAAATATTAGTAGTCTGATCCCACAGAAGAGGACATGCAAGTTGAGAGATTATCTCCTCATGATTCTTTCTCGAGTGGTATTGTGATGTACTGCTTCTGTAGTCATATTCTTCTGAAGAGCCATTAAAGATTACAGATTACTGCTTTTGTTATACAGAACAAATCAAATGTCTTGGACAAAATGGTTGCTGTCTCTGCTCTTTGGACAAAACTGCTTACACTTGAGAAAATAGCTTTGCAATTCCTCCTGGTTCCCTTCGTCTCCCTCTTTCACACAGTTTGAGAATTATTGTCATCTTAAAAAAGGAGAATGTGACAGGAACACGTGATTAAAGGAGGAAGAGAGATGAGGCTGGAGAATGTTAGCGATACAAAGTATAAAAGAAGAGATAGGAGACAATGCGTGTCTCTGATGCATGCTCTTCACTAGTGTCAGGTTCCCGAGCGTCACCTTTGCCTGCTGTTTTCAATACCTCGGGATGCCCACCGACATGGTGTGGATGTTGCTCCCTTTACAGGAAAGGTGGTGGTGTGCTGCTGCCATGATTACTCCCTTAGCTCATTCTGGTCATTGTTCATGGCGGTTTTATTTCTGGGCCATGCGTATGTCTGTGTGTTCCATGTGATGGCGTGGCTGTTTCTTCAGCTAACTTTTAATAAAAAGGAGAAAATGACTAAAAAACCCATCAAAAGAACTTTACTGAGGTTGCTAATACAGATATTTAAAAACTGAGAAATTTCAGAATTCAAATTTGAGGTGAAGCCTTAATTTACTCCAAATGTATGTGGAGGTGATTTTTTTTCTAAATTCAGTAATTTTCAGTTTGCAGCCCAAAAATATTTTCCAGTGGAATAGTGTCAATTGGAGTGGAGTGTATTCAGGCCTGCTTCCTCTGGGCTTTCCTCTGTTAGTTACATTCTGTGGGCCCCGGTGAGTAGGGTGTGAGTCGGCTGTGGAGAGCCGACTGATAGTAGCATTTTAGTTACATGATAATGTTTTTATCTTAATTGCGTTATCTCATGACCTCTGCCTCTTTCAGTACACTATTTCAAATTTATTCTTGAGTGGAACCAAATTTGGAAAATGACTTTTCTGTAGGGCTTACTTGTAGCAGAAATTGGAAGATTAATAGAGATTGAGAAAGAAATAAGATTTCTCCTGGTGAAGGCATTTGAATCACAGAATGGTTGAGGCTGGAAGGGACCTTTGGAGGTCATCCTGTCCAAACTCCCTGCTCAAGCAGGGTCACCTAGAACAGGTTGCCTGGGACCACGTCCAGTCAGCTTTTGAATATGTCCAAGGATGGCAACTCCACAACCTTTCAGGGCAGCCTGTGCCAGTGCTGGGCAGAAAGCTGCAGTGCAACCCCCATCTCTGCTTGCAGCTGTCTTGCACAGATCTTAGGCTTTTCTAGACTCCCAGCTCATCCTGTGCATAGGATGGTTAGAACTTAATTGATGAGGATACAGTATTTTATTTCCTCTTCACCAGTCAGTATATGGTCAATAAAGAAAAACTAACAATTTATTCATTTATATGTTTTTTATATCTGTAGCAACTGAGTGCTTGACAGGTATGTGCTTAGGTAAAGGAGTGAGCGAGCAGAAGGAAGGTGGGACTACTCAAAGCGTTAATCAAAGTATTCAAACCTGAATTTCAATTATGTGTGCACAAGGGGACCAAGCTAGCATTGGACAGTCAATCTTAACTTAGGGGTGTGCTTTATTTGGCAGCTTCTGTATTTTTGATAGTTTTGTGTGTAATTTTATATGGTTGAATATATACTAAACAGATTTTGACACAAGGAATAAATTCCTTCTCCTAGGAGACACAGAGGCTATGGGATAGGTCTGAAGTTTAGCCTGGTGCAGCTTTTAGAAATAAGAAAAAGAATATTCTTGTTTCTCTTGTGAATATACTGGATATTTCCTGGGTTATGTATAGTTTGAGGATATAATTTAGTGTGTTTACCAGGAGGCAGCCAGCCTGCTTGAGAGAGTTCTCTTTCTTCCCTTCTTCCCTCTCGTTCCCTACTTCCTGTCCTCCCTTCTCTGGACAACATTTAGATAGAATTAAAAGCTTTTCACAGGAATGCTTGAAATGCTTGTGAGTTAGACTGTGTGAGAACTCATTCTACACTTCTGGCAGATTTTCAGGAAAGCTTAGCCCTGTGTTTCTTGAAGCTATGATGTGCTCTGTTCCAACAACGCAGAAGCTAAACTTACACAATCTCTTGGGAACACAACTTACTAAGATAGAAGACCTACAGACTGGGATTCTCTTGTGCTTTGGAAAGAGAGCATGGCAAGGGGTCACATCCCACACCCTCCCATTTGAACAAATGTAGGGAGGGGAACTTGCTAAGGCCATGGTGCAGGATAGGTAAGTTAAAACAGAAGCTAGAAACAAATTACAGGAGGAAACATGTTTAAGGAGGAACATTGAATTATGGAGTTTAATTATGATAGGAATAATTTACTTCCATTCATCTTAAATCAGTTTTCAGTTACCTTTTACAATTTGATGTCTTTCTGAGAACCCCCAGCTAAGTGTGATATTTTCCTTTTTTAAGTGTTGTTATGCAAGTATTTGATAAATTTGGATTTAATTTTCAGTTGCTTTTTACAATTTGGTGTCTTTATACCTCAGGTAAGCATAATTTTTATTAAAAACATTGTTGCTAGGTAGTTGAAAAATTTGAACAACTTAATTAAAATAAAAAGGCAGTCAGCTAATTTGTTTCCTTTTCCTTTTGTTCCTTAGCACTGTGAATATGTGAAAATAAATATGTACCTATATATTTGAGTGCATGTATGTATATGTATACAGAATGCATTTGTATTACATGCATGTGTATGCTAAAGTTTTTATGACTGATATGGTGATCACAGTGGTGCTTACTGCTCAAGTAATAAATCTGTTCTTGATCTAGAATTTTTGTTAGAATTGGAATTTAAATAAGTGGTTCCCTTCATGGATGAATCTTCATTTTCAGATATTTAAGGATGGGTTGAATGCTTTGTGATTCAAGAAATCTGATCAGACTGGTCAACCTGCACTTATAAAATGAGGATATTCTAGGATGATTTGAGAACAAATTTGCTCTCCTGCTTGACCACATTATCGATGGCTTCTCTTTTCCATCAGTGTCTGCCATGCATTTTCTTCCATAACTTTGAGTTCATGGATCACCATGATAAATGGAGTAATGGACTACCTAAGGGTAATGCTAAGGAAGATTGATGGCCAAAACATCAGAAGAAGCCTCAGGCTAAAAGTAAACATATTACAAGTGTAATGTGTCTTATTAAAGCCATAAAGCAAGTGTTTAGAGTGACTACATGGAACAAATATCTTTTAACAGATGAGTTTTGGGTAATGGATGTTATTGTTAATCTAGGCTGTTTCAACGTGATACCTCATTTCTATTTCTTCTGTTTAGATTTTGTATGTAGACAGTCTTTTGTAGTTGTCTTAGGTAGACATACAGTTTTTCAGAAAACAAATACGCAATTTCTACATGATGTTTGCAGATCTGGCTTTGAGTACTGGGATTGCAGCACTTCGGACTGCATGTGTTCTGGATTCATTTCTTTTTTGGAGAACTGTTCTAACCTAGGTAGTAAACTAGAGCTGTAGCCCTATAGAGCTATTATTTARTCCCTTATCTCTGTCAGTTTTGGGGGGCAATCCATTGATTCGATTGATGTAGGTTTCATTTTAAGTCAGAAATTGGGACTTTTTGCCTTTCACATAATATGTGGTGCATTTTCATACTTTAAAAAAGTTGAATAGTCTACTTCTTTGAGCCTTCTCTCCATCTGAACTCTTTGGTGGTTGCTTTGCTCATTCTCTGCTTGCTGGCCTGGAGGAAATTCCCTTTAGAGCTATTTGTGAAGTTACATATATATTTTTTTTCTTGCAAAAATAAATTTTTGGGCATAAATCAAGGTTGTGTATGAAAGGAGGTTGTCTTTAGGAGCTTTGATGGGTAAACTTGCTATCTGATTTGCAATGTGGAAAAACAAAAGGTATTTCTAAATAATGGGAATAATGTGAAAGAAAGAATATTCAGACTTGAAGGACAGAAATAGAACAATTGGAGAGAACTGTTCAGAGAACTAGAGTAATTGCAAGTAAAATTAGGGACTTAAGAAAACTAAGAACCTCAAGTCAGAACGCAAGTACTTTTATTAATTGTCTTATAAATAGGAAATTGCATTTTAGTCTGGTTTCCCAAGGACATTAAGCTTATATAATCAGTTGGGCTTCTTTCTCCCTCAGTAACTATTGAACCCTGATGACCAGTTTCAACAAGATTTTACTGAAGGGTAACAATTTCAAAGACCATTAAGTTGCTGAACGTTTTGTGACTATCAGCAGGCTAAGGAATGAATCCCAAACTTATTTCCCAGCTAAGACAGAGAAAACTGCTGCTGCTGCTGCTCTTTCCATTTGTCGGCAACTGAACAGACATCAAGATTTGTGTATTGTCTGGCCTGTTGGCAAGCATGTAGTTGAAAATTAATTAGTGCATGGGTTGCTCTACAGTAGCATAGCACTTGCCAACTCTTGCCTCACATCATTTTAGTAGAAGACTTCAAGGGAACAGAGGTTACTGTGGTAGGTACTGAAAGGAAAATAGCAGAGAAATTTTTGGGAAACCATGGCTTCTTGGGTTTTATTGCTTGCAGAACTGACTTCTGATGTGGAAAAGAATTCTGGATTCACAGTAGAAGTGCTTAATCCTATTTTCTTTATATTTATTTATTCATTTGTGTTTATCCATGGGTGTACTTTTCTTGCAGTGGTGTGATGAAAGATTCAACTTCCAAGCAACGTTTTTACAGTGCTTGGCAAAACATGTGCCAAATATTTACTCAGCTGAAATGGACCCCTTGCTGGAGAAACAAGAAGAAATGGTCCAGGCAGCAATATTATACCCCCTGGAATGTTATTTGTTTGGGGAAGACCCAGATATATTCCTGGAGAAACTACAACAGAGTGGAACCTCCCAGCTCTGTGGGAAGGTGTTCAAAGGAGGAGAGACAACATACTCTTGCAGGTAAGAATGAAGGTATGTTATCATGAATGTTCCCATGTGAGATAATGCAGCAAAGTGGTTTAATAAAATTAGTCACACTGCTAGCTAGTCATTGCTTGTGTCATGGTAGGTCTTTGCTTAACTGACAGTGGCATTTGCTTCACATTTCAAACCACTTTAGAGTGAAGAAAATTGCATATGAAAAGCAGGCTCTAGCAGAGAAATGGGGAAGGAAATGGAAAGGATACTAAAGGTACTGAAAGCCATTGGTTAAAAAAATTGGATGATAGGGTATGAGTATGGGGTCTGTGCCTGAATTGAGGGAGAACACGCATAAAAATCTGTGCACTGTACAGTACTCACCCTTTCAAAGTCTGAAACAGAATCCAACTCTGAGCATCATCAGTCCTTTGCTTAAGCAATAGCTGTGTGACCAGTGGTAATTTTTTTCACCTTCTTTCTGATCCTGGAGTATATTAAAGATGGCAGCCCATTGATTTGATATAATTTATTTATTAATACATAATAATAATACAAAATATATTAATTAATATGAATAGTATGAATAATAATATAGTAATATTAAAAAGCCAGAGGTCTTTGTGGTGGATATAAAGATTGCAACTGTGCTGGCAATTCATTAGTATTAATATGATGCTATTGTCATAGTTTATTGTAGTTTCAGTTTATTTTAAAAGCCTAGAAAATTTCATCAGAAATACCAAAAGAATATTATTAGGGATGAAGAATATTATTATGGCTAAAAAATCTGGCCTTTGGAATTTAGGAAATGTCAAAATGAAAGCTCTGTAAACTTTATGAATTACACTGTAAGGTTTTAATCAATCGCATACTCTTCAGCTTTTTCTAGGAGTAAGTTAGTGTTGTGTATGAAAGGAGAATGGTCTTTGGAGAAGTCCTTACGTGTTTGCTAGAAAGTGTATAGTGAATGCAACATTGGATTGTACAAAGGAAAAGGATGGTCAAGGCAGTTTAGTGCTGCTGTAACAGGAATAATTCTGTTCTTGCCTTTGCAGAGTTCTTGTTGATAGCAGGCAAAAAGACAAAGCTATATTTCTCAGAGGTGGTCTCTTTTTCTTGTTTTTTTTGAGTTCCTGTCTGGCAAAAATGTGGTAGTATTTATACAAAATACTGTACTTACTACTGCAACTGAAACTAAATATATGTTTGCTTTAGGCTTCTAAAGTGCTAAAAATAATGGATACTCCGAAATATTAAAATCTAAATGTCTTGAATGGGGCATTCAAATCTAGCAGGCGCTTCTGGCTTAATTTTTCTTTCTTTTAACTCACCTTGCAGTGGATTTATGGTAATGAATGTCTGTTAGTGAAGTATTAAAYTGTTGTAATGATGATTATCATCTAAAGGTTTGAAAGGAAATTAATTCTGTAATCAGAATTACCATACTATTCTAGTTGTATTGTAAAGGAGGCTTGAACTAGATGTTGAACAATGGCATAAAACAAAAAACTTGATATGTTGTCATTAAACACCTGTCATCCACATTTTGCATAGAATGAAACAGCATTTAAAGAAAAAAGAGTGACCATGTTTTAGGGAAAAAAGGCAATATAAAAAAGCATATGTATGTGGAGCATTGGAAAAAATGGAATTAGATTGCCCATGAGTGTAATTTTGGATTTTCAAGTATTTGAGTGCACGACTGAAACTGTTGAAATTAAATTTTGAAGTATATATTCTTTGGCTGATTTTGTAAAGGAGTTCTTTTTAGATTTTAACTTCTAACTGTTTTAAAAGTTCGAAACATAACCTAGCAGAAGTGTAGCAAAAGTTTCATTAGCAGACTGGCTACAGTTGTTGGAAACAATAATAAAGGTTACTTCAGAGTTGTCATGGTTTTTAATAGCTGCTTATTCTTAGCAAAACCAGAAATATGTTAGCAACAAGTTTTGAAAGTGGAAATGAAGCATGTTTCTGAYAGAATCTGATATAACAGGTTCGAGTACATGGTTCAAGCCTAACAAGATTGGCTTTCATCTTCTTTCTGTGATGTGGAGTAGCCAATGTTTTTATAATTTGAATCTGTTGTTAATCTCAATTTTTTTTTTTTTTCAGAACAGCATTTTCTTTTGTGCATGAAAATTCCATGTGTTTGTTTTAGAAAGTTTTCCAGTTACCATTTTTGTTGCAGAGACTGTGCAGTTGATCCAACTTGTGTACTCTGTATGGACTGCTTCCAGAATAGCATTCACAAGAACCACCGGTACAAGGTAGAAAAATCTTATATTAAGAAATTGTACTTGTAGCTTTGGAGAAGATTTTTTGAGGATATAATAAACTGCATATAAACCATTAGTAATTTTTATTAAAAAAAAAAAAAAATCTGGGATTTACTAATTAGTTAATTATCTCTCTCATGTTTCTAACTACGTAAAGCCTCTTTTAAGAACAGTAACTTTCTAATCCATTGTTATTCTCTTTGGCAATATCACAGAAGCAAAAAGCTGTGACTGAAAATGACAGTCCTGTCCTGAGTCCCAGTCAGTACTGTTCGGAAATTTAGAATGAGTGTGCATATACAAGGGCCATTACTTCAGCACTTGTGTCACTGATGCAGTCTCTACATTTCCACTCTGTTCCTCGCATAAACTACTTTGTGCTTAGTGTGGACTATGATAAAGTTTAAAACAAATGTTAAACATCAATTTTTTATTGAGGAGATTGTTCTAGAACTGGACCATCTCTTTCTGATATAATTTTGATTTTCTTTGAGCCAAATCTATGTTATCTTTGAGAGATTCCCATGCTTTAATTAACGGAGGATCTTTCAAATAATTCTTAGCTAACTCACTGCCTGAACTGTCATCTACTGTTTCCTTCCCAGGCCTCCTTATTTGCTTGCCCTCTTCACTGAGAACTCTGTGATTTCAACAGCCTTGGAAGCAGAAATGGAAAACAATATATTAAGTGTCATTTTTAAAGCTGGTCTAACTCTGCTGCGAGAGGCAAGAAAATGTACAGAAACATTATGTAGTCAATTTAATTATCTTTCACAACCAAAAAGTGGGCTAGATTTTTTTTTTTGCAGCTATTCCTTCTGTTCATTGACATGACATCCATTGAAGAGATTTGTCTTACTTTATATTATCAATTGGTCATAAACTCCCTTTAAGTGGGTATGTTTCAATCGGAGACAGTTTGGAAGAAGGTCCTAGCAATCTCAGAATTAACTGGGACTAAAAGGCAATATTCTGCCTCTCTGTATAAGTCTTTGTATAGTGATCTGAAAATGTATTGTAAATACTGATTCAAAGACGTACAAAACTACTTGGGTAATGCAAATATAACTTCCATATACACACGCATGCACACACACAGTTTACAGAGGGGTAAGATGAAAACCAGGGAAAATAGACAATAATGATTACAGAGCAATTTGGAATCACAGCTGGGCTGAGAAGCTGTTGTCCTTTCCCTGTTTTTCAGTAACTTCTTCAGGCAAAACATCAGCCATGGAAATAGGTAGTCAGATGGGAGCAGATTTGCAGCATTTCCACTTTAAAGATGCAATCTAAAGAATACAGATTATGCTTTTTATAGATTCATGGAATAATTTAGGTTGGAAGGTGTGTAAGGAGGCCACCTAGTCCAAACTCCTGCTCGAAGCATGTCTAATTAGATCAGGTTATTTTAAAACGTTTCAAGTAAATAAGAAGTTTTTGAATGTCTTTTTATTGGGTCACTTAGTKTTTTTATATTTATTTTAGGATTGGGGATGTAGAGTAAGCTAAGGATGATTATTTTTGCCTGAGTTTTGTCTGAACTTTTTGCCAGAACGAAGGGTCAGAATTTGTACTTTTCTGAAAGTGTAATGCAAAGTTGAAGTTGCAAGAATGTATTTAGATGCTGATTATATGTTACTTTTTTTAGTTAGAAGTGGAGGTACTACTAAATGTCTGTTTAATATACACATATTCTTGTTCAGATTATTTTCAAACTTTACCAAGTAATTTGTAAAGAAGGCGTTAAGAACCTTTGCTATGATTCTGCTAATAAACCCAGAAATTATTATTTTGCCATTTATGAAGTGCTTATTCATCAGTCAGAAGCTTTTTCACCTAATTTCTAGTTAAATTTGTGTAAGACTTGCATACTTTTTTGCAGCGGCAGCTGTATTTCCTCCTCCATTTTCTGCTCAAAAAGTTTACCTTCCCCCCCCCCCCCCCCCCCCCGCCCCGCTCCTCTGATAAGTCTCCTTTTATCTAAAAAAAGAAAAAGTTGTGGTAAGTCTGTTGGTTATGCAGTGACTCTTGTATTTTGTAAGTAGGTATTTATACTTGTGTTTGACTTAAATAATAATTTCTATTTTTCTCTTGCTTTTTATGTGCGTATTTCATGACTGAAATATGTGTTTTTTACAGATGCATAGCTCCACTGGAGGCGGATTTTGTGACTGTGGGGATACAGAAGCATGGAAGRCTGGACCGCTGTGTACTAAACATGAGCCTGGAGCATCAGGTTCTGCAAAAGAAGTAAGAATATTGCTTAAAGTGAAAGAATAAATATTGTAAATATTGCCTTTTGAAAAAAAGTGCTTATTCCTGTATAGGAAATGATGTATATTGTATAATTCATGTAGCAGGTCCAATCAAGTTGAATCAGGATTTCCATGGTCGAGGTGTTTGTTGGGGTCAAACATATGTATTGGACATCCTTCGTCTCCAAACAAATGGCAAAACTAATACAACAGTTCCATCTACCTGTCTTGTGCATTTCTGTCTGATTCAGAATTAAAATTGCAGTCTCATGCTCTTTTCTTTGCTATGTGTATTACTCAGTTCTTATTTACAAATAATTTGTTTCCTGCTCTTTTCTTTGCTATGTGTATTACTCAGTTCTTATTTACAAATAATTGGTTTCCCAGTGGTTAGTAAATGTTTAGATATAGTACTTGATTTTAACAATATTTTCTGTTTTCCACATTACTGCATTAGTGAACAATTTTTTTTTGTCAGTTAATTCTGGTGTGTGATCTGTCACTATGACTAAAATAAGTCCCTATGCTTTAAAACTAACCTCTTACGCTAAAGCAGCATATTAATGAGAAATATGCTATCTTATAAGTAGTTCTCAAAGAGAATGTACGCAAATCAGTTGCTTCAGGTAAAATTGTTTTTTCAGAGTCCTACATTCTGAGATGATCAGGACAAAAAAACCTTAGCATTCGTCATTGCAAATAGACCCCTAATTCCTCCTGGTTTTGTTGCAAAAGTACTGTTCTTCATGATCTGGCAAAAAATTAAATGGAAAAGGAATAAAGAGCACTTGTCTTACAGAAAAATTAGACAAAGTTTTCCTTTGCTTGTTCATCCTTCAAAAAACCATGGATCTTAATGGATTTCAGAGAGAAAAATAGTTGAAGCTCCAAGAAGGGGTCAGCTGATTACCACTTGGAGCTTGTCACTGTAATGTTCACCTGCTTCTACGTCAGTAAAGTCTATTCTGCTGTGCAGTACTTATCCCTGAGTACTGAGCCATCTGATATATGTGTGACTGATACCTACATATTACTTATGAAAACCTGTAATCAAAAGAGCCAAATTGTTTCCTCAATGTTAGAATACCCCAAAATAGCTACGGTATGGTTAATTTTACTGCTGTCACCATTACTACATATGTGTTTAATACTTTTTTTCCAGCATGTTCTAGAGGTGTTTCCAGAGTAAGGAACTAGCACTGTTCCTCTTTGGGAAGTATTCATTTTCGTCCTTGTGTTCTGAAGGAAAACAGGATTTTTTTTTTTTTTTTTTTTTTTTGCAATGCTACCTTCCTGGTACTGTTGATAAAGATATAGGGGAAGGTAGAGAACTTGTGTGTCTACCAGCTTCAAAGCCACCTTTGGATACTATGGAAAATTTATGTTACAAGATGCTCAGTATCAGATTTCTAGCTGATTGCTGAGACGTCCTTATCATATCACGAAGAGAATTTAGCAATGGTCTTAAGACAAAATGTTCAGGCCTCAGTCGAGAATTAAGTGTTCTGTCACTTGAAAATTAAGTGTTTCCAGGCAAAGCATCTCCATTGCTCCTAGATAAGTGATGTTACTTATGCCTCAGGTGACCAGTTTGTCTTACAGACAGTAGCTACCATACATTATGGATTTCACCTGTGATGGCTCACATAAAAATCACACAGATACCTGGATGAACGTGGGCCTATGAGGCACATTAAGAACTTTAACAAAGAGATTCTAAACAAAATAGATTGTATCTCCCAGCTTTAGAATTTAGGTCTCTGTGTGAGATCTTGTAACAGTTGTTTCAGCATTTTACTTTTGAGAATAATAGTATTTTTTGGTTCCAACAACTCTGACCAGAGTCCCTGAAATGGTTTATGAATTGTTTACTTCCTGCTGGCGAACCTGTTTCTCTGCAAGGTATAGATTTTGATCTCACAGATCTGGTATTTGCATCTGTGACAGTGTATTCTGCTTTTTACCTCCCTTTCCTTTAGAACAGCTTTTTCATAACAATAAAATAATCAAAAAACAAGTGTTAGGAAAAACACCAAAACCTTTATCAATTTTACCAAAAGGCTGTTTCACTTTTGTTAAAATCACACTGTCTAAATTTTGCGGGCTTTTTTCAAAACCATGTTCAAACAAAGCTTGAGAGGAAACTGCATGCATTCAGAGTCTGCAGCATTTTATTTCTGTTTGGATGAAGATAAGCTGCTCAGAATATTCTTCAGGCCATTTGTATCCAAGGGAGATAAGGTTAAAGGATAGATCATATCAATAATGACAGCAGCTAACACAGTATCCCTTCGTTTTAAACTTTATTGAGAACTATAATCATACCTGTGATGATAAGGAAACAGGCAACCTCCCATGCTTCTTTGAGTAATATTTCTCTTCCAATCTCCAATAAGGTCTTTGGTTGGCTTGCAGCGAATTTGTTTGATCATCACTTCTGTCATGGAGTTGTGCAAGTCCAAAGCTATGTTACAACTGCTGTCAAATAAACTGAAACATAATCCTACAATGAGTGCTACCTGAGAGTCATGAATGATAGAAAACATATAATTAGACAATTATTTGAATTTGAATAAGTAGAAAGTTACTTATTATAATAGTTCTTTGTTGTCAATATATGTAGTTATTATGCAGTCAGTATATGTAGACTCTCTAGTAAAAGGGCAGTACAACCGCTACAATAATGAAATGCATCAGTATATTAATATATACCATATGTAACTATTTGATAGATTGCATTGCATGACCATCTTCCTTTTTTAATAAAAAACTTGTCCATCAGTGATTTTTTTATGACAAAGAGGCTTGTGGATGTTTGGATTACCTCATAGTTTGCTCTCTGCTTTGAGAATCAAGGACATTCATAATGTAGGAATTTTTTCAGCATATAGTGCTTATTAAAAGAAATGAGTTGCAAAGCGCATTTGGAACAGACATCTTGCATGCTTCTTTTTCCAGCATGTTTTCTGATAGTATAGAAGTTTACCACATGCTTGTCAAACAGAAAGCACTCTTTTCTGGATGATCCTGACCAGTATTCCTTTAATTACTCTAAGTGCAGAAGATATATCATGCTAGGGTGTTTATAAACTTACTCTGATCAGGTACGGGCAAATAAGAAGAGGGATATGTTTGCAGAATGTTTCTCTGCTATGCAGAACGTGGTAAAAATGTGCTTAGGAACTGGCTGCTATTTTTAAAAGGTAGATTAAGTTTAGAGTTTGATCTACAGAATGACCTCCTTTTAAAAATGAGCCCTTAGCAGAGGACAGGTTTCAATCTACAACATTAAAGATAAGCACCAGAGTTTTTAGTGTTTCTGAGATAATGAGGTGGGCATTAGTAAAATACAGTATCCTTACAAAAATTCTAATTAAACCTTAGTTTAAAAAATAAGTTTTACAATGAGGAGATATTTACAAAACTTGTTGGTATGTATGTAATATGGGGCTCAGAAAAGCAATCCTTCATTTTAGAATCCCCGCTCCAGGCTTTTGGGAGTCATCCATTCCCTATTGATTCCAAATTAATGTCTTCACTATGCCAGAAATATAAAAACCTTTTTGCCTAAATGTATCCTTAAAAACAGATAATTTTAAGAATTCGTGCCTGAGGTAAGATAAAAATACTTCCCAGGCACATTTCTTTTAAAAAAAAAAAAAAAAAAAAAAAAAAAAAAAAAAAAAAAAAAAAAAAAAAAAAAAAAAAAAAAAAAAA
This sequence comes from Phoebastria nigripes, assembly GCA_035582835.1. NCBI lineage: Eukaryota > Metazoa > Chordata > Aves > Procellariiformes > Diomedeidae > Phoebastria > Phoebastria nigripes. The sequence goes on along the minus strand of JAYKAV010002881.1, from coordinate 591,582 downwards.
AAAAAATCGGTTGTTAGTTATTTTTAAACTTTGATATCTGAACATACTTTGTTCATTCTTCCACAATTTTGTTTTTTGAAGCTTTACCTGAAGCTTAAATAATTACACATTTTTGGGCATAGTTCTGGGGCAATTTTATTTTTACCCTTTCAATTTAAATTAGATGTATCTTAATTTCATTTTACTGTGACTTCTATTAATGTGGATAGCATTGGAGGTGGCGTTGCATTATTTAACTTTTCACTGTTTGTATGAGTGCAATCCCCACTTCTAATAGTTTATAAAACCTTTGATGTGGTTTCCTTTGATTTCTTCTACAGACTGAAGGAGAGCAGCATGTCTTACTACAGGGTTCTTGTTTGGAGTATCTCTATGCTCTGCGTTTTCCTCCAGCTCTGTCATTTTTGCTTAACATACGTTAATGCTTAAAAAGCCAAACTCTTAAGAAATATTGGGAAAAAAAATTTAGCATGTTACAACTCAGTTCAATTAGATTATTCTTAGCACTACAGTTTTTTTCATTCTGCTCCAAACTTTAAGATGATGATAGCTTTGTCAATCTCAGGAAAAAAAATAATTACCCCAGACATTTACATTCTTAATTACCAAGATCTACCATGAACTTATCCAAAATTAAGTATGTACACGCTGTGGTATTTATAGACCATGATTTCATTGGCAGACATTTTAGATTGTATGTTTGACTCCAATTTATTCTTCTAATGCTTATCAGGTCAGAAAACTGTTGTTCAGAGTTTTGGAAGCAATTGGTCATGTTAACGCATTTTTACTTCTCTTCCACTACATTATTAGCTTTTCCATCATATGGACACAACATGATTTTACTTGTTGTTGTTTGGTTGGTTTTTTTTGTTTTTGTTTTTTTAAAGCAATCTGCTTCATAAACGGATAAATGTGACTATGGTTGATTTAAGAATTTTTCAAAAACATGATTCTCAGCTATACTAAACACATAGCTCTTTGTGTTCTTTTATATTTAACATGTCAGCTTGTGTATTGCAGAGGTGAGTGCTCTTAGTACTTTGGGATTAAAAGTCACATGTGAAAAGCTTTGATCTTGGAAAGCATCTTTGTTTCTCATCTTTTCTCACTTTGGTAAACACATACATATTCAGATTTTGTAGGCAGTTTAGGTGATCCTAAAATTATAGGAAACTGTGCAAATACTCTAGAAAAATACCAGCCTCTGTTTCTGTGTCATATTTGTATATGAAATTACTGTATTTTGTTGTGTTAACATTAATAACAACATTGTATACCATTTATATATGCATATGCTGAAAGGAAGGTGGTATGTGGAAAGGTCATCAGGGCGTTTGTGTGAAAAGAGGGCTTTAATCCAATGTTGTTGCAATGTATCTATGTCTTGTACCTGAATATTGATTGCTTCATTCTTAAGTATAGATTTGGTAATGATTTTCTTTGTTTATAATCTTAATTTCTCTCCTGCTTAAACGCTTATGGAAAGGATTAATAATGTTATATGATGTAGACAATTCACTTAATGAGCTTTATCTGGGTGGATGGAAAATATGTCAGTTCACAGGGATATTTTGAATGATTTCTAGATCTGGGATGGGATCTCTGAAAAGAACAGTTAGGTTTCCTTGGATGATTCTGTTCAAGGAGTGTCATAAATGTTTGACAGAATACCCGCACAGACTTTTAATATCTTCAGGTGTACAGAAAGCTGTTAACCAGCTTTTTTAAACTTAAGTTTAAAAAAAAAAAAAAAATAAAAAAAAAAAAAAATTGAAGTTTCCTAACACATTTCTTGAGGCCTTTTGTAGTCTATTCCTAGATAAAAACTGGATGCGTAAAAAAAGGTAGGTCAAACTGTTGGAATACTACTGAGAGTCCTTGGGGTGAAATAATTTTGAAGAGAAGAAATTAGGTGAGATTAATCTGCTTGAAAATCATGAAAAGGCTAATTTCCTGAAGCAAATACAGTAATAAGGTATTCTACCAACCTTTTTTTCATTTTTTAAATTTGTTTTCCATATTAATATTATCTCCTATTTTACAGAATTCTGAATGTCAGTTGAATGAAGAAATTATGGAGCACTCTAGGAGGGTGTTTCCCTCTGTGATAAAATACATTGTAGATATGCTTATATGGGAAGAAGAGAAGGAACTGCCTCCGGAGCTCACAATTAGGTAGGGAGTATTTCCAACTTTCTCTTCAAGGCATTAGAAACTTTGATGATAATTTCGCCTGTGGTATTCTTACACTAACGCAAACATATTAGTGCCAAAATCCCTGTAAGCAGCACTGTAGCATTTTTGACCTACAGTTATATAGAGAAAAGATTTTGATACTTCATGGGAAAAGTGGTGTGTGACTGTGGTCCATCAGTCGCCGAGGGGAGCTGCTCTGGAGCTGGCTCGATCCACAGCGGGGTGGCAGACTTGGCACACAGGGTGTTTTCCTGAGGCAGRGAAACGCCAGGGCAGCAGAGAGACCTGCCAGGAGCCGGTGGCTCTCACGGGAGACGCTGATGAGGCCTGGGCGTTGCCGGAGCAATCATGACCACCCCTGTGCCTATAAAAAGCAGCCTAGGGAGCACTAGCGACCAGGAGCGCCGCAACCAGAGTGGGCAAACAGAGCGTGGCGCGGCAGTTTGTGTGGCAGTTTGCGCAGCAGGGCGCGCAGGAAGGGTGTAGTCACCCTACCAGCTCAAGAGGTGAGTTCACTTGGTGGTCRTCACCCTCTCAGAAGGAGCTTAGCTATGGTATCCAGCCAGTGGAAAGCTATGTCCTCTGCGCTCGCCAGAATGGATGTGGCAACCCAGACAGAGGTTCCATGAAAACATGCAGCTGTCCAGGTCTCAGGCTGCAGAGAGTGCCAGAGCCTTTCACTGGTAACGGATGGCAGTAGCTGAAGGCAGTAGCTTAAAGGTCGAAGAGTAAAGTCCCTGAATTTTAGGGAAGCAAACTTCCAGCTCTTCAAGGAGTTAGTCAATAGGACCCCCTGGGAAACTGCCCTCAGGGACAAGGGCGCAGAACAGAGCTGGCAGATCTTTAAGGATGCTTTCCATAGAGTGAAAGAGCTCTTGATCCCCAGGTGTAAGAAATCAGGAAAGGAAGGCAAGAGACTGGCATGGCTGAGTTGAGACCTGCTGGTCAAACTAAAGGGCAAGAAGGAAATGCACAGGCAGTGGAAGCAGGGGCAGGTATGCTGGGAAGAGTAGAGGGATGCTGCCCAGTTGTGTAGGGATGGGGTCAGGAAGGCCAAGGTGCAGCTGGAGCTGAACTTGGCAAGGGATGCAAAGAATAATAAGAAGGGCTTCTACAGGTATGTCAGCCAGAAAAGGAAGGTCAAAAAAAGTGTACCGCCCCAATGAGCAATACTGGCAAACTGGTAACAACGGATGAGGAGAGGGCTGAGGTACTCAGTGACTTTTTTTGCCTCAGTCTTCACTGGCAGTCTCTCTTCCCACACCTCCCGAGTGGATGGACCACAAGACGGGGACTGGGGGAGCAAAGTCCCTCCCACTGTAAGAGAAGATCAGGTTTGTGACCTGAGGAACCTGAACATACATAAGTCTATGGGACCTGACGAGATGCATCCCAGAGTGCTGAGGGAGTTGGCTGATGTAGCTGCCAAGCCACTCTCCGTGATATTTGAAAAGTCATGGCAGTCAGGTGAAGTCCCTGGTGACTGGAAAAAGGGAAACGCACCCATTTGTAAAAAGGGTAGAAAGGAGGACCCTGGGAACTACCGACCTGTCAGCCTTGCCTCTGTGCCTGGGAAGATCATGGAACAGATCCTCCTAGAAGCTATGCTAAGGCAYRTGGAGGACAGGGAGGTGATTCGAGACAGCCAGCATGGCTTCACCAAGGGCAAGTCCTGCCTGACCAACCTAGTGGCTTCTATGATGGAGTGACTACATCAGTGGACAAAGGAAGAGCTACGGATGTTGTCTATCTGGACTTTTCCAAGGCCTTTGACACAGTCCCCCACAACATCCCTCTCTCTAAATTGGAGAGATACGGATTTGATGGGTGGACTGTCTGGTGGGTGAGGAATTGGTTGGCTGGTCGCATCCAGAGGGTAGTGGTCGACGGCTCAATGTCCAGATGGAGATCGGTGACAAGTGGTGTCCATCAGGGGTCCATACTGGGACCAGTACTGTTTAATATCTTCATCAATGACATAGACAGTGGGACCAAGTGCACCCTCAGCAATTTTGCAGATGACACCAAGCTGAGTGGTGCAGTCGACATGCCTGATGGACGGGATGCCATCCAGAGGGAGCTGGACAAGCTTGAGAAGTGGGCCCGTGTGAACCTCATGAGGTTCAACAAGGCCAAGTGCAAGGTCCTGCACCTGGGTCGGGGCAACCCCTGGTATCAATACAGGCTGGGGGATGAAGGGATTGAAAGCAGCCCTGCCGAGAAGGACTTGGGGGTACTGGTGGATGAAAAGATGGACATGAGCCAGCAATGTGCGCTTTGCAGCCCAGGCAGCCAACCGTATCCTGGGCTGCATCAAAAGAAGCGTGGCCAGCAGATCGAGGGAGGTGATTCTGCCCCTCTACTCTGCTCTGGTGAGACCCCACCTGGAGTACTGCATCCAGCTCTGGAGCCCTCAGCACAAGAAAGATATGGACCTGTTGGAGCGGGTCCAGAGGAGGGCCACGAAAATGATCAGGGGGATGGAATGCCTCTCCTATGAAGAAAGGCTGTGAGAGTTGGGGTTGTTCAGCCTGGAGAAGAGAAGGCTTCAGGGAGACCTTATTGCAGCCTATTGCAGTACTTGAAGGCGGCTTACAAGAAAGATGGGGACAAACTTTTTAGCAGGGCTTGTTGCAACAGGACAAGGGGTAGTGGTTTTAAACTAAAAGAGGGTAGATTTAGGCTAGATAGAAGGAAGAAATTTTTCACAATGAGGGTGGTGAAACACTGGAACAGGTTGCCCAGAGAGGTGGTAGATTCCCCATCCCTGGAAACATTCAGGGTCAGGTTGGACGGGACTCTGAGCAAGCTGATCTAGTTGAAGATTGTCCCTGCCCATGGCAGGGGGGTTGAACTAGATGACCTTTAAAGGTCTGTTCCAACCCAAATTATTCTATGATTCTATGAAAATGGAAAAAGACTGTTGTGTGTCATGTTAAAAAGAGAAATGGGATCATAAAACAGCAGAGATAGGAAGAAATAATGGAATAATCAAATAACTTAAAATCTCTTTTGTACTTGGTACGTGGTTTCTGTGGCTTTCTCTGGTATAGATGGTGAGGGGGATGTGTCTCTGACATTTTCTTCTATAATTTTTTTGTATTTGACATTTCTCTCAAGCTATCAAGTGAGCTGTTGCTTGTATTGGATAGGACACTATTTACAGTTTTATTTTTATTTGTATGATGATATGTTGGCTTTTTCCCAGTAGAGAGAAGGTAGACAGCTACTACTGTGTCCTTTTCAATGATGAACATCATTCTTACGATCATGTCATCTTTAGCCTGCAAAGGGCACTTGGCTGCGAACTCGGTGAAGCCCAGTTGCATACTACTGCTATAGATAAAGAGGTTAGTGCATTCTGGATATGGGAGAAAGTCACTTCTTAATCATTAAGAAGTGCTACTATAGTCTCTTGATCATAGAATCTTTGTTTCTGCGTGTTGCAGAGTAGTTGTTAATCAGCACTTGCTTCAAGAAAGTTTTTAAACTGTATTAATTTTTTTCATTAGGGCAGAAACACAATTTCTTGAGAAAGGGAAGAGCTGATTTATTTGAAGTTGCTCCTTTCATGTTTGGCATATTTTCTTTACCTTTTTGTTTTTTTTTTCTTCTCAGCTGAGATTAATGTTTTATTTTAATAGTATTTGTCTGAAAAATATACAAGTCAGCAATATGCATATTCAGTTATACTTAATCAGAAACGTAGCTTACRTTTTGCAAGAGTTAGTGCTTGTTCTGGCTCAGACTTCATTTGAAAATCTTAAAACTTCAAATTAAGCAAATGAAACCAGGAAGAATCCATGAAGGAATGTGCGTGACCCTGACAATTTTACTACTTTTTTCAAACTAATGTCCCATGTAAAGACCTTACACTAGTAATGTAAATTTTATTTTCCACTGGGGAAAAATAAAAGCACGATCAGTGTTTGAATTATCTTAATTGCACATATTTTTTTACCTCACAAAAGTACAAAACTTGCATGTTTGCACACAGAGAAACTTTGTCTATAGCTGTATATGTATTTGTTCTATATTTACATATAAAACACCTTACTAATACTAGAATCCTTTTTTAATCTGTAAAAACTGTGTTTTCTTTTTGTGGTTCTCTTTGTTCAGGTAATGAAAGTTTAGTTGTGTTTAGTTAGTAATGTCAGTCTTACGTAATTACAAGTCTTGTCCTGCAGTTGCAGGTTTTGGAAAACACGTATATACATGCATGCTTCTAGAGTATCTTTTAAAGGTTTCCATTATGAAGATTCCTTTTGATTGAAACCTAAATTTTAGATCCAGAGTTGATCAGACTTTTCATTTTACAAAGCACCTGCTACAGCACAGGACTAGGTTATATTGTTTTAATTATAACAGTTCCATAACATACAGCTACTTCCTTTCTTCTTGTGTGAAATTCTGCTGTGTGAAGAACTTGTTTTGGAAGCCCATACCTCTGATTTCCTTTGAGTGGAATTTGAGGTCTAAGCTGGACCTGTTCTTGGCTTTATTGAAAGAGCTATCAAACCCATGCTTATAATATACCCTGCTATTTCATATACAGAAGAAATAGTAGGAAAGATTGTAGAAAAGCAATTCAGGATGAGTGTACTTTGTGCTAGGAAGAAAGTTGATGTGGTTTGTATTTGAAGTATTCTGCAGAAATCTCTCTCATTTATTTTAATGTGTATGTGAATTTTCCTTATCTAATAATATTAAGATACCCGGACTTTACTTTGTTGTTCCGTTGTTAATTTAATTAAAATAGCTTTTTTCTAAAGATAACTATGTTAATTTTGATTTGTTTCTAGATGTCTAAAAGCACCATGAGTGGTGTTGGTCCCCATTTTTCTTTTACGTGTAAAAAAACATAGTAAGGATCAGGCTTGTGATATTTTCGTTTTGTTTTATATTGGTCTCATGCTCAATATTTTCTTTAAACAGGGTCGTAGAGCTGTTAAGGCAGGACATTATGCCTCTTGTCAGGAAGCAAAAGAAGAAATCAAGGTAACTTCCTAAAATATTTTTCTCATTTAAAAAACAAACAAATCAACCTCATCATTATTAATACTGAAGACTTATTTGTCTGCTGTACAGTCTTTAACTTAATACTTCCATGCTTTTATAACCTGCCTGTGAACTTCTTGAAATTGAATTTACTCCACCATATTTGGTATAGATAGATAGATAGATATCTTCAAAAACAAAATGTCAAACTGATTTCTTTTTTTGCATGGGAGAAGTAATGGGTGGTGATGACAAATATCATGTTATCTTTATTTTATGTCTACTAATATTTACCTGACTCCTAGAGGCATTCTGAAAATATTTCTCAACGACCACTTCATGCAGAGGTTCTGCATGCTGATGTTATGGCTCACCAGAAGTTTGCCTTGCGCCTTGGTTCTTGGCTGAACAAACTCATGAGCTATTCAAGTAAGCATAACTGATTTTTTTACGATAATGCCATGTCAGTATTTGAATGACTAATTCTCTCAAAAAATGTCTTTAGCAGTGTTATATATGATATTCCCTTATTAAAATACTCTCACATTCCTCCTAATTAGTAAATAAATAATACAGTAGTATGGGTGCTGATATCCATCAGTATGGTTATGAATAGCAGTACTTTTCTGTTCCTTCTTGCTAAAATAAATGTCTTTCCCTGCTTGAGCTCTGTCTGTTCCTCTAGAAGTTTTATTATCCTCAGTTTCAGCATCACATGCCCTATTTCAGTGAGTTCTTTGCTTAAAAGCTGCTCTCGCCAGTGATGGTGGGAAACTGCAGAACATCTCCATCAGTGAAAGCATACATCCTCTGCTTGAATTAATTCCTGCTTCAGTTTTGATAGCTGTGATTAATTAGACAGTGTCAGTAAAACAAATAAACAAAAGCCTTAATTTAAAAATCTGTCCAGTAGCGGAAAGTCTATTTTAAGCTTTCAAACATTGTTCTGGTGTTTGATCATGCTCATGGTTTTAAAGACGACTTCCGAATCAATATAATTTTGATTTCTGTTACTGGGTTTTGTCATACCTGTGTTTTGCCAGATGAAAGCCATTATAAAATTTCTTTTCACCGTATAAATATGCATGTAGAGATGCATAAAAATGTAGAGATTAAGCTCTGCTCACTGCTTATCCTCCTTCTTGATAGGGTAAATCTGTTGGTCTACTTTAGCCTCTTTTGTAAGCTTCGATAATAAAGTGAATTTCTTATCTTTTTTTTCTGAACACTTACTTTCCAGTCTTTCCCTTGAAATAGATATATCAGAATTGTACCTTTCTGTAATTCTTTACAATATTTTACAAATTTTAGCTTTCTGTTCTTTTCAACTTTATTGATTTCACTGATGGTATTTTCTTGCTGGTCTGAGTTCCTCAGACAGTTCTTTTAATCGGTACAAATTTTTGACTGGTTTATTTCAAGATTTCTAGTGGAAGTTTGATTTTTATCCACATTTTCTTCCTAGATAATTTTTCTTATTTTTAATTTTATGAGATTATTTAAAACACCAACTGACAGCTAATTATTCAGCTGTTGACTCTGTGTGAGTATAGACAAGTCAGTGTCAGTGCCCCAGGAAATCCCCAAAACTTTAGGTTTTTAAGCACTACCTTTTTAGCTGATGAGATAAGCTGAAACTAAAAAGGAATCTCCCATGTTGGGTGTAGCATTTTGCGTTAGGAAATTGTTACATGTTAACTGACACTTTAATATGTTTTATCGGAGTCTTCAAGCACAAACATTGAAGTCTAACATTCCTGTCCTTGTTCTTCTGGATTATATAAGTAGAAGCTTTAACAGCCTAATGTTCTGTACTCAGCTGGAACTTCTTCGTGGTCTGGTGGTTCCTGTTATTTTCCTGGTTTTGCTTCAAGTGGTAGAACACGGATCAAGAAGCGTTCAATACTTTTTATTTCCAGATTGTCATGAACTTGATTCATGACACTCCACTTTTCCTTCTGAAATTAGTAATGTAAGAGCTCATTTCTGAACATTAGTAACCCATGGGTGACTCTGATATGTTGATCCCCAAAACTGCTTCAGCAAGTACTGTATTTACTGATAGGTGCAAGAAAATATAAAATAGTGTTCTGAAATTCTACAAAAGACTGACTTCTGGGGCCCAAGGCAGGGACCAGCATAGACATGCCTAGCCTGTGCATTTCTGTGCTGACATAGTGAACTCTTCTTATGGATCTGCTTTGCAAAACTGTCTAAATGCTTTTCATTTTAAAATACTCTTCTGCATCACTGGATTTATTAAATAAAGTAGGTAAGAATAACAGGAAGAAATTAGTAAGGGGAGAGTATGTGGGAGTATGTTCACTGAGGAAAAAACATTGTTAAAAAATAATTCATGCTTAAGTGCTTTCTTTTTTTCTTTAAAAAAAAGAACAGAATTCTGTAATTCTCATTTTGTTGGCTCATATCATTTAATTATCGAAGCATTCTTGTACAAATGAATAGTTTTATCCCTATAGGTGACTTTCGCCAGATCTTTTGTCAAATATGTCTCAAAGAAGAAGCTGGATCTGAAAACCCGTGCTTCATAAGCAAGTTGATGCTATGGGATGCAAAACTTCATAAAGGTTTGTGTACCCGTGTTGCTATAAACTCAAGAGGCAAATTAATTTTTCATGTGTGTAACAAACGTGTAAAAGTAAGTAAGTGCTATGCAGGTGGAGTTACATTTCTTTATAGTTTTTATATTATGGTTTTTATATAGCCTTTATTTTTATGGCTGAGATAATTGATATTTTGGGTATGTATTTGCCTCCTAAATTTTTCCTGCTTTATGTATTTTGAAGAATCTTTTCACAAGATGTAGCCTGACTATGAGTGACTTGATGCTTACCCTGTGTTTTAAATACATACCAATAAAAGTTAAAAATAGAGAAAAAAATATTAATAACTTTGTTCATACACTTTGTAACCATTTCAAGGCTTTTAATGATTTTTTAAAATTATAATTTAATAATCTGTTCCTCTTTTCCACAAAAAGCTGCACCTTAATACAATAAAGTGATGTGCATTGTATTGGCTCTTCACAGGGGCAAGGAAGGTTCTTCATGAACTTATCTTCAGTAGTTTTTTCATGGAAATGGAATACAAAAAACTTTTTGCTGTGGAATTTGTGAAGGTAAATGGTTATTTGTTTTTTATGCTATGAATTTTTACTACCTTTTTAAAATTTCCCCCAAACCTGAAAATTGTTTCAATATAAATAATGAATTTTCAACAAGCAGAGCTTCAACAACTAGCTCAGCCTTTATAGAGTGTATTAATTCCAGCGTCGTTGGTTTGTTCCTTATAATCATGTAGGTATATATGCTCATTTTGAATGCAGTATTGTTAGTATTCTGTGTATCTTTTGAAATGGCGGATGAACTGCAACTGAAACTGGTCTGTCTTTTTAAAAATTAGATACAATAGTTAAGAAATATACAAAACATAAGACCAAGTGGTTTTTTTTTTTTTGTTTTAGGGTGGGTCTTTTTAATCCTGATAAAGGTGACTGACACTTCATGGTTTTCTGTGGACTGAAACAAAGCAAACAAAGACTTACATTACTCATTGTACACATGTTTTATAGACAGCTGTGGAATAACTATCCATGCAGTTCACTGCAGGAGGAAGACTTGTTTTATAATAAGTTAATGTCTTTATTGATCCTTTTTTCAGATACTTAGTTTCTTTTCTTGGAGAAGATCGGTTGTAGGAGAAAAAATATTTTGGTTCCAGTCTGGCAGAACAGTTAAATTTGTGTGTCTTCAGTATTAAGGCAGTGGGGCATATGTTTAATTGCTTTGGTGCATTGAGGACATTGTGCCGTGTTTTGTTGTTTGAACTGCTTCTATTAGAAAGGAAGAAGGACATTGAGATGTAATTCTTGCAAATAAAAAAGTAAACATATTTAATTAACACTTGTTCTATTTATCTAATTTCCCCAATATTCTCTTTTCCTAGTATTACAAGGCATTGCAAAAAGAATACATCAGTGATGATCATGACAGAGTACTCTCTGTGACAGCACTCTCAGTTCAGATGTTCACTGTACCTACTCTGGTATGTACAGCCTGTCTCCGCTAGGAATGTAAAATAAATTTGAGAATTGCTAGCAGTACCACCTTTGCAGACTGCTGTACTTGGCAGAGAGTCTTTATGCATTGCTGAGTTGAAAATGAATGATTTTGAGATTTGTTAAGGCCAATATGAAAGCAGGAGCTTGAGTTTATGTGAAAATTCATTACAGAAGGTAGAGGGAATGCAAATAAGTAGAAGTTTTAGGCAGCATCGTTCTCTGCATTAACTTTCTGTGTTCATTTACGGTTCACATTTATCTTCTTATATAACTTTAAAAACTTGGGGGGAGGGGGCAAAAAAATGGTTAAATGTCTTTTTGTGTTGGTGAAATATTTAAATCCTGTGGGGCGGAAAAGTATACCTGTAGGTTTTTCAGGTTTCTTGCCTGAAATATTAATGTAAAAGTCCTTTTCTACATCATCTTTCTAGAAAAAATAGCATGTCTGTTACGTTGAAGCTGTCAGACTGAACAAACATGATAAGTGTATAGAAATTGTGTTCATATATAATAAATACTATGGGAGTTTTTGTAGCTTGGACTATTTACAAATGCTTAAAATAATTTCTAATCAAAAAGACTGGATTCAAAGGAAAAATTATTTTGACAGTTCTCTTCAACAAAAATAGGAAGAACATTTTTAAATTTTCTTCTTGCAGGCCCGACATCTTATTGAAGAGCAAAATGTAATCACCACCATTACAGAGACACTCCTAGAAGTGCTTCCGGAGTACCTAGACAAAAATGACAAGTTCAACTTCCAAGGTTACAGTCAGGACAAACTGAACCGGGTATATGCAGTAATATATGACCTCAGGTAAGTATAAAGCTGAGAAGCTAGAGCAATTCTTAGAAAATTGGCAGTAGGATGAGGTGTTTCAATTCAGGCATCTGATGATAAAACTGCTTTAAAAACAAACCCAAAACCAAACCCCTTCAAAAAACACACATGAAACTTTAATGTTTTATTTTTCAGTGGAAACTTAAAATTTTCAAATACCAAAATTATATTCTATAAAGACAATTTTTGATGATTTTCACTGATGTCATTCCATATAACAATTGCATTAATAAACAAAATATATCTACTGTAAGACAGTATGGGAAATTTGGCTTATATTCATTATCATTCTGGGAAAGCTGTATAATCCTCATCTGCATAGCATTTTCCACTCTTACAGGTCCCAAATTAATAAACTGAATAATGTAAAAGCAAACCACCCCAAGTACCTTGGAATTAAAAAAAAAAAAAAAAAATCTGTTAATTTCAAATGGAGTTGCACCAAGCAACTCTAGTGTTTGGTGAAAATTTTAAGAGGAGTTTGAGATGGGGAGGGTGATGTAATGTGATGATACAGTTGATTATTTTAATACAAAGAAGACTTTAAATACAAGCATAAGCAGAAGAGAAGTCTGAGCAAAAGATGATAATGTTTTCTTTGAGGACAGGTATGTCTTAGTCAGCAAGCCTACATTATGGACAGACCGTCTGAGGGAGCGGTTTTTAGAAGGATTTGTTTCTTTCCTAAGGATTCTAACTTGCATGCAGGTACAACACATTCAAATAATTTCTTTCTAATATGCTGTTATAAAGATATTAGAGCACTTTTTGCTCATCTTTTTGTCCGTAGCAATATTGTGGATATAAACATGCAATTAAGATGGTACATTCTTCAATCCCTGTCATGGGTGGGTGAAAACATGATGTTTACTTTACAGAAGTAATATTCATCAATTTTAGCTACATGTATCTGAACAACCTATGTTTTACCATTTGCTTATGGGATTTTGTGTTTTAAGCCTGTGATCATTAATATAGCTTGAGTATTTTGTGGCATCTCCATTTCAGGGAATGGAGGAGATAAAAAGACAGATTGGTCAGCACATTGAGGTGGACCCTGACTGGGAAGCAGCTATTGCTATACAGATGCAGCTCAAGAACATTCTTTTGATGTTCCAGGAGTGGTGTGCCTGTGATGTAAGTATTTCAATTGTCTGGGATTCTTATGTGCATGCCTTTTGTGAATATTCCTGAGTGATTTTTAAATAGTAGCTTTTTAAAAAAAGTTCACTATTGTTCAATACAGATCTCAACAAAAAATGAGTCTGAAAGAATTAATCTGTGGTGTGACAGAGAGAGAAAGGATCTCCAGAAGAATATAATCCTCTAGATGACAAAGCTGCACAGGGTGTCAGGCAAATCATAAAGAGAAAATACTTCTCATAATTCAAGATTTTGAGAATTAGGTTCATGATATCACTGTCAAGTTTTAAGGTTTTGAAGCACATGGTGTTCACTTTTAATTGCAAAAGTGGACTGCAGAAACTTTGTACTAATTGGGTAATTGCACTGTAAGTAGTCTTAATCGGTGCTGGAGCTCATCCCTGTGCTGGGGGAAAAGGAGGAAATTGTACAATTTGTTAACTTAACGATATTTTTGAAGTGGATTGCTCTTCTTTTTTTTTTTCCAGTAGGGAGAGAAAGGAAGAACTACAGCAGTTCAGGAGCTTCTTGATCCAATTTGGGCTGCAAATTATGCAAAATATTAAAATATTGCAGCTTAAATAAGCACATAGATTTTAGAGCATTTGACAGAGCAGCTTTTTTGAACAGAAGCATATTCTCAGTTAGCTTTAGTGGATACTCCGCTGCTCCAGTCCAGTACTTCTCAGTATTAAGAAACAGAGTAGTAATTATATTGTGGATTTTTAGTAACTGTTTATGCTGTCAGAAAAAACAAGTGAGGAATTTTAGTGCATATATATGATTTTAAAATATAACACTATGCATTTATTTTAAATTCTAGGAAGAGCTGTTGCTCAAGGCTTACAGCGAATGTCATAAAGCTGTGATGAGGTGCAGCACAAATGGCCGCTCACGGGAGAAGACAGTGTTTCACTTGTGTGGCCATACTCTGGAGAGCAGACCTTACAGAGTGTCTGCAGATCCTGTCAGCATACATTTACCGCTGTCTAGGACTCTTGCTGGTAGGTGATGTGTTCTGTTTTGATTGCTATTTGAATTACGTTTTATCATCCATCTCTATTTCTTTACTCTAGAAAGCATTTAGATTAAGTGCTTCACAGATCAGTCGCGCTCTGATTTTCTGATGTTCTCATGGTCAGGCAACCCTGTTCCCCAGATGTCCTGCTAAGGGAAAGTTTTTCTCAAAAACATTTGCCGTGGAGGTTGGAGGACATTTTTTAAAGAGGAGAGAGATAAGAAAGTCAGGCGAGAAGGAAAAGTTTCATGTTTTAATGAGATCTTCAGTTTTCTCTGGACTATTTGAATTTATGTGGTTCTGTTTTTCTATTTCTACCTGTTTTGCCTAAATGAATGTTCATTATTACTATATCTCGAATTTATTTTCCAGCCACATATATCTTAGGACTGTTTAAATGCTCCTCCTAAAAGACATATGTTTGCAGCATGCCAGGACAGACTTCCAGTCAGAATACAAAGGACAACAGCAGTGGGTGATCACCACTTTCTCTAGAATACAAATGAAATCATATGCTATTATTAAGCTGTAGATTCTTTATCACATCATTTGATACCAAGATACCATCTGTTAAACCTTGTAGTCTTGAAATTCAGTTATTACTGACATATGATTTAAACATGAAATTAAAATTTTGCTAATACTATTTAGCATCTCAATTTAAATGGTTTTAATGAATTCATTAAATGAATAGATTTATTCATAAAATAATGGATTGTAAGACTGGTAAGAACTGTTGTGATAATGTAACAGATCTTCTATCTTAACAAAAAAAAAAAAGTAAGTAATAAGTCTTTCCTAAATAAACTGACTTTTTTTTCCTGTAATTCTCCGAGTTGTAGATGATTTAGCTAACCTATGGAATGGGTTGGAGGAGAAACTTTACTGATACTGATTTATTTTCTAATTTTTTTTCTGTTGGTTTTGTAGGTCTTCATGTACGATTAAGCAAGACTGGAACCATCTCAAGATTGCACGAGTTTGTTTCTCCTGTAAGATTCCTCCCCCGCACCCCCAAATGCTTCTTGTGATTTGTACTCTGGGAAGGAAAAAGCCTAAAATTATATCCTGTAACTTTCACGGCACACACATAAGTTATTTTGCAGCTGTCAATGTGTCTTTGTTCATTAGGACTTATGCTTTTAAAATCACTGGCAGACTTATTCTTGCTTGATTTTCTTTTTTTTTTTTTTTCTTTTTTCTAAATTCTAGGAAGAATTTCAAGTGGAGCTGCTAGTAGAATATCCTTTGCGATGTCTTGTCTTGGTTGCTCAGGTTGCTGCAGAGATGTGGAGAAGAAATGGACTCTCCCTGATAAGCCAGGTACTCACTACAATATTCAGTAGTGAGTTGGTCCTAATGGTGTACGCCAGCGTTTCTCAGTAATGCTCCCAGTGGTGGTTTCATCCAGTGCAGAAAGAGGTCATGGGGGTCACTCCTACAGTAAATAGAAAGGTTTCTAGGTGGGAATTTAAATGATTTGGTTTTATTTCCAGCTTCATCAACGGCTTGCCTCCCTGTATTAGACAAGTATTTTCATCTCTTATGACTGTTTCTGACTCTGTGAAATGGTATTAATGTTACTGATGTCTACTGTAAACTACTTTCAGATCTGATAAAGAAATCACTGCATAAGTACTGTTAGTACTGTTGCTTTATAACATAAAATGTTAGAAGAATCTCTTAGTGTATGGTAATCATTATATGCAAAAGTTAAACTATTTTAATCTCATGCTAAACTTTTGAGTGCCATATAACTGGACATAACAAACATTTTATAATACTTGCAGGCTTTTTTCTTGCAAGAGTAAAGATAAAAGTAAGAGTCTACCCTTAAGTACTTGTATTTTGCCTGCTTTGGCTTCACTTCCTGCCCCCCCCCCCCCGATGGCAGAAATTCTCTGTGTTTACCTTTCACAGGACCCTTTGGTGAAATCAAAGTAAATATTGGTAGCCCCCTGTAGAATTGTCTCTCTGAGAACTGGGGTAGGAGAAGGAGGATGTTTTGACTTTAATCAGTAGCAGCCATTAGAATTATGTTGTCTTGGAAGGCGGGGGGGGGTGTGAAGAAGTACGGCATAGACTTTCTCTGGATAGGTGAAAAAACACTTCTGACTTCCATCAAAGTACACATTTGTTTTGAAAGAAACACGGGACTTTCCCTTACTCAATAATGGTGCTGTACAGTTTAAAAAAGCCTCAGACATTAACTGGTGCACATTTGATAGTGCATTACTTTACTTCTCTAGTTAAATTTTGTTTTCCTGTTTCTCAGGTATTCTATTACCAAGATGTTAAATGCAGAGAAGAGATGTATGATAAAGACATCATCATGCTCCAGGTATAATGTTCTGAATCATTGCTTGCTTGACTCATAGAATTTTAATGGAATTTCTTTTAATTTTAATTAAATTAGTATTATTTTAAAAATTTATCTTGGCAAAAGAGTATTTTTCATAACTAATGAAGAACTGTAATAGTAACAGATGTTCATATTGGTTTGGGTTTTTTGATAGATAGGTGCATCTCTTATGGATCCAAACCAGTTCCTCCTGCTGATACTGCAGAGATACGAGCTTGCTGATGCTTTCAAAAAGATCAAGCCCACCAAAGATCAGGTAAGTGGCAAGTATTTCTGCTGACTAATTTGTTTRCTTTGAGTTTATGGAACATTAATAAGAAAAACTAGCTACTATTGATAACTGCGTTTTTATGACCACACTAAAAGTCAGTCAACGCAGGACCTAGTGGTTAGATAAATGATTTTGTATTCAGAATTTGTAGAGGCTTACTCAAAATTAGCAAACAGGTTTTGCCCTCTTTGACCTTTATGTCATAGGGCATCTACCAAAATCCATGTAAATGACCTCTATAAAACTTCTKTGTCTCTTAAGCCATATTATGTGTTCTTATTCTGGCTGGAAGTTTCTTGGATTGTTGTGCTACTTCTTGAGGCTTGAACTTTCATATAACCCTTCATTTGGGATACATTTTTAGCTGTTGTTTCTTTTCCTGCATGTGAATCTTGCACTTCAATTGCAGAAAAATATTTCCTCTACAAGCGCAGGCATTTTTTCCAGCTTGTTAGAATAGAGGTTGTTTCTTACAGTACAGTGCTTCAGCGAAGTAGTGCATCTG
>JAYKAV010002881.1:453260-574135 GCA_035582835.1 Phoebastria nigripes | reverse complement strand
TTTTAACTGGTTTCTCTAATTCTTGTAGGATTTGATCAAACAATGTAATGTGTTAATAGAAGAGATGCTACAGATTCTTATCTATGTTGTCGGTAAGTTTCATTTCTCTCTATTGTTGTAGTAATGGATTATTACAATTTGACAAAACAGGCTTGATGACTTTCTTTAACATAGATGGTATGGAGAGGATACTGGAGAATGCCTATTTTAAATAGATGGTTCAGTAACACAAGTGTTTGTCAACTGGAAGCAATAGGGTTTGCATAGTGAAAAAAGCTGTTAGATAACTTCATAATTAGCTATTAAAGTAAAATATGAAGAGAAACTCCATCTCAGCCCATTTTGTTAGGAAGCTAGGCTAAAAACATTTTTCTTCTCAGACACTTGGGATATGTTTCTGGAGAATGTAAACTTATTATATGAAATATCCCAGCAATAGCATTACCTCTGTGCAAAATTCAGAATTGCTTTATAACTGTCATATTGCCATTCTTCTCCTTTTTGATTCACTCTGGTAGGGGAAAGATATGTGCCTGGAGTGAGTAATGTGACAATAGAAGATGTTATCATGAGAGAAATCATCCATCTGCTATGTATTGAACCAATGGCTCACAGTGCGATTACCAAGTCCTTGCCTGAAAATGTGAGTCCTGGTTTAGTTACATTTTTCCTTAATTTACTTTTTATTGTTTTATTTCTTTTACTTTTTTAGCTTCCATATCTTTACATGGAAGTATTTTATTTCTGATATAAAACTCAAATGTTGGTTTCAGAATTACAAAATGGCATGACAAAGGGGCTTACACACCTTACTGATATAACGGTAAATGTCATGGATTCAAGTATGCTCTAATCTGAAAAGGCTTGTATGGGGATTGTGCTTTTTGATGAAGAGGTGGAATTTTTTAGAATATTCACCTGTAGTTCTCCTAGATTCAAAACAAAAAGTCTTAAAATTATTTTCTCTTTTGGCCCTGTAGGACCATGCAGCTGGATTCCATTCTGCCCTGTGTAACATCAATAAATTTGATCCTGTAGTTTTGATCACTTAAACCTGTGCAGATCCATTGGAAGTCAAGTATTGTACAGGTCTATTCAAAAGCACAGATTTCCCTGCCATTCTATTCCAACTGTTGAAAATTCAAGCAAAGGAGAGGGATGTGGATTAGATTTTATAGCCTGTGCAAGTTTTCAGGGCTGGCAATCAATACAAAAAAACTTCAGTTTTATGGTAAATTAAATAGCCGGGAATATTATCAGAAACCAATAATGGGTGATCCATATTCACTGTTTTAAGAGACTAAAACTCTGTTTTTCCCTCCGTTGAGGTTGAGTAAGGCACTGCTCTGTTTCTGGAGATCAGCTCTGTTATTGAAATTTCACATGATTAAATGAAAGTATTACCTGTCTTTAGTACTTTCTTGTAACTTGTCAGTTATGAATATCTTTCTGAATAACAGTGGGCAAAATATATTAATTCATGAATTAGGGAATTGATCTAAATCTGTATGTTTATTTTTGTTACACCTAGCATAATACTGAAGATACTTGAATCATTATATATTTATCCCAAACTAATTTTTTTACCAGGAGAACAATGAAACTGGCTTGGAGAATGTAATTGATAAAGTGGCTACATTTAAGTAAGTTCTTAATATTGTTTTGTAAGTAGCTTGAATGTGAAATAACATCTCTTAGATTACATGGATTAAACAAGCTGCACCGTACAGTCTCTAATATTCAGCTAATATTTTGCTGTCTTGAAATATATACGCTTTCAAATATGCATAAGAAAGAAAAGTGTATGGAATATCCAAAGCTGCTGCTTTTCTCCTTTTGCCCCCCTCTGTCTTCAAATTCAGTTTGAGGAGTCTCAGGAGTTTAGTAATCTCAAGTCCTAGTGGAAAATCTTCAAAAGATCATTTTATTTCAAAGATGGTTGGGAACCTTAACAACTCATTGTACCTTTTGACAATCACGACCTTATCATTGGTTTAGATGATGTTTAGTTGCTAACTTGCTGTAACTTTCAGATGGGAGTTAATTTTTTTTTTAACATATATATATATGCAAATATAGAACAATCAGTTGTAACAGTTGAGGAAAAACTAGTTCAAATGTCTGCTATTTTTGTCACAAAAATGTCTTGTAATTTTAATTATTTTAGTATACCTATTTTAAATTTTATGTGGCTCGCTTGTTTATGTTTAATCAAGGGCAACTATAGGTGTACCTAGGAATTTTGCTTTGGGAATTATATGGAAGGTTCAAAAAAATCTCACTGGCTGGAAAGTAGCTGTTTGTATTACTTGTTTTGTACCTTGGTTAAAGAAAGTAATGAATTTTATACAATAACATCCAATGTCTGAAATTCTAAGCCATAAAGTTAAAAAGAATTTACCTGTCAGAGGCTATATGGTGTGCTGTAGATGGTATAGACAGAAATATTTTGCTGCTGGGTAGGATTTACCGTAGTAAACAGTCTTGAAAATTAAAGACTGATAACTGTACTCACTCTATGCTCTTTATAAGTTAATGAAGCAACCATCACTATTCCACTTCTTATTAGCATTTCCTTAGAACATAAATTGTGTTACTAGTTTGTTTACATTCAAAGATAGGCTGAACATACATTATTAATCTGTATGTCATGAAATATTTCTCTGTAAGGAAACCGGGTGTGTCTGGCCATGGAGTTTATGAACTGAAAGATGAATGCTTGAAGGAGTTCAATATGTTCTTCTATCACTATACTAAGACCCAGCACAGCAAGGTAAGCAGTGTAAGATTCACTCTCAAAGGTTAAAAAATAGTACATACTTATCAGTGTCTAAAGAATTTTGCTGGATCAAAGGAATTAATAGAATCTAAAGAAATTGATTCACTAAAGAGTATACGCGGCTAACTTCAAAACTAAACTTATAATGACGTTAAGATTGTTAATACAAATTGAAGTGGTATGGTTTGCATTAGTATTTTCCCTATGGTGACTTCCGTATTAACTCTGTTAACTGTTTATGCTAAGAACAAAATATGATAAGAATTATCTTTGAACTGGAAAACCCCAAACTTTGCTTTTATAACTCTTATTGAGGAAGCAAGTATGTCCAATTATTTCTCTACTACAAATTGAAATGCAAAACGCAATATTGTTAAACAGATTTCAGACAAGATTCTAGTTACATGACCGAGTATTGACTATGTATCTTGCCACACTTTTAATTTAGGGTTTCTCATTGTTTCATTGTGTACTTCTGTAGAGATGCTGATATAACAACGCTACTTTTTCTGTAGGCTGAACATACACAAAAGAAAAGAAGAAAACAAGAAAACAGAGATGAAGGTAAAAAATTGAAACTGATGACTCAACAAATGTGATAATTCAGTAGGGTATGTAGTTGTGTGTATAAAATGAGCTTTGGGAGATGTCTTGTGACTTAATTGTGGATAGTTGAGTTCATATTAAATTTGTTGTGATTTGTAGTAATTGTAATTAATTAGCACCTGACACTTATTTTCTCTTTGTTCCCTTTTTTTTTTTAAACACAAAGATAGGAGTTTTGGAATTTTTAGTTTAATTTCCATGTAGACAAACAAACATGGCATAGTACCCATTGACAAAACGAACAATTTAGAGATTTTTATGGTGGAGTAACTAGGAAGCAAAAGTTTGTTTTTTGGTTTTTGTTTGGTTTGGGGTTTTTTGGAGTGTTTGGGTTTTTGGGGGGTTTTTTTGGGGGGGTTGGGGTTTTTTTTTGTGAGTAGCTTCTCTAGCACAATGTTGAGATGTAATAATGTCATGTAGAGAAGGTTGGTGCAGGAGCTAGTGCTCATATCCATTTTGTAAGTAGCTCGAGACTTAAGTTTTATAAATCAAAATTTTCTTTATTAGAAGCTGCAAATACATATAACAATAAAATCCCATGTTTCTATTGTAACACAAATGTTATTTCCCTTTTGAGTTTACTTTTACCCATTCAAGTCATGAGCATTAATTGAGTTGATTTCAGGAAGACTTTGTAAGCTGAACAAATAAGTACAATGAACAATTTAATAAAATCAACTATCACCTGCTTTTGTGAGTTGCAACAGATATAATTATTTTTCTCTTCCCAGATTGCCCTTCCAGTTGAATACCTTAATCTTTACTTCCTACTCTAAAGCGTATTTTGATTTTTGTGTACAATCAGGGGCACTACAGCATTTCATACCTAAGATGGTTAAAATTCGTTCTGAGTAAATTTTATTTGCTTTGGGTGCCTTTCAGTTGAAAAACTGTGGAACTGAAAAAGAATAAATTGGCATTGTCATTTAGGAGAGACACAGTTAAATCAGAAATCACATTTTCTTTGAAAAAAATTTAATTTTCTTCAGTTGTAACTAACTCAGGAGTTTATGACAACTGGAAAATAATGAGGAAAAAAAATCTTTGGATTAGTTTTGGTTTCTTCCTCCACTGTTTATTTTATACAGTTGACAGATTTTCAATAGTACCTTCTTAATTTCCTCCCCGCCCCCTCCCTTCACTTTAGCAACTTAAAATGTTAGCAGGGACATTTATTTTTTAGAACTTTTAAAAAATGCAGATATTTAGACGTAATTGTCAGAAACTCACATTCATGTAATCAGTTACCTTTGTATTTTGGAACTGTATTTTCTGTTTACGGTGATGTGTATTCCCCTGAGGCTACCCATTTTGTTGCAGATACTTTGTGCATATGCTTTTATATGGCTGTGTTGTCTTTGTCAGTAACTTTTTATAATTCACTCAGTCTAAATTGTCAAAAGATTGATGGTTTCAGAGACACTGCATTCATAGAAGTTTTCTGAAAATAGGCATCCAGGTACCAAAAGAAGACTTAAGTCAATGGTTCCAGGTAGGGAAAGGCTGTGGTGTTAATTGAGGTGCTGTTAGTAGATGCCAAGATTCCAAGTGGCTTCTAGGTGAGACACCACATCACACAGTTTCAGTATTAGTTCAGAAAATGTACATAGCTAGAAATGATTGGAATGCCCCAGTAGCAGGAAGAATTTAGAGCTCCAGCCATATTAGGTCCCACATTGGGACAGTGTAATGTGAGACAGTACACTCTGGAAGATCCACTGCTCACTCTTGTTTAACTACTTGAAAACTTTTTATCTGATGCAAAACACAAACACTATATGTTTATTAGTGATACATAAATGATAAAGCAGTGCAAAGTATTAAAGATTTGCATTTACAGATACAACTAAGTACTTGTGATTGATTGTTTAGCTTAGTTTGCATGTGTTTTCATATAAGAACCTACTAAAAGTACTTAGTTTTGCTAAAGGTAAGAGCCAACTTAGGCAAACAATTGTGTTTGAGTGTGGTTTTATTAATTTAAAGGTCCAGTTGTTCTTTCATTGGACTTAGTATGTTTGTGCTCTTTACTTTTTGCCTGCAATCTCTGATGAGATGGCAGTTTGTTAATCTATTTGCACATCTCCGTTTTCTAGCATTGCCACCACCACCTCCTCCGGACTTCAGTCCTGCATTCAGCAACGTGGTGAGGATTCTGAACTGTGATGTTATGATGCACATACTGCGGACCATTCTTCAGAGAGCAGTAGAACTGGAAACCCACCTGTGGACTGAAGCTATGATCCAAATGGTATGGTTAGCTTTGGTCTTCTTCCTATGGTCATTCCTGTGTTGACCATGTTAAATGCTTATGATAAGAACAAAATGTGTAAAGATAAACTTTAACTTTGAATGATAAGAATTTACTTTTTGTCCCCAAACCTATTCTTATAAATCTTACAGACAAAGAAAATATTTCTAATTATTTATCTCCACTGTAAAATAGAAATGTGAAACATAATAGTATTAATTGGGAATATTCTTCAGTTTTCTATTGTGCTTTGCCCCCTGTGTTGCCTCATCACTGAAGCTGTTTCAATATGTAATTCTCCTTACCTCATCTTTTTTTTGAAACTTCATGTGCAAATAAGTAACCCTTTGATCATCTTAAAGAAATTGGAGTTGCTTCATCTTGTAAGCTGCAAAGTCTCCAAATATGTAAATGTCTTTGGGGCCTCAGTCATGAAATAATATAATTTTGTAAGTATTTAAACATTTCATTTTACCACAGTGACTTTATGCTTTAAAAAAAAGGAATTATTGATATTGTTGAAGTGGTTTTTTGTTTGGTTTTGGTTTTTTGGGGGTTTTTTGGGGGGGTGTTTGTTTGTTTGTTTGTTTTTTGTTTTGTGTTTTTTTGTTTTTGGTTTGTGTGTTGTTTTTTTTTTTTTTTTTTTTTTTTTTAAATATCTATAGGATTAGGACCTGAATTTACAGACTGGTTGAATTGATCAGTTTTGTTAATCAGAGTGCATAGATTATTTAATTGCCTTGCCTTACCTGCTAATCTTTCGTTTATGGAATTTACCAAATATTCATAGATTTGTATCAGCAAAATGACAAGATTCATATGTTACTAATGTAAAGTGTGTGCAAGTTTATTAATTTTAGTGCAAGTAATATGCAGGAAAACTATATTGTGCATTGTTATTTCACTTTCCATGTATGATCTCTGCACTTTTTCTCATTTCTTTGTTTTATCATGGATATAATCAGCATATAGTACAGAACTATATTAAACATCCTTATTCTATATGCCAGTTTTCCAGACCTCTAACAGTGGATGAGATTTACTACTTTTCTCTTTTTTTAGGTGCTTCATCTCCTTTCTTTAGGGTTACTAGAAGAGAAGCAGCAGTTACAGAAGTCTCCAGAAGAAGAAGTAACCTTTGATTTTTATCACAAAGCAACACGTATGTTTCATTTTCTTTAAAAGGGCAGAGTAAATTAGGCTAACTTGATTTTGTAAGGACAAAAATAAACTAGAAGAAAGTATTCAGTGATTTTAAGTCAGAAAGGATTTACTTTTTGCTATAGAATTAAAATCTGCTAAATTTTTTTTTTTTTTTTTTTAAATAATCAAGAAACCAGATTTGGACTAGCTTCCTTTGTTCCCAGATGCCAGATATGTTGAAGAGAGATGCTTCTCTTCTGGGGAAAGAAATGGAAAAGTAATACTAGTGTTAGATAACTGAAAATCGTTCTTCCTTCACAAGAACTTTATTGAAATAGAAACTCAGAACTCCTTGAAAAATGACAGTGGATTTAAGTGAACTGTCTCCATCTTTTGTACTCCTGAGCTGTACAGTTATTGATTTACCCGCAAGTTAAAGTTTATTACTATGGTAGTGATAATAGAAGCAAAAAGTGGCTATGAAGTCTGCTTTTTTTCTTTACGTTTCCAAATCCCTGCAGAGCACTTCCTAATCTTACATTCAAGACTAGCGAGTGGGAGTTGGAATCTACATTTTCTAAACAATCTTCCATCTTATCTAGAGTTTCTGCTTCACTGTGTAAGAATAAATAAAAAAAAATCTCCATTATCAAGCTAAAMATAATTGTCACTTGAGAGATGAAACAGAGATTAGAATTGTGAAGTAAAATCATAGAATCATAGAATTGTTTAGGTTGGAAAAGACCACTAAGATCATCGAGTCCAACTGTTAACCTAGCACTGCCAAGTCCACCACTAAACCACATCCCTAAGCACCACATCTACATGTCTTTTAAATACCTCCTACATAAATAAATAAATACATGAAGCTGCTGAACTGCCTTTATTTAGTTTTTCAAAAATGTTGTGTAAAGAGGTGTCGCTGAGTTTGAAAAACACTCCCATTTCACATTTTTTTTGTTTTTAATTTTTTCTTATTGTTGAGCAAGGAGAAGTATTATCATCACATGGAACGTATTTCTATTTAAGAAGCTTCATGTCAACTATAGGAATACACTAAAAGTAATTACCGTTGAGACGTTAGAGAATTCGTTGCCAGCTTTAGTTTTGCATAACCAGAAAAACCAAAGACCCATTTATATATAAGGGATGCAAAAATAATCAGTATTTTCAGAATCAGAAAACTCTTATTGAGAAGTGATTTTAAAAAAAAAAAAAAAAAAAAATTTTTTTGTAATGTATTTGTCTCACTTCTAAAAATGTGCAAATTAATTTCAAATGGAAAGTGTTGCAAAAGAAATATAATTGAAGAGAATGGTCTCAATTTTAAAGCATGCTTGTATTAGAGAATGGCCTAGAACATTATGAACTATTACCAAGGTGTGAGGTAGCAAACAATTACTGTAATTATAATAGTTTTTGTGATAGAAATAAACTTGTGCACACTGAGCTGTTAGCAGACTTACGTAAGCTACAAGAGCTTTACTGCTTCTCCTTGAAGCAAAAGGCAATTCTGTTTTTGTCTGTACTTCTGCTCTTGGAAGAAGCAAAAATTACTGATCTACAAGGGGGAAAGATTATACTACATTTAACTGGAATAAATAGATGAAATTAAAACAGAAACGTAACTACACAGATTGAGTTCATGTATGTGTGTTATATAATTAACAACATTTTAAGGCATTTCCACGGTTGTAAAAACATTAAAATGTTGAGGCTTTTTCTCCCTGAAGACCCATGCTTTTCTATTTTTCTCTCCTTTGTAAAGGAATGGGAAGCTCGGCCTTGAATGCTGTGAACGTGTTAATGCTTCTGGAAAAATTAAAGAGAGTTCCTCAGTTAGAGGCACAGAAGGATACAGTCAATTGGATACTGCAGGTACATAAGGGGGAGATAAATATGATCTGATTTTAGTAATTTAGAAAGCTTTTGTGAAAGATGTTATGATTCCTACATATAACCCAGTGTTTACAGCTGCAGTGATTCCTTGAGAAGCTTAATCTAGAAAAATGTTGGAACATTTTTCCCTCCAGACGAGATGGTTTCTTTAATACTGCGTTAACACTTACAAGTCATTGTACTTGCTATTGGTACATTCAAGTATTGGGTCAATTTTTGCTTAGATAACTCTTTCCAGTAATGACATTTTTATACATAAACTTTATTCCTCATATTTCTGTTGCAAAATAACAGCAAGTGATAAKTAAAAGTTTATTAAGTGGGAAAGCTTTTTAGAGGCTGCTTGTATTAAGACTTCAGTCATACAGATCTGACTAATGACCACATTGTACATTTGACCTGTGGAATTTTTCTATCCAACTCCCTGCCATTACCCAGTAAGAGATGGGAAAATCTTCTAGAGCTGTGACACCTTCTCTAACGTAGGAGGCTGTTGCTTCTGCGTAGCAGGAGTACTACTGTCCTGTTCCATTTTGGGCTTGTTGTTTTAGGTGGCAAACATAAAAGACAGTGCTCTTGGAAAAGAGGGTAAGAATCCATAGTAGGGTTCTGGAACTATCCTCAGCTACTAAAATTGGACTATCCTGGTACATTAGGGAGGCAGGTTTGAAAGATTTTTTTGAGAAGTTCTTCTAAAATTCTAAGGACAAAAGTGAAAATGTACTTGAAAAAGTATATTTAACTTTTTAATGATACGTATAGTAAATGTAGAATATTTAATATTATCAAAACTTCAAGATGCTTATTAAAGTAAAGATAGCTGAAGAAATAGTGAATGAAAATTGAAGGTTCAGTTTTAACTAATTTGGCATATGCTGGAAAGCTTTCTGTTCCAGATGTATAGGTTTTTGCATGATTTTAGTGACTATTTCCATGGGATGATCCACATCTCGCCTACTTGAAATAAGCTAGCAGTCTCTGTCCATTCTTCTGATGTACAGATGCTTTAGCTGCTTAGCAGTATTAGTGCTAGAAGACTGGAATATTTGGAAGAATTTTACTTTCCTTCATACTGAGCAGTGCTCGTTGGGTTTAGGATACAGACACAGCAGTGTTACAGGAGTGCACATATGGTCTCAGTTAGATGTTTTTGTTATTTAGGAGTATGGCAGTTGGTTTCATCAATTTGAAAATCTGAAAATAACGTGAAACTAAATATCAAGAGCTTTAATCCTGTCTATATTGTAATAAGAGCCAAGTTGCATTTTATTTTTAACATCTAAGTCTCTATTCCTAGATGTTTGACACAGTGAAAAGATTGAGAGAAAAATCTAGTTTGACAACAGTAGCAGCTACATCAGGCTCAGAAGCTACAAAAGGTGATGAGGTAATAATAAAAAACTGTTCAATGTAAGCCTTGTATTTAATGTTTTGAATGGCTGTTTTCAAAAAGGTGCCTAAATTCATTGTTACCTAAAATGATAATTTTAAAAATATTAATTTCTAATATATTGCCTACAAACAGGATTTAGGTTCCAAGATTAATATTTTTAATAAATGAAATTTATGCTAAGTATGTTTCATGGAATTATCAGCAGCTAATGTGGTTTTGGTTGTACTTCCAAGTTAAGTGAAACAACTGAGGGGGGTGAAGAAGTAATTTGTGTTCATTTCTCCATTTCTTATCTTTACGATTTGGCCACTTTTTCTATTATGTTGTCATTATGCAATAATTAGAAATACAAATCCAATTAAAATGATGTCTTGTAATTTACATGACCTACCAAGAGGTTAATCTGCTTTGCCTTGGTTGTATAAAGACATCAGGCTTAGGTGATTATTCTGTCTGTGTATCAGTCTCTACCTCCTTCCCTCAAAATAACTTTTGAATCCAGTGGTCAAATGACACAGTGAAATGGAGATTTCAGAGATTACTGCAGTCCCGTGACGTGTTTTTTGTTTGTTTGTTTTTAAATTGGCAGTTGAATAGAAAAGAAGAATCCGATTACCTTTAGACAGTATGCAAAGACAGGCCAGTTTGCTCTTACACATTCTGTTTGGCAACAGCTTGCTGCCAAACAATCTCTTGGCTAGTCATTGCATGCATAGCTCTAAACTTATCACAGCATATGCTGTGTTTCTTTTTTGAGAAAGGTGTCATATGATATCTGGTAAGGTAAGGGAACAAAATACAAAAGTCAGTAGGAAATGAGACTCGTACAGTTCCACTACTTGTGGAGCAATTTGTTGTTGTTTCATTTCCTCAAAAAGTAATGGTATCGTGAATGGAAGCAATGTATATAATGTTGAATTTGTGCCTTAAGTAATTGAATAAAAGTAATTAGGTTCTATGTGTTTTAATTAAGTCTACCTGTGTTTTTTGAATTCTGCATTTCCAAAGCATATACATACTTTGTTTATAGTTTTTGAAAACACAACAGATGAGGAAATACTGGAAGAAGAATAGTTTTCTAGTCTACAATAAAGAAGAATAGGGGAAATTACAATCCTCAGATGCATAAAATGATGCCRCAAAAATGTAGGAACAATCTGTTTGCTATGTTGTCCATAGATAGTTCAAGATAAAATTTTCTTAAATTCCTGTAAGGGAGATACTGAATACTCAGTAGGGGTTTTGCTTATGGGGAGAATAACAAAACACTGGAGGAGGCTTGTGATGTTCACATCACTAAAGTTTCTTAAGAACAGACAAGCACCTAATTAAAATGGATCAGGTATTATTGATCCTGTCTTTGGGCAAGGGATTGTACTAGTGACCTTTTGTGGACCCCTCAAAATGTCTTTCTTCTGAGTAGGTTAATGAACCTAGTCAACATTTAAGATTTTAGTTTTACATTTTTCAGATAGCAGTTAACTTTTTTATCATTAAAGTCTTGTCAGTTAAGGAATTTGCTGTCAGTGGTTAGAATGCATATAGTTGGGGAAAGATTCTCGTCATCTTTTGATGTTCTCTGTTGCCTGTGATTTCTTTATTCTCTTTTATTGTAAGACACAGAGCACTCAGGATAAAGAGAAAGCTGAGCGGAAGAGAAAGGCAGAAGCAGCTAGGTTGCACCGTCAGAAGATAATGGCCCAGATGTCTGCACTGCAGAGGAATTTCATTGAAACCCATAAGCTCCTGTACGAAAACACACCGGAGACACCGGGGAAAGAAGATGCTATTATGGAGGAAGAAAGGTAAGAAAAACCAGACATCCAGAGTTCTRGTGGGAAGAGTTCATTACCTGCTATGTAAGTTCATTACACTACATAAAAATTTTGAAAGTATGTTCAAGGGACAGATTGTGTCATCCCAGTCAGCAAATTTGTCATCCCAGTCTCTATTTACTTTTAAGTCATCTTGTGTTACAGAATTATATGTGAACTAGTATGTGTATGCTAATATAAGAACAGTGGACTCACTTTGTAGAGCACCATACGATAAACAATAAGAAAATTAATTACTTCTTCAAATGGTGGATACTTATATTGCTTAACATTTGAAAAAATGTCATTAGAAAGCTGCTGAGTTGACAACACTGTAATTTTGGAGGTGGCTGTCTACCTTACATGAAAATTTAAGTATTTAATTTGGAAAGAATCTGAAAGTCAATATGCCTTAAGGTTCAGTTGCAATGAAGAAAACATGCTTCTTGTAGCTCAAGTCACTGATATTTCTGTTTGTTAGTTTTTAAAATCTAATTTCATACTGAAGTTGTTTAGCTTATATTGGTTATAACTTTGTTGGTATGGCTTGCTCCTGTTCTAGAAATGCTTCAACAATACAGTATACCTAATACAACTCAAAATTTTGGTCTAATTGGGGCTGCACAAAACTAATCAGGAAAATAGAGATATCTGCTGGAAAAAAAGTACAGATCACTTCTGTGTGCTTTGATCTTTAATAAATCATGTTCTATAAATCGTTGTTGAACTCTGGAATAAGGAATATTTTAAAAAATATATAGAAGCTTATTGTGTCACAAAGCAGTGAATTAATGTAGTGGCATTCATTTTTGGTATGTTTTCTTCAAGAATGGGAAACAATTTTAATGTTTCTATAAGATTAAAATATATTTAATCCAATCTACATTGAATACAGCTTCCTGAATTTCCTGCTGTCTGAATCTATTTCATTGTGTTATGTTAGCTGGCTTCCACTTTCTATTTTTAAAGAATACTGCATTTTAGTCAGGATTGAGGTGTTTCTTCATTGTTTGGTCATCATTTTGTTTTGTAAGGCACTTTGGTATAAAACCAGAAATGTTAGCAGTGTATGACATTTTTAGATGCCTGGAAAAATAAGTTTGTCTAGAAAAAGCCATCTGATTATTTTATATCTGTGTCACTTATGGTCTTACAGCATGTCTTCGGCAATTGATTACTCCAAAATTGCTTTGGGTCCCAAACGAGGTCCATCTGTTGCTGAGAAAGAAGTTCTGACCTGTATTCTTTGTCAGGAGGAACAGGAAGTAAAGTTGGAAAGTGCTGCCATGGTATTATCTGCCTGTGTCCAGAAATCAACTGCGTTAACTCAGAATAGGAGCAGAATTCTTGAACTCCCGGGGGGTATGCAATTTTTCTTCTTTTAGACTACAAGCAGTTCTGTACCTAGAGCTCATACCCTTTGAACCTAATTAAAGTCTGTATTCAGTCAGATTGCCAAATGGCTTACCCTACTTAATAAAAAGAAAGTGAAAATTTTTAAGTTGTTCTAAAATCCATGCTTTAAAACTTAAAAATGAGAAGTGTATGAAAATTTTGATTTGTCCCTGGGAAATCAGAAAATGCTTTAATCTCACAAGAAGATTGTATAAAACTTAGAGATTTGGTAGGAGCGGTCACTCTGGAAAAAATCCAAGAATGTTAACAGTTCCTGTTTATTCAAGTACAGCAGCAAAATTTCCCAATATGGAGGAATTATATGAACATTATCAGAGGCCAATATGGCAGCCTCAGGAGGGTTTGGTTTTTTTTTGGTTTGGGGTTTGGTTTTTTTTTTTTTTCATGTGTAGGAAGTAATAAAAACAGCAATATAAAAAATAGAAAAGTGTAAGCAAGGATCATATGATATCATCTGATGAATGAAAAAAAAAATGAATATAAGAGAATAATACAAACACAAGAGAGAGTTGCATGATAGGATATTGGTAGCAGGAAACACAAAGACCAACCAGAATTTTTTTGTAAGTAACAGTTGATTAAATACGTGAAAGATTTTGGTCAGTTACTTAAGGGAAAGAAAGAAAATAAATAGAAGAAAAAGGGAGAACTTAAGTACTCACTGACTTTCTTGCTCTCTTTTTGAAAAAGAAAATTAATAATAATTCAAGATCAGATGCTTGATGGCTGTTAATTTTAACAAGAGAGAAATACAGTCCAGAATAGAATAAGGAAAGTTGAAACAATATCTAGATAACTTCAGTGTATTCACCTTGGCAATTATTAAAGTAATATTGAAAGTACTGTCAGAACCATTGTCTTCAGTATAATCTTTAATTATTTTTTAAAATGCATAGAAGATAGTTGAGATCTCAGAAGGCTAAGAAGGGCAAACAAGTATTTGTCAAAAAAAAAAAAAAAAAAAAAAAAAAAAAAAAAAAAAAAAAAAAAAAAAAAAAAAAAAAAAAAAAACAAAACAACCAAAAAAACAAAAGTGAAATGAGAAAGTACTAAAAATTTGAGTATTCCAGCCAGCCTGGATGCCCAGAAGTATGTTGGATGATAGTAATTATTATTAGTTTATCAGACAATATAAAAAATAAAGACAGACAGTAAAGCAGTAAGAAATGTCAAAAATTGATTTGTCAAGAAAGGAACTTAGTAAGCCACCCTAATTCTTTGACCAGGATAACTGGTTTTGTGGGTAAGGAGGAGGTAAGGTAATTTATTCTCATGTTTATTAGAATTTTTGGCTCTGTCCTACTTGATACACAGCCTAGGCAAATGTTGTTTAGTTGAGATCACCCCAAGATGGATATACATCTCATCATAAAACTACTAGGTTGATTCAAGCACACGATAATATTAAATAATAATTAAAAGTTGAAAGTGATAATTTTTTCCCTGTAAGTTGAATTGTATTTATTTTAACACAGATAACAGCTATTTAAATTTTTATCTATTAAGTATTTATTAATCAATATACATTCTCTATGTATCTGCCCATATCTTATTATAAAGGTGAGTCAGTCATTTTTTCAAATCCTGCTTATTCAAGCTAACTAATATATAAAGCATAAGGGTGCAGTGTTGAAAGGTAATAAAACTCAAGGTCTGTAAGTGCTCTCAAGATGTCTTCTAGTTTGTTGCCTGTGCATGGCAAGGATGTTACAACTTGTGGTTTAAATTCCTACTTTATTTTCAAATATGTTTTTTTCTATTTTATAATAGTGTATTGTTGATTCATGGTCAGCTCATAAAGCAAAATGAACCCTATGTCCTATTTTTTTTAATGACACTACTGTCTAGCAAATAGCTTTAAATTCTGTGTTTGTGCAGTTCATTATTCCTGCTTTAGTCTAGAAGTATACTCTTGAATGTTATCAAATAGAACTCTAAAGCAAAGGGAAGTTCAGCATTGTTTCTTATTTCTCCAGGGTATTAACCTATGCTCTATCACGCTTGCAAACCTTTACCAAGTTGTTTCACTGAAGATGTTCTATGTTTCCTCCTCTGGGTCATTAACAAATACTGAACAGTCCTAGACCCAGGACAGACTCCTACAGAATCCTTCTGATTCTGAAAGAAATCTGAAATAATTTTTCTGAAGATTCTGAAAGAATTTTTCTTCTTAACAGCAAACTACTGATAATGGCAGTTTTGAGCCAGCTGTATAGAATTTTTATCTAGGCCATGTACTAATTGCATCCTTTTTTTTTTTTCCTCTCTTATGTGGTACTCTGAAGTACAAATTAGATCTTATGCTCTTGTAGTCAGATACACTTGTAAGCTTTCTGCAGTGACATGTTAGGCTATTGAAATAATTGAAAAAAGATGGGAATGAAGTTCCTTTTCCTAAAGCCACTTCTGGATATTATTTATAGCACTTGCTCTCTACTGCATGGTCCTCTGCAGCTCATCAGTTAGAAATAGGCCTGTAAGAGCTTTTTTTCTTTGAAGATCTAAATGAGTGGAAAAATGCTTGTTCCCACAGCAGAAGTGCAGATAGTGGCAAATTAGTGTTAGACCAAGGTTCACTTTCTTATTTCAGTCTCCATTTGATTTAGAGCAGCTTCAGCTGCTGTCAAATAGAATTATATTTTCAGTGCAGTTTGGGTGCTAGGTTTTTTTGTGGGTTGTTTCTGGGTTTTTTTCCTTTTCTTTTCCATTTTGTCAAATTCAGGTGTATCTGTTCAAATCATAAACAGTCCACCAGATGAGGTTTGGAGGACTGCTGTTGGTTCAGTATTATTTAGATATCTTTAAGGGGAAAATGGAATCTCGCTTTCAGTGCACACACAGCACAAAGACACCATTACATTCTTAAAACATTTTTGCAGTTAAGAATTATGCAAGATTAGTAAAAGATAGACTTGACTTTGTTATTCAGCAGTGCTGTTCATGTCAGTGGTTTGAAAATATATGGGATTAGTTGAAGTGCCTAATCTTTCTTGTCCTTAGTAGTTTCATTTTCTTTTATTTAAAAATACAGTAACAAATACATTAAAAACTTCAGCGATAGCAAATCCAACCAAAGAGCTATTCCAGTACTGAAGAACCCTTTTTTTTTTTTTTTAACCAATTTACTATTGCTTTTGGATTTTGTCGTGTTTTTCTTCATAATTAGTGGAAAGCTTTCCGTAGTTTAAGTGGGCTTGGTCTTGCGATTACTTTGCTGGAGTATTGGTCTGGAAAAGCTAGCCAAATGGGATTTTAATGTGACTGTGCGAACTGTGGGAAAATAAAATCTGAAGGCTTGTGTTCTGTACATGCTGTTGTTCATTTCTGTTCGTACTGATGGGAAGTTACGTTACTGTTCTTTCAATAATTTCTTTCTGCTGCGTCTTTCTAGATACGCTAGATCCTCTCTTCATGCACCCTGACTTACCTTGTGGGACACACACAGGAAGCTGTGGTCATGTGATGCATGCAGCCTGCTGGCAGAAGTAAGGATGTGTCTTTGCAGCCTTTTAATGTTTGGTTTTTTTTTTTTTTAATTAGTTTATTTTCCAAAACATGTAAGTGCACACTGAAAACACAGTACAGTAAGTGGATATTTAATTAAGGAGTCGAAACTATTTGTACTCATCCAAAAATGAAATATGGCACAAGAGAAGTTTTGACCTGATGAAGAACATCATCATCAAAATTTTAGTGCCTTCTGTGACCCAGAGAAGAATCTCTAAGCAGTTACTAATTTACGCAGATAAAACCAATGGGGTAAAATTGGTCAAGAATAAGAAACCATATCTAGTAGGTTTATTTTTAGCAATCTAATGAGAACCAGTAGGAATCTTCCAGCTGAACATTCTATAGCAACAGGACTTTGACTCTGAAAGTCTATCGCCAGGTCAGTACTTAAAGGATGAAGCTGACTTATTCCAGTGAGTCTTTAGGTGAGAATCTGGCATTTAGAACAGAATATGAATAGTTAAATCTACCAATATTTCTTTCCACCCCTCTCCTATTGGTGTACAAACTCTTAATAAAAAGTAAGAGGGAAGAATTGATAGTGCTTAAAAACTTTACTAGATTTCTATTGTTTTGGGGAGCYCCCAGTTTAGACCAAGTGTGTTGGATTAGAATGCAACCTGAAATATTAAAAGACCAGGTTACTTAGCTTGCAGAATACAGTCATCCTGGTTGCAGCTACRTTTGTAGGATTACAGAGAGCAAAGCTAGTGCTCTCTGCATTTGACTCCACATATGTCTGGCAAGTCTAAACAAGATAAATAGTGTGAAATAATAAT
Organism: Phoebastria nigripes; assembly: GCA_035582835.1. Taxonomy (NCBI): domain Eukaryota; kingdom Metazoa; phylum Chordata; class Aves; order Procellariiformes; family Diomedeidae; genus Phoebastria; species Phoebastria nigripes. Next base: position 556,545 of record JAYKAV010002881.1, on the reverse strand, counting down.
AGAAATAATCCCACTGAAGTATTATCAACAGATAAAGAGAGTTGGGTCATGCAATTGCAAGCTACTTTATATTGTTGTATGATATAAACAATCTCTTGAGGTTTGTTGTTTGTACTTGTGCCATTTTACTTTAAAAAATCTGACTAAACTTCTAGTGCTTATCATTTACTTTTCTATATGTGTGTGTATATATATTTTTTTTTAATACAATAAAACATCAGTACAGAATAAATAGGTGCGCACACTTAAAATGATACAGAAGTATGTTCCTTGAGTATAATACATCTGCTCTTGGCAGATCCATCTACATCTGCGTAGATCTAAGTAGTGCAACATTGGAGCTCAGTTCCCTTGCTCTTTTTAAGAAAAGATGACTTGCTGTATGGGTAAATGGGATTAAAAAGGACAACAGGCTCTTCTCATACGGGATGGCACAGAAGGTTTGAGTATAGTCTTTTATTTATTACATAACAGACATTCTAACTTACTAATATTCTTCCAAATGATGCCTGCCATGCCTTTCTAGAGTATCTGTGCAGCCTAAAAATACTGCAAAATACTCTCTAAAACAATACAAGTTCAAATGAATGGAGTATCTTTGTAGTTGCCATGTATGAGGAAGAGGAGTTGCTTGCAAAAACATAGTTGTTTGAATGTGGGAAAATAAATGTATGTTTTTATCAGTTGTAACAGAATACTTTCCTAAATATTCTGTAGTCATTAGAACTTCTGCAGATGCCCCTGCACACACACTTTCTCTTATTACATAAATGGGATTTTATTTTTTCCCTTAAGACCTTAAGATGTATGATTTAAAAAAAAAAAAAAAAAAAAAAAAAAAAAAAAAAAAAAAAAAAAAAAAAAAAAAAAAAAAAAAAAAAAAAAAAAAAAACCCAAACAAACATCTAGTTATTACTTTTGTGGAAGTTAGCTAATTTCATATCTGTCTTTAAGATCCTACGCACCCAGTCTGAACATTAGTACTGAATTTAGTTGCTTGTATCCAGGCAAGAAGATTTGAATGTTAGATCTCTTTGTTCCTAGTAATACCACTGAGACATCAATGAAATTTGAAGGCTTACTGCATCCACTCAGGGGGCAAAATTATAAAGAAACATGTAAAAAGGTCATAGTTATTTCTTAGTTTCCTTTTGACTTTGAAATAACTCAAGTGCGATATTGTAATATAAATTATCCTCTCTTCCTGTTAAAAGAAGGCTACAGTTTCATTGTCTAGTTATGAGGCTCAGTCATTGCCATGAATAGCTAATTATTCATTCATGAAATGTTACTGGTAGTTTTTCCTAAAGTTAAATAAAAATATGTACAATCCCTGTTTCAAACTTACTGTAATGAGTTGCATATGAGAGATATTAGACACAGTGTTTCATTGTGTTGAAGATGTTGTGAGAGAAGAGTAGAAAATTTAAGTACTGCTTGTTGGTAAAAATGTTAATGAAATTTAAAAGGCTCTTAAAAGCAAGGAAAAGTTGCCATCATTTTTACATGAGTGGTATACCATGCATTTTTGCATGAGTTCATCTATGTGCTCAAAGGTTTTATTTTATTTTCACATCCAAGCATGTGAAAGAGTTATAAATCAAAGGAAAAGACTTGTTTGTTGGCTTGGATAGGTATTTGCTAGATAACACTTTTAATTACTTGAACATTTGTTTTCATGTCACATTTGAGCCATTCCACTTTCTAGTAATTTGCTTTTCAATGTTGTAGGTACTTTGAAGCCATGCAGCTGAACTTTCGACAACGTCTGCATGTTGAACAGATATTTGACTTGGAGAATGGAGAGTATCTTTGTCCGCTTTGCAAATCTCTGTGCAATACTGTGATTCCTATCATTCCATTGCAGGCTCAAAAAATAAACAGGTGAATTACCAGATTGCATAGCCTTTAAAAAAAAAAAAAAAAAAAAAAAAAAAAAGACTTTGAGGCTGGTTGGTTTTTCAAATTTTTGGAAGGAAAACTTGGGCTCACCTTCCTAATCTGTATTAAATGCATATCTCCTTATTGACTATTCAGCCAAATATACTGCTTTTGACAGTCAAATTTTTTTTTTTTTTTTTAAAAGCATATTTGGATTGGCTTTTTTTGGAGCTCATATCAAATGAGAAAGTACCTAGATCTAGTATTTAGCCTAACACTTTATTTTGTACTGTTTGCTCAAAATTTACAAAGGCAGCAAAACTGTGCAAATACTGAGTTAATGTATTTTGATCTAAATGTGTCCTCTCTTTTTAAAGATAAGGTGATTCTTTGAGTGTTAAAGTAAAACTTGCTTTCTATTTCTGTTTTCAGTGAGGATGCAGAGGCAGTAGCTCAAATTCTGTCCCTGGCTAGGTGGCTGGAGATTATCATAGTCAGGATATCAGGCTACAGTGTGAAAAATGCTAAAGGTTTGTTATCTTTATTTTGAAGGTATTCTGTGGGATATCTAATATGTCAGTACATGTTTTAACTAATACCAACAGAAAACTTCAAATAAAGAATACATTTTGCTATCACAAGACAGTAACAAATAAAGCTGGGGATAAAGTTATGGCCCTTTCTGAGCTGATGTCTTAATTTTACAGTGCCCTCACCAATTTTCTGGTTTCTGTTAAATTCCTTCCATTTTCCTTGTAGAAGAAAATTATGTACACTTGGAGAGGATAGCCACCAACTAACACTCAGAGTTAATTAAACTTTTGTATTGACTGTGATGTAGTAAAAAAGAGAAAAATTTAAATTAAAAGGGCCAAAATAAAAACATGTATGAGTGTTTAGAAAACAGAAGGTACAGAGAATCAACATATTCCTTGCACTCTTATAATGCAGGAAAGTTCTTTTTCCTCACCAGCAAAGCACTACTTTTATTCCTCATATTTCTGGGAATAGAAGAAAATGTTACCTAAGGAGGAGGGTTAGAAGACAGTCTGGCTGGTGAGATCTGTTTAGAATTATTTTCAAACCAGTTTAAAATAAAAATAAGTCTCACTTCTGTTAGACTGCTGTAAAAATTGTTACAACTTCTTTGTTTTTTAATGTGGATCTAATTTTTTTTTCTGAAAGGAGAGAAACAAAATCTTCCAGCTTTTGTCAACAAGGGAATGGGGAACTCTGCTTTGGAATTCCACTCCATCCTTAGTTTTGGAGTTCAGTCCTCGTAAGTAGTACTGAAAGTGCTCTCTGCGTTATGTTATTCCTCCCTAAAATAACCTAGGTATACTTCAGGATTTATATTGAAGGAAAGGCATATGATTTGTTTGGTCTGAATATGGGCTTACTTATACTTTTCCCTAAGCATTCACTGAATGTCAGATCTATACAGAGCTAGATGGACCTCTTGGTCAAATCCAGTCTGGTAGTTCTTATGTTCTTGGTACACAGCTAGGAGTCTGGAATCTTCTAACCAAAATTCCAGTGATTTGGATTTCCTGTGCCTCTAGGCAAGTTACTTGATGTCTGTCTGCCTTAATTTTCCTGCTATATGTCTGTTTCAGGGATAGATTTCACTTGGTTTTGGATGCAGTAATGTAATATATATTACTCAAAGGAATAGGACTGTGTTGTCTGTTTCTGTTCCAGTGAGTGAAAGTGCTCTCCCACTAAAACAGAATGAATGGATACTTTTCAAGTGTACTCAGCTGTCTGTCTTCTTTTTAGATCACGCTATAAGTACTCTACTTCTGCTACTTCTGACTGACATCATAGTTATGCAAAGTACTTATACATATCTGCTATTTGTAAAAATGTCGTCAAAGTTGAATCAAATTCTTTCTTGATAACTGATCTCCATGGGAAATATTCTATAGTTTGCACTTAAACAAAGTGGTGTTTAAGTATGAGCCTGGCTAAACCCCAGACTTCGTGGTACAATTGTTTTGGCTGTAGAGATTTGGAGAAGTAATATGAGTGTCATATATTTCTGTTACGAAGTTCTGTGTATGACTTTGAAAAAACACAAGCAATTAAAACTGTATGTGTTTTTGCCTAGGCACTTTTCTGCATATAACTGCATTTACATAAACTAACCCAATGTCACTTGAAAGGAGCTTAAATGCTAAAAAATGTATTTTAAAACACATTTGAAATGTCTGTCTTTCCATTTTTAGTGCCTTATGAGATGGGATATATTTTCACTCCAGCACTTATAATTACATTTGCTTACTTGCATTTGTTTTTTTCATTGTATTTTACTTTGATTTAGATGATTGCATTTTTTGAATGCAAATTATAATATAGTATACAGAAATAGACTCCTTTCAGCCTGGCAGCTCTTAATCTCTCAATTTGCAGAGCCTGTTATGTCAAGGTACTTGTTTACTACTGGAAACTAGTAATTTTTTTTCTCCTCTGTACAGACAAAGGGCCTTTGTATTCAAGAATTCTTTCATAAATAACTTAGACTTTGTTAGTGATTGATTGACCGGTAAGTAATAAGCACTATTAATAATTCAGACTGAAATTATCTTGCTTTTGCAGAGCCAAATACTCAAGCAGTATCAAGGAGATGCTTATTCTCTTTGCAACCACCATTTATAGAGTTGGTCTAAAAGTTGCTCCAAATGAAGCTGATTACCGGATTCCTATGATGACCTGGAGCACATGTGCTTTTACCATCCAGTGTATAGGTAAAGCATAACTTGGGTTTATTCCTTCTCATGACTTGAAAATCTGACAGTTGTTTGATTGTATAATTTTATACAATCTGATTGTATAAATAATAATAGTTCTACATAAATAAGAGCAATATGTAATAGTATAACAATGTATATTATATGTAATTACACATATAATAATAGAATGATAATCTATAATCCAATATAAGTAATAGGATGTTTTTGTTAGATGGTAGTTTATAAAATATGGTATGGAATGCCAACATTGAAGAGTTTAATCTGAGAGAGCAGGGAGTGATCATGTTCCACGTTACTAATTGTAACGTTAAGCATGTTCAATTAGTATCTTCAGGCTGCCAAAGATCATTGACCTGCAGGTATGTCCTACACAGCTAAATATCTAACAGCTATGAAACAGTACTCCCTCTCGTTATTTCTTTTTGTCTCTATTCTCAAAGAATTATCATGGAATTTGTAGAAGAAATATGGTCTTTCATATTCTGAAATTGCTAAGCAGATACCTGGTAGAAGAAAAAAGAAAAAAAAAAAAAAAAACCCAACCAAAAAAACCCCAAACCACAAACATTCTCTGGCATTAATCTCTTTGAAGGCAAAATAATTACCATAAAAATGATTGCATTTTTTGGGATAATATACCTGTTTAGCAGCCAGTCTCATTTCATTTCTGTACTATATACACGAAGAAGTTTGTGTAATAAACATGAAGCTGTAGATAAATCTGTAGTGGCTTCCAGGCAGGGAGGGAGGCAAGAGATAAGTCTGAAATGCATGCTGAAGGAATTGAGAATGTAGTTGTACATCTCCATAAATATGATTTGCCAAGTATGCCATTTTTTCTTGGTGAAACTGTTGAGGTGCAAGTGTAGTCTACCTTAAATCTATAGTGGACTTGACCCAACTGGAGTATCAAGAGTTCAAAAGGTTTTTAGGAGGTTTGGGAATATTCTTATAAGGCAGGAATAGTCATGAACACTGACTGCATCTTTTTAGTATTGGATTTTATCAGAGTTTTCAAATGGGTTGGGAGAGGTCTGGAAGCCACCCAGCTCTATTAATATTAATGCACTTAATGCTGTGCAGATTGTTTTCATTTGATATCTAAAAAAAGACCTTGGTGGCTGTCAGGGATGAGTTTGCCAGCAAGTGTATAAATGCAATAACTGTTATCACAGATGTGATATCGAAGGCATATGTCAGAAGTAGAAAATACAGATGCCTTACCAGGCCAAGATTATAAAACCAGAGGGACCACTGTGACAGTCTTGACCTATCTGAGGCTACACCACTTCCTTGGATTCATTTTTGTTTACAAATAGAGCAGGCTTCCATGAAATTGTAAAGCGAAACTGCCTACGTAGCTTCTAGTATGCTGGTTTTGAATCTAGTCATAGGGTGCATTATTAAAACCATGTAACGGGCATGTAGCCAAACTGCCTAGACAAGGAACCTTAGCTACCTGTATTAGTGGAGTCTCTAGAGGAGGTTCAAAGCATCGTTGACCCAAGGGATGTGAATTGCTTTTATTGCCTAAAACCAGACACTTAAAAATACAAATCTGATTTTTCCCATGTTTCCTCAGCAACTCCACATGTTGTGTGTTAAACTGATGTATGGAAGTGCCAAGTTAGAACACTTTCATTTTTTGTTAGAGGTGGTTTAAAAACAAAAGAAAAACAAACAAACAAAAAAAACAAACAAAAAACCAAAAAAAAMCCACGACCAAAAACAACCCAAAAACCTCCCAACCAAAAAACCCCCAGTGAAAACAACAAAGAAAATTCCAAGATCTTGAAGTGTACTGATTCATCTCTGAAAAGTGACTAAAGCACAAAAACATTTGAATTGATACTTTTTTACTCAATTGAGTTAATTTGGTTTCTTATTTTTATTGGCTTATTTCCTCTTTATTGTCCCTTCAGAACCAATGGGGGAGGAAGGCTGAATTGTATTCCAGTTTGGGAATTTTGTTTTCAAAATATTTTTGTTAAACTACAGTCAAATGCAGTAGTGCAAATCTGAGGGTAAGATGGCTGTATAGCATCCCTGTAAACATACCTTGATGTTTTTGAGCATTGTATAAGGGTAACTGAAAATACAACTAAATCCATAGAATGTCTTCTCATCATTCATGTGAAACAGTGTTACTTTAAATCCCTAGTTAGCAAGATCTGAAAACCAAATGTTTTTAAAAAGCTTGTTACAACCATTTATTTGGGAAACATTCAGTGCCATTTAAGATAGATTTTTTTCAAGAGAATTCTCTTATCAGAATAAAGTTAAGCTTTAAAAAGAAGTACGTATACTAAGAATAAATTAATCTTGGACTAAGTGTATTCTATCAGAAATGTTATGTTAGTTCCTGTAGAACAAAGCAACTTAATCTTTTCTGTGTTTAATTTTAAGAAAACCTCTTGGAAACAGAGGGCAAGCCTTTATTTGGATCTCTACAAAATAGACAGGTATGGGCAAGTAAGATATGCAATACATTTTAAACAAAAAAGTTTTTACATATATATAAATATATATATTTAAAATACACACACATATAAAAAAAACTTACTGTTGAAACTGCTAACATCAAGATCATTCTCTGCTGAGGGATAGCTCTCAAAATGTTTAGATTGATAACATAAAGAGCATTTTGGAAGAATAATGTTTCTACTTATACATGGAAGTTCATATTAAATTCACTTACCAATGTGTTTTCTGTTTGTAGAAGTAGATATGTTTTTACAGCTTTATTTCACGATTATATCTTTCCTTTTTTCCTGTCCAACTATTTTCTCTTGCGCTCTAGCACAGTGGCCTTAAAGCATTAGTGCAGTTTGCAGCTGCTCAGAGAACAACATCACCACAGGTCCTGATTCAGAAACATCTGATTCGTCTTCTAGGAGGTATTTTATTCCTTTTCTTTACTACCTTTCATGTTGCAGAAGTTTCTGTTGCAAAATGGCACGCACATTAATACAGTGCATATAGAAGCAAAGGTTAGACTACTGACAACAGTGCTAACTTCAATTTCTCTAATGTTGCCTGAAATCATGGAGTATTGCTTGAACTTAAGTAATCAGTAATTCTGTTAACCCAGGCCTGTATCATTGAAGTCCCCAAAAAATCCTCTATCCCAGATTACCTAGGCCTGGAGATACTCAGATCTGGAATATTTACAGATGGTTAACAATCTATTTCTGGCATTTACAGATGGTTAACAATCTATTTCTGGCAATGTTCAAAATTACTCAAATTTTGTGCTAAACAGGTGGATAAAGGCACAAACCAGGTATTCCTCTCTCTTAAGTGTGCGACACTATCTTTTTAGTACTTTCAAAAGGCTGCTTGCAGCCTAGTTTAAGATATTTTGGTCTCAGGGAGAGCTAGTTTGAGACACATAGCTATCCTCTATGTTTCTTACTGATGAGGTTAGCATAGTGGCCTTTGTGAATCCCACTCTGACTTGCCTTCTATTCGATAGGATTCATAGGCGTGGTACAGGCTTCTGTGTTGGGCTAGGTTGTGAGGCATCTAATGTTGCAGTGTCTAAGTACACTTGTGGACTTCACCCTTAACACTGTATGTGCTTTAATAGAGCTGGAGAAATAAATCAAAGATTTTTATTTCAGAATTTTGAAGATATAGTCATTAAAATTGTGAGCTGGTTGGGCATGTGGAAATAGCTAAACAGATGCACAATCAATTAAATAAATGGTAAGCAGTTAATTAAACAGATACTTCCTTAGTTCAGAGTCTTGAACATTTTTTTGACGAAAACACAGAAATTATAGAGGGTCTAAATCAGATTCTGATATTGCAGTTCAATCCAAAAGAAGAAAATACATATCAAATGCATAATTGATATCTTTATTTTGTAGTTCTTCTACCAAACTTTAAAGTGGAGGACACTCCATCCCTCTTAGAAGTAGATATGTTCCACATTTTGGTAAGCAGGTTCATTTTATTCTTCATATTAATACTTTTTTTTTTGAGCATGAATTTTTGTATACTTTACCCTGTAGATAGTGCTGCATTATTTGTTCACTTGCATGAGTCAAATGATTATACATAAGCACTGCATACAAGCAAATKATTACAAATGGCTGCTATATATAAATGTTTACTTTTAGTTCTGCTGTTGTTCTAGCTTTCAAGTCTTTGCTGTCTCACTCTTACTAAATTTCATGCTTGCAATTGCAGTCATCTTTTTACCATCTCTATTGCTATCAAACCTCAAAAAAACCCTGAGAAATGCACCCACTCAGCTTGTTTCCTTCACTTTCCCTTTGTCTCAAAAGGCCCCTCATACCTTCTGATTCCTTCACATTCACCCTCATTACCTTCTTTACTCTTCTTAGCCTCTTCTTTCTGTTCTTAATACAAATCTGTATTATAGTTTCTTCTACTGTTTAAAAAAAAAAAAACAAACACCACACCAAAAACAAAAAACACCAAACAAAACCATACAACAAAAAACCAAACAAACAAAAAAACAAACTCATGAAAATAAAACCTGTTTTGCCCTGGTTGCCTTTCTAACTAATGCTTGGTCTCGCTTCTCACTTTTTTCAGTGTGCTTTGTCTTAAAAACCAGAAATTAAGCTTTCTAGGTATTGGACAAGCTTTCTTAGTGTATCTTTAAACTGGCAATTACAGTGGAACTTTATCTGAGTTTCCTACATGTTAGAGGGGCAAAAATGGTTAATATTTTCCAATGAGTTTTTGTTACACTTTGTGAATTAAAGCTAGCAAGATAAATGAACGTATTTAAATTGACTACAGAAATGAAATATAGATGTATAGTGAGAATAATTTCTATTACCCATGTAGCTATTACTGAATTTGTGTTACTTTAATATTTGCTCCTTCCCTTTCACTGTAGGTGGGAGTTGTGTTATCCTTTCCATCTTTATACTGGGAGGATGCTGTAGAGTTGCAACCTTCATCAATTAGTTCAGCTTATAACCACCTCTACCTCTTTCATCTGACAACACTGGCACACATAACACAAATCGTCGTCTCTTCAGCAACAGGTAGGGGCGTGTTTGGGTTTGATTATTCTGGCATTTTTACACAATTTCTTAAAAATAATGGATGGACACCATTAGTGTCTTCCAGGTATAAACTTCCTCATAATAAATGACACTTAGTGCTAGGTAGTAATAACTGTTTTCTGGTAAAAAAAAAAATGGCACTACATCATTTTCAGAGCATTTTATTATATCACTTCTGTGTGCTTAGCCTAAGAAAACAAAATAGTTATTGATATATCAGTACTTGCTCAAGTCAGTCATTCCAGAGTGGTAACTTTCCCCTCTTCACTCCTTGTAGGAGAAGCAGAGCTCTGCCCAGCAGCAGTACTCTGAGCTGTACCGTGACAGTTAGTATTGATTTGAGAAATAAACTTTTCTTTACCCTTCAACCTAGTAAATACCCAGAAAATATTCCAAAATACGGAATCCTATAAACTGTTAGGAGACAGTTTCACTTTTCTTTTTATTTCTTACTAAGAAAGTGTCAGTAACCTACAGGCTTCCTAGCTACTACTTTCCTTTTTCTTCAGCATGATGGGAATTAAAAAAAAAATTAATAATAAAAACTCCTGTAGCTTAATCTATGTAGGACAATAACTTCCAACGTTCAAGGGAAGGAAGCAGTTTTTGCGTGAGGATGAGCAATGAGGCAGTAATCTTGATTCTCCTTTGTAGCATGCAGTTTTAGGAGAACATTTGTTAGGTTAAAAACAGCAAAAAAAGAATTAAGCGAAATTAAGTGGAAATATTTCTGTAATGCAATTTAAAAAAAAAAAAGGGAAGAGCTCAGTATATGTAAAAAAAAAAAAAAAAAAAAAAAAAAAAAAGTGTTACAAATGAAGTGCATTTACAGTGGGATTCATCTTTTTGTGTGCAGAATCCCCTACTACTCGATCATCTGACAACAGTGAGGAGGCACGGTCTGCACAGTCTTTCTGTAGAGAGGTTTGCCAGTACACTGGTGGGTAAGTAGCAGTTCAGTTACAGCATTGTGTTTTCCTAGAAAGACAGCAATCCACATGGATTGACCTGAACAACACAGAAAACAGGAAAAAAATTACCCATTTTGTATGGGGAGTTAGCACAATGCGTTGTGCTTTCTTCCCATACTCCTGAACACTGAAAAAAAGGAAACTGGTGAAAGGCACACTTTTAGTTAAAATAGCTACTTTTGTGGACAACAGAGTAAATTCTTAGTCTAAGGGTGAAAAAATACCTATATCCATTCTGGAGAGAAATACAACCACTAACTATGGTAGTTATTTTTTCTTTGCCTTGATTGTTTTTTTTTTTTTTTCAGATCTCTCAATTATAGATGGAGGCCAGAAAGAAGGAAATGGTTCTACTATAAGAGGGGGAGAAGTGTAAAGCTAAACACAGTTGCTTATTTGTTTGAGCATTAGTGCCCATCTTTTCAGACTTTTTTGATAGGTATAGCTACAGGCTCTCTTGTACTTCAGTATCTGTGGGTGAAATAAACAAGAAAATATGGACACACCCTCTACGAATTCCTCTTTGATTTATCTTCACCAAGGCTAGTTGCAAAGATATGTTTCTCAATGATTGACAATGCTACCCACTTGTCTAAAAGTTTTAAGTCTAAACTTCTAAATATTAAAAATTCAGTATTTAAATAATAGGAGTAATTTTTCTGAGGCATGAGCTTAGAATCATAGGTGCTATGCATTTTGGAAAATCAGGTCACTGTACTGAGATGCCTACTAGGTACAGAATTAAATGCCAAAGTTTAGGCAACCCAGCTCTGAAACTTTTAGTGTTTTAATTTCTGTGTATGCATTGTCATCTTCATTAACTCTGACCTATCTGTGCTTAAACAGCACAGTCTGCGTAATAATTTTGCAATGGTCTATGATGTTACAATACAGCTTTACAGGTTGTTCCTCAGCCGGTCCTGGTCAACATTTGTGTGAACATCCTGTTCACATAAATATGAATTTAACTAAGTTTAAAATTTTTAGAAAACAGGAACACTGTAAGTTAAATTTACTATGAAATTTAGACTAAATGCTCATATTGCACAAAACACAAGAYAATTACTGAGATGAGTATCACTGTAGTATTTTTTGACAAAAATGGGATTAGTATAGCTTTATTTTAAACAATCTGAGTGTTACTGTTGTGACTTCCATAATGAAGTATGAGGTAGTAATTTTTTAATTCTGTTGGTTTTGTTGTTCCTGAAGAGTATTTATGTTTGTTTGGTTGTTTTTTTTTCTCACTTTTGAATTGCATTCAAAACACCAACTGAATGAAAAACTTCCACCTTTTGAAAAAATTGCTGGCTTTCTCTAATAAAAAACAACCAGTGTAAGAATCAATTGCTCTGTGTGTGATGCTGTATTGCACAGTTTAAATCAGGTTATCTTGAGTTACCTAGAGATGGACAGCTATGTATTGGCTATTTATTTTTTTATAATTCTGAAAAATATAAGTTGAGATAGTTTGCTTAATGTAAGTATTCTACATAAACTCAGTACTCATTCCTTAGGCAAAGGGGAAGTCGGAAGTTAGGTGCTGGTGGCTGTGTTTCACAGAATTTGGGGTACCTCAGTTTTGCTTCTACACAGCTGCCATTCTACCAATGCTAGCCAAAATGTGAAAGTGCTAGAAGGATTTGCACTGTGAACTAATGCAGCTATTTCTCATTTGTGTATTACAGCTGCTTTAGTCAGGATATTCCAGGCTGGCTTGTGTGGGATTGTGTTAAAAAAGGCATCATGCCTTATCTTCGTTGTGCTGCTTTATTTTTTCATTATTTGCTGGGAGTTTCTCCACCTGAGGAACTACTACAAGGTAAATATGAGAAAGCAAATGTATCTATATATTGACTTTGTTTACTGTTTTCTTGGAAGAATGGAATTTTTAAATGTTCACAATAACTTAACAATAGTTAATACATTAAAGTAAGACTTGGAAAGAAAAGGAAATACTAATTTGTATAGGAAGGGGCAGGCATGAGAAGCCGAGTTGACTCGGCCTTTGCATGGAAAAGAGTTACTCCTGAGAATGTGCAAAATATGTGAATTATCAATGATGTATTGATAGTAAGTATTTGTGGATACAAAGATTCTGTGATTTAAGGATAATTCTAGGGGCTTAAATTACATCACCTGAGAAATAGCCTGGAGTATATTTAAAACAAACAAACAAACAAAACCCAAACCCAAACCTTTTTGTGCAGTTGCTAATGTTGGTAAATGCTAAAGACATAGGGATTCAGCAAAACAAAGCCAACTAGAAATAAAGCACACTATAAAACTTAAACCTCTTCCTTAAAGGATCCTACTGCATTACAGATACTAAGCCCAAAAATAAATATTTTGTCTTCTGTCAAAATGCAGTGAAATACAGAATCATCAGCTATTTGGAAAGGAGGACCAAAATTGCTATGAACAACTGAGACAAAATATAGCATCTTAAATTGATTTATATAAATTGTGAACTAAGTTTGAATTTGATTAGGATATACGAGTCAAAATCTCTGCACTTTGGGATATGCTATTGTCCTTACCATTAGTCTGGAACTTTTGATTCTATAGGGAGGAGGCTTCCTGGTGAATCAGCAATGCCACTTTCTGTAGCAAAGCCAATAAATGACCACCCAGCAAACTATTAAATTAGCCCAACTTTATGTAATGTGTTAGCACTGACTTGATCATAACAAAATTTAATATCATTGCAGGCCAAAAGGATAGTGAAAAGCTAAAATTAAGTACAGAAATCTGCTGCACTAACGTGTTACATATTATGCAGTGAAATGGAATTTAAGCAAGGAATTCTGTTATTACAGTGATTTATGCATGACTTAAATTACTTAATAATGTATGTCAAATTTGTTAAACCAAAAGCAGATCCTCAGCTAATGCAAATTATTATAGCTCTGATTAAGTCAGTGGAATTACATCCAATTGTACTAGCTAGGAGCTATGCTGAACCTGTAAGATACATATTATTCAATGAAAAAGGGATCAGGAGATTTCTAGTTTTGAGTGAATTATTCAGCAGTGCTGAAACACTTCAACCATTGCTTATGTTTTCTTTTTCTTTTGCAGTTTCTGAAGAAGGGCAATTCAAGGCACTTTGTAGTTACCTCTCTCTTCCTAGCAATTTGTTCCTGCTCTTCCAGGAATATTGGGACACAGTAAATCCACTGCTTCAAAGGTACTAATTGGGACTGGACAGGCCATGCTTTTCTGTTGTGATGGCCCTATGGGAATTCTGGATCAAATTTGTTAATAAATGATTGAGCTCAAATTCATACTAGAGCTCTAAACATTTGTTTGATGTGCCCAGGTATACTGAATGTCCTAAAGCACTTCAGAAACATAAAACATTCTATATTTTATGGTAATTCCAACATTAAACAATTATAGTTTAAGGGACTAGTGCTTGCAGACCTACATGAAATCATTCATGCAGAAAGAAGTTATCATAAACCTTTGCTTGCATGGTATGCCACTTACTGTTCATTGGCCTACTTTCAATCTGTCTACAGCACAAGTGCTGATTACATGAGCTATAAAATGAGAATATGGAAAGTTATGTAGCTGGCAGGGTGAGGTTTTGTACTATTTCTTCTTTGGATTTCCAAAATAGACTGATGAATGTCAAAGTTAGCTTAATGGTTAAAAGGTACAATTTGAGTATTATGTACATTGCAATCTAGCAGTAAAGAAAGAACTGGTAAAATTCTCCATTCAAAAACACAAGTTAAAATAAACACACACATACAGAGACACACTCTCTCTCTCTCTCTCTCTCTCTCTCTCTCTCTCTGAGGATAATCCTGCTATATTGTGTTGGAGAATGTCTCCATGTATTTAATGTAACTGTTTGAACACTTGGTTGCATTAATTATTATTCCTGGTTCTTGGCAGAATTCTCTGGTTCACACTAGCTTTTTCTGTTGGTTTTTTTTTTTTTTTTAACCTCTGTTCTGTTTTGTTTTCTAGATTCCGTCAATTTAGGGACATTTTGAGCTGTTGACTCCAACTTACAGTCCATATAGCTGACCTAAACAATTCCCTACATACAATTTTACTATAATTAATTGCATCTGTAGTATATATAATTACTTATAAATTAATAGCATTTTCACAAGTAAATTATTAAATAAGTTTGTCTTATGTTCCTACATGTTTGCTCAAAGACATAACGGTGCTTATAAGAGAACACAGAGGATAGGTGCTTGCGAACATTAGAAAACAATCACTAGAGGCAGGCCTAACAAATCCATCATAGTGCTCCCAGTCAAAAACAGAGGTTTCAAGTAGGAGGCTACATATTTAATGTAATAGTAACAGTTGTGAAATCATCAGGCAAGTTCCCATGTGTTTTTTGAAAGAATCTTGTTTCAGAAGACTAAATTTGATGATTGTTGAGAAATGTGTTAAATGAAGCTTACTAGATTGACCATCTGCTACAGTTCTCTCTCTCTTCTTCTCCTTTTTGTAGAAATAACTTAAGAGGTATCTTAGACATACCAATTCCTCTGTTTAGTAACTTACCAATATCTACCATTGTTTTGGTAGACATATTTAGCCATTCTAAGCAAGCATACAACATGCAGTAAAGCATTGTAAAAGAACCATTGGGTGATATAAAGCAATAAATATTTTCCTAGTAGAGTGTATGATATTTTCTTACACTGTGGCTTTCAGCAGGTAATTGCAAAAGGAGCTGTGTATTGTAGCCCACTTTGAGAACTTGAATATGTCTGAAGACTGCTTGCATTTTTTAACTCTGTGTTAACTCTGTGTTTTCGTGTGCATGTTGATAATTTTAAGTGTTGTTGTTTTTCACATAGGTTTTTCTCTTGTATACAAACTTAAATTCTTTTCCTGAAGCAAAACTGTAAAGAATAGCTGTTTTTCCTTGTGAAGTTTTAGCTAGAACTATCAATGTTTTATCTGTGCTCTGTGTTTGCTTATTGCTTACTACTTTAGTTTAGTGATCCTACATGTATATTATTACCAAACACTGTCATCTGCAAATGTTTGTTTGAAATAGGTGGTGTGCTGACCCGTTGGTGTTAAGTTGTTTGAAGGGGAAAAGCATTGCAGTAAGGTAAGTTTGGTTTTGTTGTTATTGTTGGTTTTTCTTCTGTTTTTGACTTAAAACTGTTGAAAGAATGAAGTGCTTGTTGTGGACAAGTTAAGAGTGCTTGTATTTTCTTCCCTCTGCTCTACTACAAAAAGTACATTTCTCTTTAAATGGTTGTGTATTATTCCTCATGCAGTGACTCTTCATTGAGAATGTACAACATTGTTAGACAAGTTATCTAGCTTACTCTAGGAAAAAACAAAAGCTAACTGAAATATGAAATGTCTTCATACATGTAGGTTACATATGAAATTTAATTTCGTTACCTTTGCTGCAATATTGAAATGCTGAAGCTCCCATGTGGAGCCTCTCACTTGGGCTTCTAGGACTGAAGAACTACTCTAGAACTGCAGAAGTTTGCAGAAAGGGCCGAAAGCTTAGCAGGAATTTATAGTGATCCATTCTGTTCTTTGCTGCAATCTTTATTGTTCTCCTAATAGTTCTTTTTCACTTACCCAGGTATCCTAGGAAAAGAAATAGTTTAATAGAGCTTCCTGAAGACTATAGCTGCCTTCTGAACCAAGCCTCTCAGTTTAGGTAAGATGTGACATATTTAGTTGTCTTTCTAGGTGTTTTGTCACTTTTAGTCATTTTTATATTCTTGCAGTTACTGTAACTGGTGTTAAAACTATGTACAGAAATTATTTTGCAGAAGTGAAGGCACTGTTATGGTTATACTGGCCAATACTAGAACATGTTCATTTTAAATCTGAAACACAACAGCTACTAAATGAAGTCACTTGTGTTTGATAGGATAGCATGTAAAATTATTATTAATTTGCTGGTCATTTTTCACCAGTGCAATGTGCATTTGGTTTGGCCATAAGCCTGAAAATTATTTTTGCACTGGACACAACAAGCCCAGAAGGTTGGCACTGTTTTATGCCAGGAAGAGTGAATCATAGCATAATTCAGGTTAGAAAGGACTTCAGCAGATCATCTAGTCCAACCTCCTGCTCAAAGCAGATATCTTGCAGATAAAATATTTCAAGCAATGTAAAAACATAGCCAAAGGAGGCAGATATGTGAAATATGATTATGACATAGTATGTCTTAGGTTTTTGTTTGTGTGTTGGGGTTTTTGTTGTTTTTTGGGGGGGGTGGGTGGGTGTTTTTTTGTTTGTTTTTGGGTTTTGTTTTGTTTTTTTAAGGAACGTTATCCATAGTTAACATTTCTTCTAAAGTTTTAATCCCTGCAGAGTAACGTTCTGGTTACACTTCTTCTAGATGCCCGCGGTCTTCTGATGACGAACAGAAACATCCAGTATTGTGTTTATTCTGTGGGGCTATGTTGTGTTCCCAGAATACTTGCTGTCAGGAACTGGTGAATGGGGAGGAGTTGGGAGCCTGTACTTCTCATGCTCTTCAATGTGGAGCTGGAGTCTGTATGTTTCTCAAGTAAGTACCTAGCCAGAATTTAATGTGTTAAAGAGTAAAGGGAAATACTTGAAGGTCAAAATTCACAACATTGTCAAAGCACTTGATTCTTTTTGTCTGAGATGAAGAAACATTGCTTTGACCTAAAATACAGCTCACCAAAAAGTTAAGAACCTGCTGGGAGTTGTCTTGTATTTTTAAATGTAGCTATTTTTTCCTTAAGAATCAGGGAATGCAAAATTGTCCTCATTGAAGGTAAAACCAGGGGCTGCTTATATCCTGCTCCCTACTTGGATGAATATGGAGAAACAGATCCAGGTCTGAAGTAAGTAGATGTTTGACTTTTTCTTTCTACATTTCCATTTTGGTATCTCTTTCTTTCTTATACCCACTAGACAACATGTTCTTCCTGCTAGCATGTACAGCACTGCAATATGTATCTTGGCCTGGTGAACTTGTTTAACTTCAAATTCTTGATGGCAGTTTCCAGTCATGAATGGGTCATTCATAATGGAAAAATATACTTTTTTGGTACTGTTAAACTTTTTTACTTTTCTCGAGAATACTTTGTATGCTTTTCATCAGAAATGTGCAACAACTGCCATTGCTGAAATGTCATCTTGAAGATGGCAGTCATTGCTTGTTGCACGTAGAATTTTTTTCATTTCCAGTAGACTTGTTGGAATTGGTGTTCATACAAGTATTTAATATTTTCTGGCTATTGTTAAGAGTGTTAATGCTAGAATATTAATGGAACAGTTTTTCAGTTGCTATTCTGATATGCTTATTGGGTATTCTCCTTTTTCCCTCTATGAAGAAGAGGCAATCCCCTGCACTTATGTCGGGAGCGTTACCGGAAGCTCCATCTGCTATGGCAGCAACACTGCATCATAGAGGAGATTGCCAGGAGCCAAGAAACGAATCAGATCTTCTTTGGATTCAACTGGCAACTGCTCTGAGTCTCTTGATTGTTAGTGAAAACTCTTACCTCTAGCAGTGCTTTGGAAAAGGAAAGGAGGGTGGCAGTAAATAATCTATTCTCAAGTGGATTCTGTAGTTCAGACCAGTTGATGGATTCTCTAAGTTGGATGTATTACTGATACATTGAAACAGAATCTCATGTCATATGTTTTGCTCTTCCCCCCACCCCCCCGCTGAAAAGGGAAACCACATTATGTAATTATTACTGAACATTCAGGTCCAGAAATATTTCCACTTTTTTGAAGTTGTAATTGTTTGACATGTGTTGACAAGGACAGCTTCCCAAATGCTGTGCTTCAGGGCATATACCACATTTCTGTCTCTTCCATGCCTTGAGAATATACCTAAACGGTGTTGCTATGGAAAAGCCTCCTTTACTTTCTTCCTGGGTTCTTTTCCCAAGCTTAGTGAAGCTTTTAAATAGGTCAAGATCTGTGGCATAATATTGGGGTGGAAGTGGTGCCAGGCCTTTAGTAATCTGTAGCAAGAGGTACAGCAAACATTAAGTTGTACAGAAAAAGCCTGCATTCAGCTATGTCCTGGGATTTAATTAAGAGTTTTCATTAATGAACTCTTTAAAGGAGAAGTGTGGGATAGAAGGTGCATGGGGGAATTACCATCTTGCATGTTGCATCAAAAAATAAAGTCCATGCTTTTTTGCATTGCCAGAACTGCACTTTATCTAATTAATTTGTCCTCTGTTGACGTTGTATATCCTGAGAGGTCTAGGGTTACACYGTTTGGCTAGGTTGTGGTTAGTTTTACTTCTTTCACAGTTTGTCTTCTGAGATTTTCCCCAAGAACCAAACGTGAAAATACTGTTAGGTAGTTGTAGTGTTGCTCTGCAAGTTATACAAGAGCCAGAGACTTCAGTGAAGTATAAAACCTTCAAAGCTATCACTGGACTAAAATCAAGGCCCAAAAGCAGCAAGTTTTAGAATCAGAAATAAGTTTGCCCATATTTGAGGAATTTTCCACTCTTTGTCCTCTGTCACTTGTTTGGAGCCGTGCCAGCATAAATGAAATCATGTGTTTTGGGGGGCATGTTCAGTGGTTCAGTGCCAGTTAGAGCAGAAAAGGGCAAAAAAGGTGGCTAAGTCTGTCTCTTTGCCCTCCAGTAGTTAATAGCACATTGTGATTGAACACTCTCTCAATGATACGTGATTGTGCTTCAGTTCTAAATGTTCGTTGTTCTGTTTTCTGAATTTCAACTGTAATATACATGAGAGAGTTTGTAATGTGATGGGTAAAAATGCTTTCCCAGGAAATCCCATTTCTGTGTGAAAGTTTGCAGTTGTCAGTACTCTAAATTTCCCCGCCCCTTTGCTATTTGGATTCTTTTGTGTCATTTTAATAAGGCTTGCAAGGGGAGGTTTTCAAATTAATGTCTGAGAGCGTGTTTTTGTATTATTTCTGTTTGTGTTCTGTGGGTTTTTTTTTTTTTTGCTACTGATTGTACGAGAGGTAGTAGAATCACTAATAATGATTTAAATTTAAATATCCATTATTCTCCTAGTTTTTAAAAGTTTTTAGAGTACGTATGAGTCCACTGAACAGCACTATAACTCGTCTAAAAATGCAATACCAATGAACTCAAATGTTGTTCTCATTTCAAATACTTTTTTAATAACTTTTGCTATAATCCTTCCCTGGTGATATAAATAGTTGGCTTTAGTATATTTTTCAGGTATTCTGTTTCTTGCAATTAAGACTACTCTCCTTATTTTGATTCTTTCAGATTTTAAACCTGAATATGAAACTCTTTAAAAGACAAACATTAATTCTGTTAGTTGTCTTTAAAATGTATTTGAAATCCATACTGAATTTAGAAGAACAGTTGTCATGAAAACTTGCACGCACTGACGATTTCTAAGGTCATCAAAACACTTCTTACCAACAGAAATGTTGGATTAAGACTAGTAAATGTATGCCTCGTTGATACCAAAACTGTATTTGTTTACTGCTTCCCTCTGATATTTACCTACTCATTTATCAAAAACTTGCAGTTACCTTGCACTTCACTGATACAAAAATTCCATTATCAAATACGCAGTGAGATCGCTTTATTTTGTTTTCTGTCTGAACTGTGGTATATAAGGACAGGAGCTGGTCTGAGCAGGTGAGCTCATGTTTAAAGCTTTAGAAATCTCTTTGTAGCTGAAGAAGTGGGAGAGGAAAGTTGCATCTTTCTGTACGTTTGCACATACTAAGTTAGCAAATGGGCTCCCATATCATTCACCGACTAGTGTGGTCATCTTTCATTTCATAAATTACTATGCAGTTTTGTTCACTGTGAGTATAACCTGTATTTAGTGATTGCAAGATGCTTATGCCACTGATTTCTGTTCCATCCAAGCTGACGGAAGAAGTTATTTGATAATGCACATATTGGTATCTTTAATTGCAAAAATGTAAATTTGAAACTTGTATAATGTTCTTGTGCTTTTGAAATAAAATATCTTGTATATGTATATTTAAAAAAAGGAAATAAAGTAACTTCTCATAGATTTATTCAATTTTTATTTCGAGGCACTTTGACACTTCACAGTTCATTTTACAAGAGCATTATAGCAGTGTCTGTCAGTATGGAAAAGGGGAAGAGTTAGTAAATGGTTGGTAAACAATACCAGTTATCCCTGTAGTCCGTATCATCATTGTACCAGTTAGTAATGGTGGCACACTTTTTCTTGTTTAAAGAAATATTCCACTTGAAACTTGTCCTAGTATTTCACAGATACAAATTCCTGCAGTGTCTACCWCAATTTGTAAAAGAAGTCTTAAGTACAGAATTTAATATTTAGATGTCCTTAAACTGATTTGTTTACTGATTCTGGTTTTGTAGCTTCTCGGGGAAGAACTTGCTGTGCTAACTGTCAGATACTTAACCTCTAGGAAGGGAAAATTTGTGGTGTTGGTCTAATGTGCTGTGTGATACATATTAAAAAAAAAAAAAAAAAAAAGTATTTTATTACAGAGCTAAGCAAACAGCCAAGAAATCTTTTACATAGAAATGGCCAGCACTTCTTGCCCCTTTTTGTATTAGAAGCTGCTGGCTGTCATCACTTTCTCGCTGCTTTGTTGTAGCTTTGGGCACCATTAAGCTTACAGAGGGTGTTAATGGTGTTGCTCTCTATGCTTATTCTTAGTAAAGCAAATGTTTTTTAAGAACCAATTCCTGAAAAGATAAAAGGTAAAGGTAGACAGATTAAAGTCTACTAGCAAAAATGTTCTGAAGAACATTAGAACAAGAAGCCCATTCATTGGGGGGGGGGGGGGGGGAAGGGGGAGTGAAAGGTGGGGGGAAAAAGCCACAGCACCATTTCTTGCATAGTAAGAATCTCAAGGTGCGATGTACAAATGTACAAAATTATATAGAGGATGATTTTGGCCATCATATGCTTTGCTTTATGGTTGAAATCCACTTTATTTTCTAGACAATATCCTTGAATAATCTCCATTGTAAACTAGTCAGATTCGTGATACAACATCTAAGTTTGTTAGATTCTTTTAACCTATTACTTGACAAGATCTTCAAAGATACTTTCTTCAAAAAGAGTTGTTTCATTTCTGTGGCACAATCTCTTTTATTTGTTTTTATCTATGTTTTGCAGGTAGGCTAAATTTGGGGGTTGATACAGAAAACAAATGGATAATAATGAAAATCCACTCCTATAGTCTCTCAAACCCAGTTATTTCTAATCCTAGCTACATTTCTCTAAATTTACTTTTTGGTATGGTCGAAAGCGTACATGAAAGAAGCTGTGTAAAGGAAATGTGCGTTGAAGGAGGGCGAGTTGAAATTCAAAGGGATTATATACATTGTTTCATGTAATGGTGAGTAAGAGGAGACCAGGTATAAAGTTAAACACGAAACATTAAAACTGGACCTGAGTTTTCTTTTTATTTCTGTGTGACTATTGTTCATGAGATCAGTGTCAAAAAAAGGAGTATAGTTTGTGCCGTTTAATTACAGGTTGTCAAACAACTTCGAATCTGTCAGACTTAATTTTAAGAGGTTTCTAGGCTTGAGTGCTTGAGTGAATGAGCCTCAACGAAATGTTGTGAAGCAGGTAGTGGGGACCGTGGATTTGATTTCATGATCATTTCAAGTCCTTGCTATAGTTGTGAAGACCTGTGGTTAGTCTTTTTCAGCAGACTGCAGAACCTTATGTCTCCTTCCTCTTAATAGTGCCTGAAAATGTATTATTAGCCTCTTTGGGTACAAGTATTGAGATGCAGTCTAGTGCTTGGAGAGAGGTCATCCCATATGAAGGTTATCCTGAACGTACCATGGCAGCCTGAGGAATAATCCACTGTAGATGATAAAAAGCCTCCAATCTTCTTTCATCCCATTTTTCTTTCTGTGCATCATGCTGACCTTTACTAAAAATGGCAAAACCAATGTATCTCAATCTCATGATACTGCAGATGACCTAGGAATATTTATTTTCCCAATTCAGACTTACACAGAACTTCACCGAGCAATTCGATTTACATACTCCAGGCAGTCTGCCTCAGTTAACTGACATACAGGAGCAGGACAAGATCATCCATTTAAGTGGTGGTCTCCTCATAAATAAGGACTCCACCTGTGTTCCATGAGCTTCACACCTTTATGGTTCTTGCTAAACTACAGCGTACTGCATGCAGAGCCTGAAGTGCTCCCGTAGTGGGAAACTGATACAAAGCACATGTGTACCAAATGATTTGTAAGATTTTAAATACCTTGAATCTTGTATTGTAGAGAACTGTATGATTATATGCAATTCAAAAAAATCAGTTTGCGGAAGGGAGGTTTCTAGCTTCTAAGGAAATGTGCTGTGTTCATTTTTTTTTAATATAAATGAAACACTAAATGTGCTGTATTTGTATATTTCTTATTAATTATTTTTTCTTTATGATCAATGTAGAGCAAGTGTTTTCAGTGGTAATCAGAAGGCTTTAAAGGAAGAGCATTGTAATTGCAATTTCTACAGGAACTGTCATAGTGCCTTCACCAGAAACAACATTATAATGTTTCAGGTTTTGTTTTGTTTTGGGGTTTTTTGGTGGTTTTTTCTTTKTGKKTTTTTTTTTTTKKTKKTTTTTTTGTTTTTGTGGGTTTTTTTGTTTTTGTTTTTGTTTTTTTTTTTGCAAAGAACTTCATAAAGAAGATCGTTTTACGCATAGGTGAGTTCCTTACTCTGGAAGTTGCTGTTGCACAAATGTATTATTACTAATTCTAACTGGATTTAGCATTAATAACCAATAAGGTAAGTGTCCCCCAAATCGTATTTATTTCTGTATCTGAGCAGATGCTCTGGCTTAAAGGCTTGGCTTGCTAATGCCATCTTTGTCTTTATGAATTACAGAGAATTAAAGATGGAGTCTGTGCTGCTGCCTGAGTTTGTTTTCTTGATCCAGTGGCTGTAATGTTAAATACTCCAGGAAACCCAAACTATTGTGACAGGTGCTGTAAAGCAAGCTAGATATGTAGGGTGCACTTCCACTGTCTGAGGAGACTGATACATACAAAGCAAAGAAGAAAGCATTTATTTAAAAAAGTAAATTTTATCCTGATTACTGTGAAATGAGCTGTCATCTTTTTGTAATATACCTATATCGATGGGGACTCTGAATGCCTATACAGGATAGAAATGAACAATCTAATGACTAAGTAATTACTGGTAATAGTCAAGATGACGACTGTTCCCTGTGAAATGTATGCTGATACACAGTTAATTTCACAAGTGATCACATCGCTAGCCACTGCTGCAGTTTTTGGCAGTTGGCTGAGAGACAAAGGTTAACTTGCCAAATATTAACTAGTCTTTTATGGTAAAATGTGTTCTCTTCATATGAAAGTAAATGAGCTGTGTCAGGGCTGGGGAAAATGTGTAGTCAGGCAGTTAGACCTCTGCTCTTCATGCTAATGTGTTACAGCAACTACTGCATGAAATTTCTGTGTCTTTACAGAGGTGCTCAGGCTGGATGATCATTTTAGTTCACTGTGCCTTCCAAATCTATTTTTCAGAGCAGATTCTTGACAAATCCATCATACAGGGACCTCAACTAGAGAGTTACCAAAGGAGTAAGCCCACAGCTCTTACAATTCTGCAAGCTAAATAGTTGACCTAGAGAGATTTTTAAGTGGTGCAAAATGTCAGGTTTCATCTGCTTCTACAGTTAAATGCATTTTGCCATTAGGAAATATTTCCTAAAATACAGGGTAAGATTTACTTCTTTAAAAAAAAAAAAAAAAAAAAAAAAAAAAGCAAGCTCTTATTTCCCATTTTATAACCATTTTCATCATGCTGAACCATTCCTCACTTTTATTTTTTAAAGCATTTTATTTTTTAAAATTTGCATATTCTTAGTCCTCGATTCAATTTTTCCTAATGAAACAAATCTACAGAAATAATTTCTGTTTTTCTCTGAGTTATTTCTGATTATCTTACACCTTTTGGTTATTGAGCAATCTAGAACTGTTTTTCCAGATGTAGATGGACTAAAATTGTGTTGAGAAAGTGATTGCTATTGACTGACGCGTGTCGCACTTTGCATACTCATCTGAAAAAAAAAAGTTGCATTTTTTTAAATCATATTCTGTTGCAAAGTCTGATTAATTTGCAATACATGACTGTCTGTCTCCTTAATCTCTCAAGATACTACAACTTTGGTGTTCATTCTTTGCCGGTATGTATCAGCTAATTTTAGTGCTGCTGGTAAGGCTCAGGACACTGTTGTGCTCAGTGTTCTTCACCACTACCACCACAACAGGCTGTGATGCAGAAGTAATGTTTTGGGCTCTCAGAAATGGTTGAAGGAATTATGCACCAGTTAAGTTTAATTCCACAGTGGACAAAGTGATTGAAATGGAGAAGTAGACACATAGTTAAATGCAGTGCAAAGGGAAGAGTTAACATAGTTCTTGTAAAGGGAAGTCTCAGCTTACAAATCTAATTCTTTGAAGGAGTTAATGAATATGATGAGGATGTTGAGCCAGTCAGTAATAATGCGGATTTTAAAAAAAACTTTGAATAGTGTCCTCCAACTAACCCATAGAATCAGAAGAAGCTGTCATGAGACAAAAAGGAAGATCTGGTTCAGCAACAAAGTAAAAGAATAAGTGGTGTATTTTCACAATGGAAGAAGCTTAACAACTGAGATCCACAGAAATCTGCATGTTTTTTCAGCATTTTCAGAAGTGACCTGAAAAAGGGAATTATAAAGTGGCAAATTGTGCCAATGATACAAAGATATTCCGTAAAAAACCTTATTTTGAATGTTTTCAGGAGGCTGTTATGAAACTTAGTGGCTGGATAATAACAGAAGATTCAGTTTTGGTAAATGAAAATTAATGTAGCTATGCAAAAAATAACATCTTGCAATAGAATAGAATAGAATATTTCAGTTGGAAGGGACCTACAACAATCATGTAGTCCAACTGCCTGGCCAATTCAGGGCTGACCAAGTTAAAGCATGTTATTAAGGGCCTCTTAAACACTGACAGGCCTGGGGCATCGACCACCTCCCTAGGAAGCCTGTTCCAGTGTTTGACCACCCTCTCGGTAAAGAAATACTTCCTAATGTCCAGTCCAAACCTCCCCTGGGGCAGCTTTGAACCATTCCCATGTGTCCTATCACTGCATACCAGGGAGAAGAGGCCAGCACCTCCCTCTCCACTTCCCCTCCTCAGGAACTCCTGTAGAGAGCAATGAGGTCGCCCCTCAGCCTCCTTTTCTCCAAACTAGACAAGCCCAAAGTCCTTAGCYRYTCCTCACAGGACATGCCTTCCAGCCCTTTCACCGGCTTTGTTGCCCTCCTCTGGATGCATTCGAGGACCTTCACATCCTTCTTAAATTGTGGGGCCCAGAACCGCACRCAGTACTCAAGGTGAGGCCACACCAACGCTGAATACAGCGGGATAATCGCCTCTTGACTGGCTGGTTATGCTGTGTTTGATGCACCCCAGGACGCGGTTTGCCCTCTTGGCTGCCAGGGCACACCCCTGACTCATATTGAGCTGCTGTTGACCAGCACCCCCAGATATATTCATATCAAAGATTTTCTTAGTATTTTTATGGATAGTTCTTATTATCTCAATGCTCAGAAACAGTCAAAAGGGCAAGAAATGATAGGAATTCTTAGGAAAAGAAAAGGACAGAAGACCTATTTAGTTCATGATGTCTTCAGCTCTATACAGTGTTGTTCATTTAAAAATAATAAATGGAGAAGAGTGATGAAAATTATGAAAGGTGTGAAACAACTTCCATAGAAGAAAAGGTTAAATAGCAACTTCATCAACTTGGAAAGATAGGACCAAGAGAGATTATAATAGAGGACTGTAAAATCGGGAATGACCATCAGCTTCATCTTACAGCAAGAATTAAGGGATACCCGATTAAGTTGTCAGGGAGTCAACAAGCAAAGAGAAGCAGTTTTTCAAACAATGTAGAATTGAATTGTGAGAAATAAAAATCTGAAGCTCATTGTCGTTAAGGTTTGGATATCAAAAACATGAATGGGTTTAAAAAAAATACTATGCAAATTCATAGGAAAAAAAAGTCCACTGAGATTTATTAAAACACAGTGATACAAATACCCTCTTTGTCATACCAAGTCCCAAACTGCCGTTTCCTGGCAGGAAGGAGGCTTTGTCAGGGAAAGAACTATTTTCTAATGGTCTTGCCTCTTATGTGCCTTTTGCAAAACATCTGCTACAGGCTGCTATTGCAGACAGACCCCATCTGTCCATTTTTATTTTTAACATACTTAAGTATAGGCCTAAAATTTTAAGCAGTGAAGCAATTGCATTTGAAATTATGATCATGCATATAGCTTGCTTGAATTACAGTACAGATTTTTATATCACACTTTATTTACAATATATTCTTACAGTATAATTCTTGCTTATTCTAGTGTTATAGAAAACAACATTGCTTAGAGAGGTAAAGGAATTTTTACTGTTACTTTCGCACAGTTTCAAAAGCAGGAATAGTTCTGCTCTGAATATCCCAGTGATGTAACTTCTTTTACTTGATTATATACAAAGAATGCACAAGCTGTCCAAAGTTATATTCAAACAATGTATTATTCACAATAGTAACAAGTAAAATATTTTATTTGGTCTTTTATCTTCTATTCTGTATTGGTATGTTTTTCCCGCTTACTATTAATGATGAATTACAGTCATAGGGCATCCTGTAACTACAGGTGTCTTGGCTGTAGAAGGCTTTCACTCCATGCATTCAAAAAGTTCCTGAGCGCTGTACTAGGAACGTGATGGGAGATCTGTCAGTCTATCTTTGCCTTCATTGGTTCCAAATAATCCCTTACCTTCCAGCCCCTGGATCTATGTAAGTACTTTTGAAATTAGGAGCTTTTAAACATCTAGGATCATCAGTATTTGTTTTATGGGAAGTATTTGCTGGTGTTTAAACTTGTGCTATCACGTGCTACTTGAAATTTTAAATATCCCGGCATGAGCTGTCAATTAGTTTTCTTGAGCAGAGAACTCCTTTCAGCAGTACCCATTGACTTTCAGGGAGGTACAGCAGCTGGCTTTCTCTAAACTATGGAGGGGGAAAAATGAAGAGATACTTCAGACTACTTTGGGGGGGGGAGTGAAATACGTTATGCTAACTTTCATTGCCTTCAACTCAATTTCACCTTGCTAGTAGGTTCTCTTAGAAGGGCTGCAATATATGTATAATTGGGCTAAAATTTCCCCTATCCGAACTTGGACTAACAGAGTTTTCATTTCACGGTTTTTGTCTTTTTTTTTTTTTTTTTTTTTTTAAAAAATTTTTTTTTTTCTATTGTAATAATTTCTTTTGGGATTTCTCTTCTGCTGGGATTTCTATAGATGTAATAACAGTAATGAAGAACTTTGTTAGTACATAGTAGACCAATCTGTATGTTAGTAGACGTAGATCCATCCTATCTGGAACATTTGCTTGTGCATAATGATTATTCTGACATACTCAGACCATGGCAGAAGTACATAAGCAAGGGAGAGAAAGTGGGGAAAATTCCAAAAGCTTGTTTTGTACAGTGTTCAAAATCAGGGATTTCACAAGAATGAGTAAAAATGCATCCAGCCAGAGAATTATCAGCATTTTTGGAGCTATCACCAGTCCGTGGTTTGTTAAATTGTCTTATTAGTTTTCCTACCTTTTTTTCCCCACCAGTGAAAAATCTGGTAACTGTAAGACTGGAATATGTCAAAGCTACACTTGTGATGTCATTTCTTTGAAGATTTGCCTAGCTAGCTGCTGGGATAGATTTTGTTTTAACATTGGTTTTGCCACAGTTTGTGTTTTGAACATCAATGTTGGGGTCATTCATGCCTGAGACAGTAGAGATCTGATTGGCTTTGCCGAGGTTCTTAATGATATTGATGTTGTATTTGGCAGTTTCCACAAAGCTGTTTTCTAGTAACCAACCATCTGATTCACCCTCCAAATCTCCTAGCAGAAGGACATTCTTCATTGCTGTTTGTAGGTACCGGACACCAATAAGTACAGAGAGCTGTAAGAAACAGTTAATGGTTAAACAGAGAGTTTAAATTACAGCCTCAATCCTACCACTAAGTCAGCTTTCTGACTTGTGTATTTACAGGCCTAATAATTAATATTGAGTAAAGCAGACAAATTCTTTATCACAGCAATATATCTAACCACTCTCCCAATTAATTACATGTTTTAGAAAGAAAAATACCAGGGAGAGATTGATTCTCTCTCCATTCTTCAGGTAGCATTCCCGCTTGCATGTCATTAGCACATAAATACCTAGAATTACTTGGGAACACTGCAGCCTCAGAGACTACAACTAATTGATGTAGAATGGATGATCAATTAATGGAACCATCAGTCACTGGGAAAAAAAAAGCAAATTGTAGCCTGTTAATTTCTGTGGATTTTTTTTTTTTTCCCCGCTGACCTTGATTAAATCAGTATTTCCTCCAAGGAGTTTAATCATTCATGTGTAAGCCGTATGTGTCCTACATGYCAATGCATTAAAATTAAGAAGGATGGCCTATAGTAGAGGCTCAAGTATAAATTTAGGAAAAAGCCCCACTTCCATAGTTCTGTTGGGATCGAGATCAGCGTGCCCAGCTTGTCAACATTTAAGAGAGCACAGCGAGCCGGCTCACAGCTTTTTCATGTGCTGCCAAAGGCCTGTTGTTTCTGGCACCACCACCCCATCTAGCACTGCTTGGGGACTGCTGTGAACTATTTTAATTATAGTGCTAATATTTATGCAAAGAGCGATAATCAGAAAACTAAAACTTATTAAAAAGGGAAGAAAACCATATTTTAGCCTATGTCATTGGGGGATGACAACATTCAGGCAACTTTCTTTACAGATGCCAGCAGAAAGACTGCATCTTTGCAAGTGTATATGCTTGCCTGTGATACGCTTATTTTGATTGCATAATAAGCAGTCTAATCTACATCTAAAAAGGTATGCCATGTTTGCAAGTACTGTCTAGATGGTGAAGCTCTGTAATGTAAAAAGGAGGCTTTGAGATATTAATACTTATGCTCAATTTTTACTACAAATAAAATTAATGTATTCAGCCAAAGGCCTGCTCACATTTTGTGTATTCTTTGTTAAAACTGACTTAAATCAATCCTCAGACCTTCTCACGTAATTTCCCTGCAGTTGTGTCACCGCATGTATCGTCCTGTATCTGATCCCATAAATGTTTCAGGGAAGGGAATATGCCATAATCTATTGAAAAAGCTCTGTAAATATACAGAATTACATATATAATTTCTAGTAGTTCTTATCTTCAGTGAGATTTGCTTCTGCTCTAGGGACTTCGAGAGACTTGTCTGTACTAAAGGAAGTCCTGCAACATTCTTGAAGGGATTGTGGACTTTATATTAGATACTGAGGCACTTCTCATATGCTATACTGTAGTTGTTTCCCACCCTAGAGAGCAGGAAGTCCCTGATTAATCTGACACAGACCATTTTTATGGGACTTACCTCAAACAACCAAATAAGCAATGCTGCAATACCAATGGCTCTCATAATAGCTGTATAGTAATCCAGCAGGGCCTCTCTGCACCCCTTCACCCAGATATTAAGCTCCTCTGTCAGAAAATCGTAGTTGTAGTGAGCACTGTTGTTTGTCAGCTGGTACTGGATACAGGGCCGTGGGGAGCTTGGGTTGCAGCAGCTGAAGGGTACTCCATCCACCAAGAACTTTCCATCAACGTTGCTCTTTAGACGGCTGCAACAGGACAGAAAGTTTGGGCATTACAAATCTGGTATCGGCAGCAGATAGTGTCTGTGATCTTTATAAAAGGATATAATGCAAGTCTGCTGCAATGTAGGCCTCTCCAATGTAACAAAAGGAAAATGGGAATATATTTCCAACTGGAAAAGTTGCTTACTGCAGGAAAACTAAATTTTTCATTTGCTGTATTTCTTAAGTGTGGTATCAGCACAGTATCTCACGTGGTTCTTGGTACTGTGCGTGCAAGATGTGGATTCAATGTTCACGGAGATGTTGCCTTTTTAGGTATCTTTGCGCTGAAAATACTAAAGACAATTTCTGAACTTGTTTATCTTGGTGGAACTCTAATGGAAGTTATGGCCCTAGAAATCCTATGTTTACCTACTTCTGGATTGATTTTCAACACAAGCATTCCTTAAGAGAGAACCTAATACAAGAACAACTTTGCATGCCACAGGAACCACTGGAAATTGTCCGCTGGCATTTCATCATTGTACCCATGTGCAATGGCTGGTTCGGCACATGTTTTGAGACTAATTCACAAGGGAGTTTCTACTTCTTGTAACTATACTTTTTGTAACTTTTGAAACTGTTTGTATGTATTGCTAAAAATTAGTCCTTTCCCTCCCCAATAAGACCAGGAGAAAAACAAGTGGGAAAAGAAGAAAGACAAAGAAATAGGAGGGAGAAAAAAAATCATAGGATGGAAAGAGAACACACTCTCAGATTAATCAAGTTTCTGGAACACTTATATGAATCCTTGACATCCATTTTCCTTATATTACCTGCTCTTCAGCTAGTGTCCCCTTGTGAGGACTTCTGTTTCCAAGCAGGCTCTGCAGAGAAAGAGATTTTCCAGAAATTGGAGAGTATGTAAGATGTTGAGAGATGCTGTCACACTTTGGGGAAGTAGCCTGTAAGCATGTATTTATTTTCATGCTCATTGCAAAAGGCTTATTTCCTGAGACAGCCCCACAGGTGAGAACCATGGCCTGTTTTAATGAAGCCCATGCCCTTTAGCCTTTGTTAGGGAGCCAGAATACGACAGACAACTTTCTCTTAGATATCCAGCTTTCACCATTTGCTAATAGTAGAATTTTTAATTTTTCCAAATCTTATCCTCATTTATTAATGTTTACAAATCATATTTTCCTGTTCCACTATAGATGATCTAAATTAAAGGGAAGGAAGTCATCACAAGAAGCTCATCAGGTGAACAGAAGAAGCAGGAAACTCTGCAGTCCAGTGTTCTTCTGGCATTTTGGGACTAAATGTATCCTTCAAAAGAAACATAAGCTGCTAGGAAACTCAGTATTTGTGGCTGTGCTGGGATGGCAGAACAATTGCCTTCATTTTATTGCTGTGGGCCTGCTAAATACAACCTCCTTCCTTTTTTTTTTTCCTTTTTCTTTTTTTGGGGGGTGGTGGTGGTGTGTTTTGTTTTGTTTAACATTCTGTCAAAAATATCTTTCTCAAAGATAGTTCCAAGTAGTCAGGAAGTTCACCTGCCATTTCCCACCTAGGAGTGGGTTAGGCATGAATTCCTCTCCATTTTAAAGTCTAGCTCTTCACTTTGTGGCCATCATATTCCTGGTAACGGCAACAGAACAAAACCAATGCAAAAGAACCCAAATAATCCACTGAAACCAGACTTAAGTGTGCAAGCAGTGTAA
Source organism: Phoebastria nigripes (assembly GCA_035582835.1). Classification (NCBI taxonomy): domain Eukaryota; kingdom Metazoa; phylum Chordata; class Aves; order Procellariiformes; family Diomedeidae; genus Phoebastria; species Phoebastria nigripes. The sequence goes on along the minus strand of JAYKAV010002881.1, from coordinate 524,499 downwards.
CGGGCATAGGCAAAACCACTCACTGGGAGGGAAACAAGGAATGGAGCCAGAGAGGTACAAAATGGAAGGCTCAAATGCGGGAGGAGAAAAGAAACCTCACAGAGGTGAGGAGAGGAAGGCTGGCACATTGTGAAAGGGAAGCTTCTACCTGGGCCAGCAAAATGCCCTGTATATTTCAGTGACATGATGCAAATATAGTATAGCATCTAAAATGGTTAAAATACAATCTCTTAAACTAGGTCTTAAGCTTTTCTTTTGATCCCAAGCACCAATTTAATTATTTTTTTTTTCTTCCTGCCCCATGTTGGCTGAGGCCAACTGCATGAGGTTCAACAAGGTCAAGTGCCGGGTCCTGCACTTYGRCCACAACAACCCCATGCAACGCTACAGGCTGGGGGAAGAGTGGCTGGAAAGCTGCCTGTCGGAAAAGGACCCGGGGGTGCTGGTTGACAGCTGGCTGAATATGAGCCGGCAGTGTGCCCAGGTGGCCAAGAAGGCCAACGGCATCCTGGCCTGTATCAGAAATAGTGTGGCCAGCAGGAGTAGGGAAGTGATCGTGCCCCTGTACTTGGCACTGGTGAGGCCGCACCTTGAATACTGTGTTCAGTTTTGGGCCCCTCACTACAAGAAGGACATTGAGGTGCTGGAGCGTGTCCAGAGGAGGGCAACGAAGCTGGTGAAGGGTCTGGAGAGCAAGTCTTATGAGGAGCAGCTGAGGGAACTGGGACTGTTTAGCCTGGAGAAGAGGAGGCTGAGGGGAGACCTTATTGCCCTCTACAACTACCTGAAAGGAGGTTGCAGTGAGGTGGGTGTTGGTCTCTTCTGCCAAGCAACTAGCGATAGGACGAGAGGAAATGGCCTCAAGTTGCGCCAGGGGAGGTTTAGATTGGACATTAGAAAAAATTTCTTTACTGAGAGAGTGGTTAAACATTGGAACAGGCTGCCCAGGGAAGTGGTGGAGTCACCATCCCTGGAAGTATTTAAAAGACGTGTAGATGAGGCGCTTAGGGACATGGTTTAGTGGGCATGGTGGTGTTGGGTTGACGGTTGGACTCAATGATCTTAGAGGTCTTTTCCAACCTTAATGATTCTATGATTCTATATTATAAAGAGGAATCTTCTTTCTACCGCCGACAATAGCAGTTTCCAGACTTGGGTTATGTCCCCCTGCCATTGTGTTTCCTCTACTAGTGGCAAATTAAAGAATGATGTATCTTGGTACTGTTAGAAGGGAAGACCTTGGTAACAGAGCTGAGGGAGTGAGACGTTCACTGCTATTTGTTGTTGCAATTCAAAGCTGTTGTGGTATTGTAAAGCAAAACTTGCTTTTGAGACTATAAAAAGATTATTTTTACCCAACCAATGCAATGATAAGATTGTACCACTGTAACCTGCCTCATCCTCCTACTGTTCCCATTGATTCTCTCCATTTCTTGTCACATTGTGGTGTTGGCAATGGAGACATAGAAGAGAGGGAAGAGGTTTATGAAGGAAGGTGAAAAGTTCAGTTTTGCAAAGGTTACATGTGAGTTGACACTATATCAGTTCTCAACTGCTTTGCCTCTTAATCTACCAACTACTCATTGACATACGGTACAAGATGAAACCAAGAAAAATATTTGGTTCCTTCTCCATCCTTTCTGAACACTACCAGATGGACTTTGCTTCTAACAGTTTCATATCAAATGTTTCACTACCAGATTTTTGGAAATCATAGTATAATTTGGTTATACAGCACCAACTTGGATTCTAGCAATCAGGATGGAATTACCCAACTAAAAGAAATTCTGCAGTGTAATTACTTCCCTCGCACACATTTCACTGGCACCTTCTGCCTACATGGGGCAAAACTTAACTGACGGTGTATTTTCAAAATCATGGCAGAGCACAGGTGGCCCTGCAGAAGAAAGTGGGGTTTTGCTAAGACCCTGGGTAAAACATTACTGTTTCTGCATGTCTCTCAGAAATAAAAGGCAGTATATTTTACTTTTGTCCTCACAATAAGATACTACTCTTAAGTTCCTGTGGACCAACTTTGTTGTCATGTTACTTTTCAGTGTAGAACCAGGATTTCAAACACCTCTTGGGTCGGTCTGCTTTGTGTCACTGTTGCTTTCCAACTTCTTTCTCGAGAACACTTGTTCTAAAGCTTGCTTGATTTCCACAGCCAACTGCCTTCCGCATGCTGACACCCTCTTGTCCGTATTCTCCTAGGTCCTGTCCTCTGGTATATTTGCAGATCTATATATATGCTTTGCTATAATGGCAGTTTCAAGTTGCAAATTCTGTGAAAATGAGATCTTTGGCCTCCCTTCATCTGGCATTTATTGTCACTGATTTTTGAGTTCAACAAAACAGAACACTTGACAAATGCCAGTCAAGCTTTTTGTGTTTGTCTTTCCCAGGAATATATAGCTACTTCGCTCTCATCAGTGAGGACTTTTTTTCAGCTTTAGAAGAATTATTACATATTGGATTGTCTACTTTTTAAATTTTTTTATTGTTACCTTTTCTATTGTCTGTAAGAATTACCAGACTCTTCTTTTTGAGCATATAACTTCACAGTTGCTACATCATGTGAAGCACTAACAAACACCACCACCACCCCCCTCCCCCCAAATTTAAAGGTTTTTTCTCCTCGTTTTTTATGCAGCGTATGTGGTGTTGGCAGTTTCTCACATGTGAACATATAGATTTGAACCTGGATTTGCAAAGTCTAATATCTTGAAGGAGAAAGATCTTTCAGTGTTTAGGACTGACTGTGCAACATATTGATAGTTTTTTCTTTTTTCTTTCCATCATCAGCTCACTATAATTGAAATTTTGAGGTAGCTAATTCACACATTAAAAAGGAAAGATACATCTTTGCTTTGCTTAGCATCCCTAAAAAGTTAGCAAAAGGCAACTTTGTGCATGTAGTTAGCATATTTTGTGAGTAATGTGGTCATTCTACAGTTTTTAGATTGAGACAAAGATCCAGCAGAAATTAGTATCTACTTGGCCTTGTGAGGTATATGCTAGAACCCCAGAATGCTTAAATATAAACAGAAGGATGATTTTTGTCTCAAGTACTTCAGTATTTTTGGTTTTAGAGGGAGCATGTGGTCTAGACAAAATGTTATCCCCACCATTTTCCACTAAAGGTTACTACGTTAGTTAAACTACGAGGGTATTTGTGAACATGCCTATGACCAAAGAAATGTTATCTCTTCTTGAGTTAGACCCATTACCAGAGTTATTTAGAATGATCTTTGAGAGAAGCCTTCTAGCCACAAGATGCTGTTTTAATAAGGAGGAAAAACACTGCCTGATTTTTCGGCTGATGGCAGAGAACAAGCAGTTTTGCCATATTCTCTTTAATGCCAATGCACCTCAAGATCTTTTGATGCTACTGTTACTTTCTGTTCAATACAAATTCTTCTTGAATGAGGCTTTTTCCTAAAATTTTTTGTTATGACTAGTAAATACTTACTCCAGAACTTCCTTGGAAGCCATATTCAGGTAACGAGCAGATATCCACTGAATTTCAAACCAGTCTCTAAAGCCATTGTTTCCACAGCATTGGAATCCAATTTGTAACATATCTACTGTTTTCTTTAAGAAACATCGTCCAGGTATGTCCGTGTCCTTATAGAACTTAATAGCATCCCTCAATCCCAGATAGAGAGACTCTTCCAGCTCATTCCTCATGGTATAGCACATGAGAGCACCCACCAGGATGCAGAAGGTAAAACAGAAGGTACATACGATGTATGGGAGCATAACTAGTTTCCATCGAGAGAACTTGTTGGCATCTGAGCAGTCATAGCAGATTTTGCCACCCAGGAAGTTGATGATACATGCTATGACTCCTACAGAGATCAGCATGTTGGGGACAGAGTTAACGTCCCCTTTTGCCATCACTTCATTGCGCTTCTTGATCTCTATTTTCAGAAAGAGGCCAAGACTGAAGAGAATGATCCCGCTCACTACAGAAACCCAGTTGAGGATCCATAAGATCTGAGCCAATTTGTCCCTCTTAGTTTTGGTGAATTTTACTTTGAGGACAGCCATAGTCAGATCAGCATTAGGAAGAGAAGCGTAGGTCAAGGAAAGCTCGTAAGCTGATTAGGAGCATGTATCCAAGCCATGCAGCAGACATCTGAAGAAGAGAGAGAGAGAGATTACTGTCTGTTTCACTGGGTATTTATAGAGACTACAGAAAACTTCCTGTACAGCCTCACACACTCCAAGACCTGCCAAGGGAGTGCCCCAGTGAAATTTATTGCTCAAATTTCATACAATACGAATCGCTTAAGAAAATAATTCTAAGTAATTAAAAATAAGTGAACAGTAGAACCAATGAACTCTGGATTCCTATGGATTTTTGTCTTGAGAGCAATTTTCTGTGCAGGTTTTCTGATGTCTAGAAGTGAGCTGATCTGCTGTCTTTACCTCCAGGAGACTCATGGTGCCCTTCCCTTCTACTCATTGCCCATATTTTCATGATGATTCTAGGAATTTATAATTCTTAGATTACTGTGTCATGGTCAGATTTGCATTCAAAAGTTGCCAAGTAGGACAAACAAGCACATATATACAGCATAATCACATAAGCCTTTTTTTCATATGGAAAAAACATGAAAATAGCACCAGAAACACAGTATCCTATAGGTGTTTTCAGGCATTTCATTGATTATGTGCAGTGAAACATGATTTTGCTAGCAAAAAGCAGTCTTACTCCTACACTTATACTACTAAGATATGATCACTCTGGCAAAAACTGAAGGGGGAACTGACTGTAGTTATCCACACACAAAAAATGTTCAACAAATAGTTTAACTATCAATGACTGTGTTGGTTTTCTAGAAATTATTAATAACACGTTATTAGATTTTAATTGCTATGACCTGAATATATTACTGGTGAACAAACCATCCTCCACAGCATTTTTCCACTTGGTCTGGCATAAAAGCACTACCATTTTTATGTAAAGTAACATATCACCGTACAAAAAAAAGCAGAACATCTTCACACCTTAAGAAAAAAAATCAGCAGTTTAAGATGCTCTATTTCTTTCTCTACCTGATTGCCCTTCCTTCCTTTCTGAAAGTTCTTATTAAAAAACAGTTTTTTGAATAGCATGATGTATTAAATGAGGCCTATTTAATCCTTAGGGAATCACCGTTACTGTCTTAACTTCTGTTCCTGCAGCTAAAGTTGCTTGTTCTTTCCCTTTGTCCTGAGAACTGTGACAATCACGCCTTATTCCAACCCTCCTACCACCTGTAGACTGGTTTTCTTTCCGAGTCCCCCATAGTCCAGTCAGAATCCTAAACTTCATTCCTGGTTGCACTTTCTGCAATAACCTTGACTTCACCGTCCATTGGAACTGCTTCTATTCTCCCACCTGAAGAAGACTCTGCAGCCCCAAGGGACACCACAGTATTTTTTTGAAGGGGAACTATTTGAAAAATGACAGGAAACTACTCATGTGTTTAGTAATTTGTATCTTGTATATTTTTTAGCTTGCTTTTGATATGCCTGCTCTTATGTTATTAACAGTCCTTTAATAACTTTCCCGTGTGATCTACAGACTCTTCTATGTTTCTCTCCAAAGATCTCAATGATGGGCATAAAATATATTCAGAGAGACTCCCCCCCCATTTCAAATCTGGTATTTCAGAGTTTCACAGCTGAAGGAGGACTTCTGTGTTTCAAGGTCTGTCTTCTTTTCCCCAGCTATTAGTGGATCTAAGAAAAGATACCATCTTTCCCAGCACTTTTAACCTGGCTTCTCTGCAACACTACTAATAACTTCTCCTTTGTGCCTCTCCAGTAATATCGCAATCACAGGCAGAAAGCAGCTAATAACATCTGAGATCTAAAACCTGTTAGAGCTGGAGACAATGTGTTTTCTGTGTACGTGACATGGATGTAGAACTATGCTGCAATACCTCAGGATCAAACCATGAACTTTTACCCTTCTTCAGCGCTTCTGATGCTTTGTGGCTGCCTTTCCTCAACACATGCAAGATATATGGAGCTGCTTTCTTTCCACCCCACAAAACCTGCTCTCAGCATGGTCTTGTACTAATTCAGTAATTTTCATTAGAGTGATTTTATACTATACAGCTATGCAGTTATATGATTATACAGTCATCTAAGTCCACTAATACTATGGCATTTATAAACAGTAAAGCATAATCCTGTAAATTTGGGGAAATAGAGAAGTATAAGCAGCTTTATTCATGTATAATTGTTTTTAAGCTAGCGGGCTCTACTACATCTGAATAAAACTGGTATCAGCTAAAGCAGCGTGAAAACTACCTGCAGACAAGCTGTACAGAAGTAGGGCTACACCTAGCCACTAAAGGATCCACAGCTGCAATGAAGCTTAACATTAGGTAAGCAGATTGTTGTAGAGTACCGTTTAAAAAGGTAATGGTATCCCAGCGTCTTCATCTGTATATGTCGGAAGGAATCAATTCTATTTGTACAAGCAAGGAATAGGTTGTTCCATTCATATTAGGATATGGTTTAGATATCTTCATGCATTTGAATAGTAAAACATTTTAATGCTTGTGAGATCTAATTCATTCATGTTGCATTTATTTTCTCCTGCCTTGAGAGAGGAAACTAATTCCCCTCAAGACTATTCACCTCTATGTATCTTTTGTACAATACACAGAATAGTGTGCAAAATGCACAGTATTTGTCCTTACTGGTCTTATTTCCAAAGGTGTTGAGGGCAGCAGCTCTCTGACTTTAAAAACATGGTCCTAATTTTAATGATTGTTAGGGCTAATTATCAGTTATGGTTGAATATTGATTGTGATCATATTGTGATAATCATATTGATTATCATGATGAAATACTGATTATTGATAGACAYCTCTGTACAAACAAGTCCAGAGAACAGTCATTTATAAAATTACAACACTTTCTTCACACCATTCTTCGACGGTATCCTTCAGACGTCATTTAAAAGGATCATGCTCTGCTGGCACAGAATAAAGCTTCCATATGAATTCAGCTGACAGCCTGTCTGCTAAGCCCGGAGACAGTATCTTTGATTGCTTCACCAGTTAAGCAGTTCATGACTTGAACTTAAATAGCTGTGGATGCTGCTGCAAATAGGTTTATTTGCCCCCGATACTCAGGTCTCAGAGCTCACAATAGAGAGAATCTGTTGTGAAATTTCCTAGCCGCTGATAAGCAGTTCACGTTCAATGGCCAGTGTATATGAATGCATCACTCACTGTTCATTTCTATGAAATATGTGGATGTTTTTGCAAAATGCCTCTAAATTTTTAGGCAGACATATAGTTACAGTGTCACTGAGAACACCCTACTTGCCAAACATCTTTTGTTTTAACATTTGAACAAAAGTTGTAAACAGTTCTACCTTTACTTAAAATTCATCTACTCAAGTGGCATTGTTGATTTTGGAAGATGTAAATTTAAGACTTTCTGTCATATTCTAACCATATAGAAATTTGAAGCTGAATTCTATAAGCAGGGATACATTCAATCTCGTGTAGCTATTCTGATATAGCTCCCTCCCCCATTTTCAGATGCCTAAAGTTAAAAAATGAAAAATTTATGTGCAAGAGCAACTCTCCTAGTAAGTCCTTGCCTCCAGTAATTCTCATATGGTATTTCCAGCTTCCTTGGTGCAATTTTAGTATTGTTGTAAGACCAGATTTCATGGAATATTCACATTCATCTAACAGAGGTACCCACACCACAGTCCTCCAGTGGTATAAGATGTGCTATTTCATATGAGCCATACTGCCAGAGGAAAGGGGGTGAATGACTGGTTGGTGTAGTGCAGCGACCACTCGTTGACTGACCCTGGCTGTCACTGATATACCTGCAATTGCACAAAGGATCTTCGGGACAACTGTGCTTCTCGTGAAACTTTGAGGCCATCGAGTCTAGGACAGAAGAACAACTTACCTACTCTGTTCCTGACAAATTAGTCTATCAGAAACACTAGGCAGAAGGTCTAGTGTTCCCAGCTTCTACATGGATATTTCTCTCGAGCTTATTTTTTCCCACGCTAACAGTTTACTGAATTTATTTTAGGTAATGAGAAGACCCTCTTCCCATCATAATGAATTTTGTAAATGCACCATAACATTATTCTTTCCCTAAATGTTCAATGAAGTATTGAATATATTTATTAGCATAAGATGTATTGCAACATGCATACTGCCCCGTAGAAATATTTTTGAGCACCATGAAGAAATTTCTTCCAGCTGAAAGAACTGAAGTGCAGTTATGAGCTAAAAGTGTCATTGTCTTGCTCTGCAATATGTATCTTTTCTTCTCCAAGTTATGTTGCCAGTGAGCTACTGTAAAACCACAAATGCTCCTAGTAGTTTGGTGGAACTAACACCTCTATCAAAGTTCTTAGAAACACACCTCACCATTGCACATGAGCCACTCCAGAGTTATGAAGCATGTACACACAGACATTTTTTCCGCAGCTATGGGAGAGGAAGCTGGATTTTATTCTGTAAAAGGAGAAGTATTTATTTCAACAGAAGCAGCCCAATAAATGTGGAAATCTCTTCCATATTATCGATACTGTTCTCAAGCTTTCCTTGTCTAACTCACTTGAAACACAGCTTCCTTCAGCATAGTTTTTTGCTTTCAAGATGCCACTTACCTGTTCCTTTGTTATCAAATTCCCCTAAGTACATAGAACAAGACACAGCACAGCTATTTATTTGTTTATAAAATTTACTTATTAGATGCAAATTGTCCAAAGAAATTTGGCTTGCAATTTTGTCATAAACAAACCACATCTTATCTCACCAATTTCACTAAAATCTGCTGTTTTACCTAAACACATATTCCTATCTTGACTTATTGTAAAAGAAACCACTAACCTGCTTCAGAGGACTGAACAAGATCTCAAAACTGGTAACTTGCTGAGTACAGGGGAGAAAATACCTGGATCAGGCATCCTGAGGAAGAGTGAAGTACTGATTTCCTGATGTTTGTGTAGTTCTTCTGTCTTTACACTGACTCACCAGTGGAGACGGAGAAAAAGACTTCAACTCTTCTGCCTGTGCTAATCTCTCTTTCATCTCTAATCGTAGCTAAGAGATTTATTTCAAGGTTCTTATGCCACCAGGTTAAATCCTGCAAAAGAGGCCAATTAATTAAGTGTGAACTGAGATCTCACTGACAAAATTGATTTATAGTAACTTCTTTTATCTTTTTAGCCCCCAGAGGTTTGGGCTAGTAAGCAACAGAGACTGTTCTTCAGTACCTGCTAATGTCTTCATTAGTTCTTAACAATAAATATGGGTTCAAGAGAGAGAAGAATGAGAATAATGAAGCTTTGTGCTTCTGTGGGAAGGGAAAATCTATCTTAGGCAATCATCATTTACATTCACTACTATGTGCCTTACCCATCATTCCATGTTTTGTTGCTTTGGATGGAATTGTCTGTCCTCTGTGTATTGACTGTGACTGTGTCTAAGAAAGGAGTTCAAGTAACCAAGAGCAATTGGATCATCCTGTATGACTCACAATAGATTCTGGTTTGGGAAGCTTTCCAGGTTCAAGAACAATCTAGTAGAAACCTCTGTCCTAGAGTCTTAAAAGCTTTATCCCAAGCCAGAAGCAAAAGCATCTTGTCCTCTGGCATTTCTGAGCCCAGCATGTAGCGATTTGTGGGATGGACATGGCTGGGTTGAACTGGCAACAGTAGTGGCAACAAGCTGAGCCTGCAGCAATGCTTGATCAAATTAGTGGTGATATTTGTAACAGAACTGAATCACTAAGCAGGACCAGGTTTGGTCTATAAGATCCATAATACATCAGCACAGCAGAGAGAGTTCAGTGAGCACACATGACTGACTGCAAGGGACCCTGCACCAGGGATTGTAACGCATACGAATATTCTCAGAAGCATAAACTGTCCTCGCCCAGCTAATGATGGGCAATAAACCGATACCATGATATTACTGTGTATTCTGGGAATATACCTGCTCACCTTGTTTATGGTCTCATGCTTTCGTAAAGATAGACACCCCTCTGCATGCATCAGTATTATCACACTTATTATCAGGGAAAGGTGAAAGATTAGTTATCAGTGCAATTCAGTCTATCAAAGTCTTGAGTAAAGCAGAGACTGGAATATCTAACTACAATATTCTAAGAAGAAAAAACAATTAAGACTTGTTCACTTGCCAGAAGTCATTTCATACATTACTGTGTGGAAGAGGGAGGCTCATAATTGCCAGTGTCATTGTGCCTCCACAGGGTGAAAAATCCCAAGGACATGTCCCAACATGATAAAGTCATACAGTGAAATTTTCTCCCTTTTCAGTTTTTCTGATACAATCAAACTCATAACTAATGTTTATGCTGAAAGCTCCATCCAACAATGCATTGTCTAGTACCATGTGGCAAACTTACACAGAGCCTCTTCCTTGACGTGTGTGGGGTTCCTGGAGCCATACAGGCTCAATGTGCCTTTTGCTGGCGCCTTCAGTTCAGAAAAATATAATTTACCATACCTTCACCTTTTTAAAGAAAATATCTGAAGTAGGGCTTCCAGCTTTCTGTCTTGCTTATGTGCTGATGTACAGCACATCCAGGAAACTTCAGATCAAGAGCATATGTGATACATCTGGGACCTGTTGGACCTACTGCATATGGACCACACAAATGCTTGCATATGATCAAATATACCCCAACTGCACTGAATTAGTCCTATGCACATGGATCATTCATGCTTTGGGCTTGCTGTACTCATGCAGACGACAAGGAATATGTTAGATCTGTTCAAATGTGTATGTTTGTGTACAGATCAACTCTACGGAGCATATTCAACAGGTATAATATATTCCTTGTGGATAGCACAAATACACAAATGTACACATTTGCTTGGGATTTTTGAGCTATTGCTCTGGCTGGGATGTGATATATTAGAAATCCTGGACAAATGTTCAAAGTCCTTTTCTATGCCCAGAAAAAATTCATGTGTGAAAACTCCCCACATCTGTGGAACTCCAGACATATATTATTCCTGAGTATTAGAAAATGTTAATGCCTCAGATACCTACAAGTAGAAAAATGCACCTTCCCTGTTGTTGCTTTGCAATATAAACCTAGCACTTGCATGCATGAAAGCAAGCAAGCAGAAGATGGCAGTGCTGCTGTATGTAGTTTTTTTCTACAATGCAAAGTAAGAAGCTTTATTTTATTTGTGTTAGAGAGATTAGAGGTCACTCACACAGCTAGTGGAAGCTCAGGAATGCATCAGTGTAAGAAATAACTTAAATCCAATCTTAATGCAATTAGAGGTCAATGTTACCTGTATTTTTTGTTCCGTCTCATATTGGGAAATGGTTTCAGCTGCAAAGTTAATATTAAAAGTTGAATTATTCAGAAATTAATTTTGTTTTATGGCAATCTATCACAAACCATGATGCACTTTCTTACAGACCTGCTGGGAAGCCTGGACACCAGGACCATAATGATAGAGTAGCATTTTGTAACTCAGCAGGAGTGGTTGTACATGTGGGTCTGCCATCTATCACTCAGTGGTGTAGGAAGAAAACACACACTTTCCTGCTAACAGTGGAGATTGCTGTGCTGTGGCCTTGGATCTGAAAGAGGTAAATTTAATAAATGTTTAGCCAATTACTTATCTGTTTAGTACCATTCATATATATATGTCCACAAGCAAGGACAGATGTGTTATGAATTAGCCTAATTAAATAGCTAGTTGGGATGATGCATGCTGCAAAATTTAATTTTAAAYCTAGTTTCCAAAAATTAATGTTTTATTTTTATATTTGGATGGCTTTCCATTTCATCTTGTATTTAATGCAAATGATAACTAATGATAAGAGATTTTGGAGTAATGGACTAAAACTGGAGGCACTCAGTAAGTCTGACACAAGCAGGTACTATACGACCTTTCTTTAACATGTCAGTGCTTCAGAGGGAGAGTCCATATTCAGGAAGAGATTCTTACTGATATGTGTTAATGGGGAAAGGGTATGAAAAAGGGAATTCAGACCATCTGCTTTTTTTGGCTTTTGTAAAGTCATGAACCACATGGTAGATACTGAGAGGCGTAAGTTATTAGGCAAATAGAAGCAATGGGGTCTTTGCAGAATTTCGTATCTCAATTACATTTTTGAACTTTTAGGAAGGAAGTATAGTGGTATCTAGATGATAATGGTTGTTTTAGTTAGATGAAGATACCTAAGTTAAATCACAACATTTGAAATTCTTATGGAATTGCAGAGCTGGCAGAGGGAATGTCAAAATTCAAAGGCAAGAGGTAATGGGGATAGACAGTAATTTAAAAGAACCCAGTTTGTACATTAGAATGCCACAAAGCTTATTGCAAACTAAGTCAATTATATGTTTTTACAACTACAGCTATACACTGTACTACAATTGTACCAGAAGACCCGTTGTACTATGTTCCATGCAAAATACAAATACTGTAACTGTAGCTCATTTAATTGCCTGAAGAACATCACAGATTAAATGAATCAGAGAAAGAAGTATTATAATTTTCATTTTTCAGATGTTTAAAGGTTATAACAATATGGATGCTGGAGCCAGTCTCAGGCAAAAAGGAAATTATAGCAGATTTGCATGAACTGCACTGCACATGTACTGCTAGTCTTCAGGGCTCCTGTATATTCTGGGAAACACCATCCATGTACCTATCAAGCTGGCTCTGATTTCAATCCATAGGAGCTGTACTGTCCATAACCTCTGAGTCATCCACTCCTGACTCATGGTGAGTCATTACAAATGGAAAACTAAGGCATAGATATAGTGTATTCACCTTAAAATCAGACCAGCAGTCTATGGTAAAGCTGGAAAGTGAACCTGTATTTTAAATTGGTTGGTAACCTAAAACTTCCATCTTGGCTGTAACTTTTTCCTGAAGACTAGAATCCATTTTTACAACCTTATTCATAATTAGACCATGCAGCAATCTTGCTTTTCACCTTCGTACCTTATTCACTACGGATCGTATCATCACAAGCCAGTCATCAKGAAGCTTTTTGCAGAATGGAATTATACACATATAATGAAGGCTCCCAACAAAATTCCCCTTACATAATGATGTAAAATTTCCTTTTTCTATTCCATATCTCATAGCACCAATACTTTGGTGCACTATACTGCTAACTGACATTTCTTCCCCTAGCAAAGCAGTCAGACATAGACTCTCATATTTCTCCTCGAAGACACCTCCTATAGACCTCCTATACTAATCAGGAAGTCTCCCTGTTCTCACCTTATGATGAACCTGATGTTGATGCTGTTTTTCACTCTCTAGACACCATTTGAACTGAACAATATTACTCAGGACATCTTGTAGGGAACCTGAGATTCTTTTAGAAGGAAAAGAAACAGTTACAAAAAAAAAAAAAAAAAAGACTCACAAAGTTTCTGGAGCTGTCAAATCGACAAAACCCAGCACCTAGACACAGTGCTCTTAGAGCTCTTCTGAAAAAGATCCAAGATCCCTCTGTCCCTTCAGTGGTGACTTCATGCTTATTGACACTCTGTGTCTAGAAATTGTGATCTATGAAAAAAGACTGAAGGAACTCGGTTTTCTTGGTGTAGAGAAGACTGGTGGTGGGAGGTGAAAATAGTGTTCAAGTAATTTTAAGGTAGTTGCACAGAGGAAGGGAATAAATTCCTTTGGTGACAGGATGAGAAATAATTCTTCTAGTGAGAATAGTGAAACAGCCCATGAAAAAGCTTATATTAGAAGCTATATTAGACATGTAAGAACATACTTACAGGACTAAGAATTATTTTTCATATAGTCAAACTTATCAACAAATTGTATTGCCATGTATATGCCATGCACATACCAGCACAACTAAATTCTTCTTTCTCTTTTTTTTTGTTCACAGCTTTCCATAGCAACTGCTCAGTTATAATAAAGTTTGGTCAGGTAAGCCTTTGGAATTTGGAGTAATTTCTGACAGTAATCCTCCTGCTCTCCAACTTCAGAGTTCTGGTCTGCAGTACTTTTCTTTGTCTCCTTGCAGTCTACAGCCAAGTTAGACATTTAGGATTGAACTAAAACAAGACAGTCTGCTTTACTGATTTACTTTGCACCACCTGAGATATTTAAAAATCTTTGGAACAAATGCAGAGGTGTCCATTTGCAATGGCTTACAGCTGTTGACTAACTTTGCTAAGTAACTTCATTTTCCCTCTATTTTGGAAGTAACAGACTAAAGTTTCTGCTGATATACTCATTCTGACTTCAGAAAAGCTAAACCAGTAGACAATTGTTGCCAGTACTTGTTCTTCTCCATCCCAAGGTGAAATTCACCTCTTGCAAGAACTGAACCTTTGTTGATGCAAATAATGATTCTCCCCTTCCTGTGATTTTAATAATTTATTTATAAAAGTAACATTTTTGGTATAATTTATGATAAAAATGTTAACTTAATTTCAGTGTAAGTGTTTCTCAGGAATAATTAAAGCGATGTAATAGTTTTAAGAAGAAATATTTAGGTATACTCTTTACATGCACAGACAAGTAAAATGTACATATGAGAATTCACCTTCTGGAGAATATTCATAGTAGGAAGAGACTCAGAGATCTGCAACAGATTGGAGTTAGAAACTCCTCTTCTTTCCCCTTTTCTATGTAAGTACTAGTAAACTAAAATGACTAGATTAATTCACAGCCACATCAGAGTTAAATGTTTATCTGTGCTGGGCTACCACACTTCAATATGCTTGCAAGAGCTTTCTGATTTTATAGGAAGACCTAGGATGCTCATTATCATTCCATGCAGATTCAGAGGTGGCTTTTCACTCACATATGTTTGATATATTGATTCAAAGGCTGCATGATAAACTCCCATACAAACAATATACTTACACCAGAACATACGAAACACCCTACAGGGTCAGACCAGTTATCCACCTGGCCCTCTTGTCTGTCTCTAACAGTAGCAAGAGTAGATACTATTTAGAGGCACTTTTCACAGTTAATTCCCCTTTTACTCCCCCTGCATCCAAAACTGTTGTTAATGGGATGTTATGGAATACCAGATAATTACCACACAAAGCCAGATACAGCAAAAAAATACAACTGGTTGAAAGATAAGAAAAAGATTATAGTTATACTGCAAAAAGAGGCACATTTTTACATTGAGATAGCCAATTAGAACTAATAATGTAAAACCTGAATAAAGGGCATAGGACAGTTTTTGGCTCAGGGTAACTTTTTCCAGGCCCAATCAACCCTATGCATCTAAGCTTAACTACCTGTACTACTGCAAAAAAGCTAGAGTAGCTTGATTCCATATTTACATAAAGACAGATTTTAATGTGTTGGGGTTTTTTTTCTTTTTTTTTTTTTTNTTTTTTTTTTTTTTTTGTGGTGAAGTTATTCTGCAAGTTCGCACTGACAGAGGAAACGCTGGTATCTGTTATATTTACCATCATCTTTGAACCAAAAATAGTAGAACAGAAAGCCTTGAAGAACCTCTTGGTATATTTCTGGAGCAGTGAATTAAAAAAGATTAGATCTTTTCTGTAAAGACCTCCTGCACTTAAGTGGAAACAGATTTTCCTTTTGAGAAGACTCAGTTTTAGTTTGTTTTTTTCCCTGCTTGACTTTTATTTGAACCATTCAGGTTTTGTCTACTTATGAAGAGTCCATGGTAATTTGAAAACTAACAGATCACTATAACTTTAAAACTAACTGATAACGAAGGAAAAGGCTATTTGGTCTTTTAAAGCTTGCAGTGTACATGCTGACTTACAGTATGCTAAGAAGACATGTACTCCTGATGTGATTTCCACGATACTGTGCGTGACAATGTGGTTATATTAGATAATGAATTAATCTGTAAAGTTACAAAGTGATGAAAGAAACTATGCCCCTTGGATTAGCAATGATAAACAAGTAAACAGACAAACCAGATAAACAAGTTTGTTAAGGACTTTCCATTCTCTTTAATTGAATCAGAAAATTTTCCTGAAGAATTGTACACCTCAGGCAATACGTCAATTATTTGGGGAACAATAAAGTACTCTTCACAGATGGATTCATATTCATGAGCTCCCCATTATACCTAGCACACAGCCAGTTTTGTTGGCATTACTTGAAGTAAGAGGTGGTTAGGGCATTCATCTACCCTCAATTATAATTTGGGAGGAAAAGTACTGTCTACTTTTGAGGGAATGTGAAAAAATTATTTGTTTAGTGCGTAAAAAGAGTAGGTATAAGGAGCAGGCCTATCCTAGAATAACTGTCACCTTTGCAATGCCTTTAAGACAGGTTTGGAAGAATTTGTAGTTCCAGTAGAATATTTTCCATCTGAGAAATTGTAAATGTCTATCAAAGGTAAGCAAAACTCATAACTCCATTTTGCAATTGGGGAAAAGATGTACTATTGAGAAAAAAGAAAAAAAAAAGAAAAAAGAAAAAAGCAACCCTCCCCACCTATTTCAATCAAGTTCATTTCCATTCACAAAATGAACATTTCTTCGTAATACCAGCTTTCTTATTAACTCTTCAGTTGTTAGTTAGGACACATTATACACACACACATTCTCTATATATAGAGGAATATATGCTTATCACCAGTGCTTATCCACACCACTACGACTGGTGGCCCACTGCTTGAGGTAGTTCACTTTGTGAATGAAGAAGCATCTGGCTGAAGCYGACACTGAGCAAGTCACAACGGTTTGCGCTCACTGTTAGGTTCACAGCTCCCACTGCTGGGTAACTCATTTGTGAACTGCAAGCACTAATATCTTCCTACTCATAAAGCAGCAGCAGGAGATACCGTTTTCTAACCTTGCTCTTTGACTATGATCTCCTTGTGACGAATGAAGAAAGGGCTTAAATTATTCACACTATCATCATCTTATCTGCCTGACAGTAGGGAAATAAAAGCTTTTTTTTTTTTTTTTAAAGGAAACTTCACATGAGGGGAAGACTGCAGTGTGTTTACTCACTTCATACAAGCTGCTGCGAGCACAGCAAATCTGTCCTTCCCCCTTCCCACAGAACAGGTCTCTCCTAGCTGCCGGTCTGCCAGATGGATCCAGCCTCTGGGTTGACACCGTGGCCTACAAACGCGTCCTGTCGGCTGTTGTGTGATGGCACGCCGGCACCCACCGAAGAGCACCCACTCCATCGCCTCACGAGGCTGGAGAGTCTTGCCTGCAATAAGGAGTCACCTGTGAGAGCTGAAGCCTTCTCTTCAAAGGGCGTACTGTTTACTGTCCTATGGGCGGGATACATCAGCCGCTTCCTAGTGCCACAGCGTGGAGCCCACGGGTGACAGCCCTGCTGTGTCATTAGGGCAGCGTTTGCCCCCGCAGGGGGACAGAAGTCCTTGAGGCGACGCGAGGGGCCGGCCTCCCCCCGCACGGTCACCCTCCTCCCCTGCCCAAGCCTCTCTTTCCTCAGCCCTCTCGCCCCACCGCGGCACGGCGGAAGCAGGGCAGCGGCCTGGGGCCAGGCAGGCCCCTGCCACCCCCTCAGGTGCGGGCAGCTTCGCCGATGAGGCCCGGGGATGGCCGCGCCCGGGCTGCTGAGGCGGAGGCCGGTACCGCAGCAAGGACGCAGCTCCCCTCCGGACCAGAGCGGGCGCTGCAGCGGGGAGCGGCCCTGCGGCGGCGAGCGCCGTGGGCCAGCCTCGATCCCCGTCACGGGCGCTGCCCACCGCCCCCTCAGAACCTCGGCGCGAAACGGCTCATGGTGGCGCCGGCCGGCCGGCCCGCCGCCACCGCGGCGAGGGACTACAGCGCCCAGCACGCACCTCGGCCCTGAGGCTGCGCGGGGGAGACTGAGGCTGGTAGCGGGGCTCATCAGCTCTCAACCAACCCCACACATAGCGCCGTTTCCAGGTGCGCCCGCCTCCGGTATCCTAATTGATCACGCTGACAACCAATCGCCCGGGAGGAATCTTGCTGCTGCCCAATCACCACTCCGGAAAAAGGGATGCGGGCGGCGCCCTGGACGACAGCGGGCTCGGTGGCGTCGCGGCTGAGGAAGGGCGAGAGCGGGGAAGGCGGCGCGGGCGAGCGCGGCCGGGCTCCGGCCAGGACTGCCGCAGGGATGGCGGCGGCGGCCGCCGCGAGGGTGTTAACCCCTTTGGGGAGGGCTGCGGGTCCCTCCATAGCCCCCTGAGCGTCCCTCCGCGCAGCGCGCAGCCGTTATCCCTCCCCGCGGGCGGGCCGGCGCCGTCCCGGCACTGCAGTCGCCATAGAGACCGCGCCGCACGCCATGGGGCGGAGGCTGGGCCGGGGGGCGCCGCTCTAGCCCCCGCCCCGCGCCGACCATCCCCCGCGGCGGCCGGGGGCGCCGGGCTCCGCAGGGACTCGCCGTGCCGCGCGCCGCCCAGAGGAGCCGCCGCTGCCTCGGCCCCGTTCCAGGTGAGGAGACACGGCGCTGCGCGGCGACCGTCGCCGTTATCCCTGCGCGGGCCCCGGCAGCCGAGCGGCGGTGTCCCCGGAGGGCGCTCCGGAAGCCTCAGCGGGGCGCGGCCCGGCCCTTGGGCTCCGGCGGCCGAGCCCCCGCCGCCGGCCCGGCCGCAGCGGTTGCTGCGTGGGAGCCGTGTCGCGGTTTCCCTCCCCGCGGGAGAGGGAGTTTGCCGGGCGCGGGAGCTCCGGCGGGCCACGGCCCGCCCCGAGAGGGGCTTACTGCAGCGGGGTGGTGCGCAGGCAGGACGGGGCGATCCTTTCTGTGGAGTTAAGGTCAGCAGGTCTGGCGGGCTCCAGCAGCAGTCATCGCCGCCCCGGCCTCTACGGAAATTCAAATTTATAGGCACGAGATTTTTTTTGTCCCTCCCACTTGCTGCAAGAAGGCGAACGGTACAGATATTTACGTGTTCTGATGGCGAAATATCCCTGTTTTAAAATAGCTGCGTCTATATTTCCAGTTCGTAATTGTGGCATGCGTGTAACGGATGCATATGTGGGCAAGGCTGGATGGGGAATCAGTCTGTCTGTCGTCTAGCGCTTTAAGTGCTGGAGCCATTAACAGCAGTTGCATCAATATCTGAATACAGATATGCCGGGCTAGGCCGCAGATGCACTCACTACGGTGATAATAGTAAACATATAAACTGCATATGGAAGAAATTTAAAAAACATTATTGTACATACTTTTAGTTTTTTAAAAAAAGGAAATGGGGAAATACCTTGTTCCTAAGTCTACAGATGATCTCTGGAGCTGCAACTGCATCCCTGTACTTCTGTTGTCACTCTAGAGCAAAAGCAATGAGAGGACAAAGATTGATATGAGGTTTCTAACCTCAGGTGTGATCCAGAGCAGTTGGGAACAGGTGCTAGTGTGAACGGGGATGGATTTGCAAATATTAATAATATTAATGTATTATCCTGGGGGGGGGGGGGAATGGACACAAAGGCAAGACCCCTGGCTATAGCACAGCCTTTTGAGAACCTTCTACTGTATTTATAATTAAGCTGGAAAGACCTATAGAAAATGAGTTATAAAATAGGTTGTAATGGCTTTCTTAGACTATATGTGCAGAACCAGTTGCATTTCAGCTTAAATGTTCAGAATTAGTAAGCTATATTGACAGGAAGGTTGAGAGCTCTAAGATAAAACATACTCTATTTTAAAATCATGTTAGCCTTAAAGTGAGTGATTAGTTTCCGTGTTGTGGTTCTGGAAAAAACGAGTAGAATTTTTATATATTCTGCGTAGTTAATGACACGCCTCTGTTGAACACATGCTATGCTTGTAGGTATGTTAGTTTGTTTTAGCTGTTGTATCTGAGAAAACAAAAGATTAGAGCTTATTTTGCTGCTCTTGTTTGATTTTTGGAAATTTTTTGGGGGGTCTTAATGGTGTGAACTCATGGTACCAAGATATCCAACACTTTTATTCTGTGTTAAACTGCACAGAATACTTTCTTGATGATGATTCCTTTGTTTTACAGTGTGAATTACATTTAACAAAGTATTAAAACTTTCGTAACTTGTTAAACCAGAAGTATGCTTATTAACATGTTTGGCTTGTCAAAAAAATTATATGTAGGAAAGTTTGACTTCAGTAGTATGTATATTCATTGGTCAAAAGTTATTTTGAAAATAGTGCATCAAGATATCCTAGTTTAAAAAATGTGAAGATGGAATCAATTGTCTCTGACAAATACTTTGTTCTTCTCTGATATATTTCTGATGTACCATTATGCTCTTGAAGTTCAGTATCTTTTTAAACTTCCTATTTTGGAGATGATGGGGTTAGAATGAGAAGAGCAAATTGAGCAGCTGGAATATCATGATGTTGGTTAGGTTTAGTGTAGTCACTGTACTGCTACTCTGTGCTGCAGCCTATGTTACCTCTAACATCACAAATTCCAGAGAGGTTTTTCCAGTGTGACTGATTAAATCAAGAAAGATTCTTGAGTATGACAAAAGAGAGATGAGTGGAGTTTTCCCTGTTTGCAACTGATTTCTAAACGATCAACTTCTACCAGTTCTAGATATATGTGTACAGAAGGTTAAACATTTGCTTAGTGTGTGAAGTTGCACTATATGGTATATTAATATACTGCTGTGTTTTCTGTGTTAGCTAAGACTTGTTTATCTAGTGGGAATGAATTGATACTCTACAACAGGAGATTGACAGTTTCTGTGTATTCCTGTGTGTTGCATTGTTTCTTTCTCCTGCTCTGGGAAAGCACTACACAAAGCCTTTGTGTTTGGCTAGAGGGGAGGAGAAACAGCTGCCTTCTCAGTACAAGACACCAGGATTTGTAGTGGTCTCACAGGGATGCGTTGTTGTACATGGACCAGCCACTGTCCTCCCTCCTTCATTCTAACTGTTAAAGCACTCTCTCCTCACGGCAGAGAAACCTGAGCTTCGTTTGATTGATCTCACAGAGCAGTGTGTTGCGCCATGGATCTAGCAGATCAGTCTGATGGGCCACTCGTTAAAGTATAGATGGGCAAGAATTAAAACATGCAAAATTGACTAAATGCAAGGTGTACATTAAGGAATCCAAGAGCTACAGATCATGTTGTGTTTAAAAATTACTTAGGATCAACTTGGTTTCTTGTCTGTGATTGGGATGAAAGAAACTTGTTCAAATGGTTAATCGTTTATTTGCTTTTCTTTTGTTTAACAGTTTAGTATCTAGGTTACTTAAATGGGAATTGAACATGTTAAGTTTAAGAAGAGGAAATAAAAACGATTTCAGTTGGATGACAGAGTACAACTAAACGGAGCAGTTTCATTTTTCTGCTTTCCATGCACTAATAGAGTGCTTTAATGGTTGTACTGTATTCTGTGTCACACAGTGGTAGAATAAAAGTTAGCTTCCCTCTCTTTGTTGGAAACATTGAATACTATATAACATGGCTTTTAGTAACTGCATCTTGTATGTTCTGTCAAAATTACTTCTTTGAAAATATCATCCAATCTTTTACTTATCCTTTACAACTTTATTATATTTATTAAAATTTTAGAGTTGGATACTTTATCTTCCCCGTCCCCCGCCCCTTCAGTGCTAGACGTCAAGTAGTGTGCTTTTGAGGGAGTCTGGTAACTTGGATTTTTTTTAAGCTGCTTATGAAATTGAGGTGCCATTCTTGGCAGTTTAAATTTATAGTCTTATTTTTTTCCCGTATTAGCTTATAGGTCACTAATCTTGAAACCTAAGTAGTGGAAAATTCAAACAATAAAATCTGACCTTTTGGCGCTTCACCTCTTGATCTGGTTGAGTATCTTTTTCCCATTTTTGAGACGCTGTGCAAGTCATAACTTTCAATAACTTATTCTTCAAACTTTTTTTTCAATTAATGGAGGCAAATCTTTGAAAACCTTGAGGAATTTTTTGGTGCGAAGGGAAAGATTGAATTTGAGAGGAGGGCAAACTGGGAAACTGAATAAGTCTTTAGCATTTCTAACAAAACTACCTTGTTAAGAATTCAAAAATGTGTTCATTGTTATGTTCAGGCATGTTTTTCTGTGGTTCTTGTATTGCACAGTTGAGAACAATTCTGTGATGAAAAGCATCACTCAAATGCTATTTCGTGCTGTTGTTTTGTCTCTGAAGATATTTTAATCAATTATTGAGAATTAGGTTATTTGCACTGATGAGGAACTCCATCCGGTAATTCTTCCTTTCAGAGAAATGTGTGTATGTTGCTTAGCCTTGCATTTGAATGCAGGAGAAGCTTCTGAGTAGTTGGAAGAGTTGAAGGCTGGCTGGGTTTTCATGGATGAAGTTAACCAGCTCACTGATGGTATTGATGAGGAAAGTAATTTTTTCCAATACAAAGCTGTCTGATGTATAAAGAAAGGGTAAAATATGCTGAACTTGCTTTGAGAGCTTGTAAAAGATGTGAAGTCTTTAATACAAAGCCATTTTGTATATCTGGACGTTGCAAAGGGATTTGTTACTTGTTGCAGGGACAAGTTACTATCTGGAGCTAACATGGGGGAAAACTGAAATGATCAAGGTTGGTGTCCTCCCGGTCTGTTTAAAAGGAAATAATTTTATTACGTTTTTGATGCACTTCTCTCACACCTGAAGTTACACAAAAATTGTATCCTGTGTTAATGGACTTGTTCCACTGGACTCACCCACAGTTAGGAAAGATCTTGCCTTTTAGAGTTTGTGTCTTTTCAGTACTTGGGAATTGTCTCCAATCTGCAGCTGCTTATTGATTCTGAAAGAGGGGGTTTGTTCTGCTCTCTATCACTTCCCAGATAATTCTCAGATAATGTTTGTTGCTTCTGTCATGCAGCCTCTCAGGGTATTAACATTTTGTGAGGGTTTTAGCAACACTTATGCGATACGATGTTCTTCAGCAATGTACTAAGAATGAGATTGCTTTGTTGTGTGGTGTATCAGCCGGATGTGTCTTGTTGCAGCTGTTAAGTTTACTGCTATAATAATGCTTCAAATGCCACTCTTGGCGAACAGTACGGCTTCTGAGCAAATTAAGTATGTCTGTTTAGCTTCACAGTGCTGAAGTATTTAAAAAAAGAAAAGGGGAGGGTGATCTATAAATAGAGCATGCTTATTTTCAGCATCAAACTGGTGACTCTTTAGAACGTATTTGTAATTTTGTTTTAAATAATGTTATGTTGAGTTATTTACTGTCTTGAAATAATTAATGATTTTCCTGTGTTTCCATTTGTCAGCTTCCTGAGTTGCATAGATCCAGAATGGGCATTATCAACTGATTGAAATTGTATTAGACGAGAAATGACTGTGCTGCTACTCAAGTTTCATTGAATGCCCTGCCTTCATATGTGACACTTTGATTTTCCGTTTCCAGTAGTCTATAAAATCAAAGTATAATTCCCTAGGTTGAGTCAGCTTAGAACAAATTGACATGTCGTACTCTGAGAGCTGAAGGAGGGGAATTGATATGGGATCACAATTCTTTTTCTGCATAAGGTTTATCTGCTCTTTTGTCGAGCTCTAGAGATTATTGTGATAATCATGATGATTTGGGTGAAATATAGTTTTACAGTTTTGAGCAAGATGGTGTTTCCAGTGGGGAAACCTGTTGAACAATTTGTCTGGATGAAGAAAAATCATGAAAGAATCACAAGAAAGATCAGTTTGAAGAAAGTATTTATTGGTCTTGTGGGAGAAATGTGCTAGCTAGCCCAGTCAGTTCTTGTCTTGACTAGGCAAGAACTAAGAAATTGATGCTGAAGCTGAGGAGCAAGCCGTGAGCCTCCCACAGTAAAGCAGATGCATGCAGGAAAGAAGCTCCATTATTGACTGTCTGGTGCTGGTTGTCATTTATTTATAGATATACATACATATAATCATATTTTTCACATGTTAGCTCCTGCAGATGAAACGGCACATTATTGTTGAGCCAGTCTAACATCTGGCTGCTGTTTATAAGTGGAAGATGATGTCCTCTGCCTGTGCCTTTTCTAGTGCCCATTGATCTCTGAGCTGCGCTGATTCAACTCGCTAACTTGGCAGAGAATGATTGTAAGAAGGGAGTTGTTTATATTGCTTTTTTGCTGAGATAAGTTTATAACTCTTGCTAGGTCCTGCTGTTATGTGCAACTTCACCCTGAATGTCTAGCTGAGATAGTCATTACCAGATCCTTTCTGTTACTGTAGCCTGGGTGCTCAGCTGATAGGTCTTTCTGCCTATTGTCAGCTTGGGGAGAAAGCAGAAGAAAGAAGAACGTTTTATCTGAAAGGCTGCTTTGAGGCGATGTTGCACTCCCTTCTCTGTTGATTAGAAGGAAATTTGGGCTAGATGCTAAATTCAGGCTGGATGTTTCTCCCTGTTGTCCATGTTGTTCTTATGTATTTCATTAGTTTTGAGCCTAGGATACCTCAGTCATGTGGCTGTGCTTCTGTATGTATCTCCAAAGACTGGACTAACCTTTCCTTGATGAGTCAATTTTCCCTTGACCTCCCTCTGCAATCAGGGAGCAACTGTACTTTGGCTGGCTTGTTGGAATTGATAGGTAATACATCAATTCTATTGTGAGGACCTGCATCAACTGTAAATGGCTCCCTGAAATTTTTTTTTTTCCCTGGAGTAAAGGTTTGGACAGAATTGATTTATGGTCTGAGTCAGGACCAGGGCCTGCCATACGAGTAGCCCTGCAGTAGATACTGCTCATATTTGGTCTTGACATATTATAATGTGCTCTTATATTCCTTGCTCTGAAAGAGGTAAAACCTGGAATCTTGGTCTTAAGAGTAGTAATAACTACATTCTTATTTATTACCTGTATTATTATTTTTCTAGTTCCTAGTATTAATTAAAAAAAAAATGTACACAGATTTCACCCATATCATTGTACGTTTCCTGTTTCTCAGTAGAAATCTCATAATGCTGCTTGCCATATGATTGCATATCCACCATGTTCTCTTACAGAGTAGAAATTATTTTTTGTTTAAATAATAATTTCAAAATGAAGAAGTATCTCACCACAGTTTAGAATTGAATATCCTTAAAGCAAATTTAATGACTGTTGGTGTATTTAAAGAAAAAAAAAAAAAAAAAAAAAAAAAAAAAAATTTATATAAAAAAAAAAAAAAAAAAAAAAAAAAAAAACAACAAACAACTTATAACCTGTGTTGATAGAATTGTATTTCTTATAAGTAAATTCAAGAACCTATAGAATACTGTTATTATTTTAGGGTTATTACACTTCTGCTATTATGGTATCATGTGTTACTGTTTCCATATCTACAAAATTCAATCTGCACTCAGTCAATCTGAAGTAAAACTTCCTCTATTTTTAGACATTTTATTTGTATAGATCTAGTGTTTAAACATTCAAAATATACAAATATGGCAGGTTATAGGTCAACAATACAATCAGGATTATTTTTAAAGCCCAAGCTTTAATTCTGAGAGATTTGGTATTGAATGTCTTCATTTACACATAGCCAATATTTCTTAAAACATGTGATACCAATATGTAATACTTTTTATTATTTAAGTAAGGATGAAATGAAAGGCTGTAATGGTTTTTGGGAAACTTTGCTGTTGGTAGATAGTTAAAATCTGAGCTTGCGCTGCTAGCTCTTCTGATGTGTAAGAAATTCATATAACTTTTGAGAGTTTCTTGATCCTCATGTTTATAATACATAAACTTACTGATTCTTATGCCTCATCATTCTGCCATGCTTTATTTTTTCAACTGATCTCTGGACTGTTGAAAAGTACTTTTGTGGATTTAGGACAGTCTCAGCATAGTAAGTTTGCCTGGCATAATTATATTTTCATAATGAAATATACTTGTATACTCAATTTTCAAAGATAAAAAACTCATCACTTATCTCAGCCTGACTGCTTTAAGACCAAGGGAACTGTTGTGGTTATTGAGGCTAACTTTGTGCATAACACCAGTTTCCCTAGGACTTCTCTGAATTACATGTGCTAACAGTAGTTGAATAAGAGCATATAATTTAGAAAATCATTCCATTGTCTTTTAAGAATTGTCAGTAATGAGGAATCCACTGAAATAATTCATGGAGTATTCTAATAGTAGAATATCTTTATTGACTAAAATTAAAGACCTTGGAGATCTTTTTATGTTTGTAAGTAATCTAAAGGTTCCACCTTTTACTCATATGATTTTGTATGTCAGAATGAAGATATCTTGTAATTTCTTAGACTAAAGCAATTTTTATTAGACAATCTGAAGGAATTGAGCTTCATAATTTTGACACTCAATACATATTCTCCAGTATTTTAATAATTTGGTTTTCTGCATCTTTTTGTTTAAAAAGAATCTTTTCTTGAAACGTGAACACCAGAACTGGATATAATACTCCAGCAGCAATCCTACAACGAGCAGATAGAGAGGTATTACAATCTCCCTTAGTATTTATTTGCCTACTCATCCGTAGTTGTCATAGCCTTAACGCTGCAGCAGATGCATTTCTTGAAAGTGACTGATTATCTGTATCATGTTAGGTGATGTTTCCATTTATTCTTTGCTCCTTGATGTATAACATCTTCTTTTATCCAAGTTGGAACATGTGTAGTTTGATTGCAGTCCATTAAACAATTGATGCAGTTTGTTCTATACCACTTCCTGATCTCAGTATCAACTACAAACTTTATCATTTTTGTTTCTAGTAAAAAATGTTTCAGTATAATGGCAGGAATTGATTCTTATGGAACTAATTAGAGAAATATTGGTTCAGTTAACTTACAGTTGTATTTTGGGACCTATTATTTAATGTGATCTATTGATTTTCTGSCATTTTAATTTCTTAAAAACAGACTGTGCTGTATGGTGCAAACTTAGATGTCTTACAGAAGTATGAGTGCCATAATAACTATTATCTTTATAGGCCAAACTTGTAATGTCGTCGTAAAAAGTTAGTTTGACAAGAAGGGGAACTTGGTTGAATGGCAGTAATTATGTTGTCTTCCTTTAATTGTTGAATACTCAAGTCCTCTATTTTGCCTGGAATTGATATCAAGCTGATGGCCCATAGTTACCAAAGTAATTTTATTTATCCCTTCCACACATTAACATTAATTGTCTTCTGGAGTTTTCTGTGTTTCAGGCATCTGTTGGAATCTGCAATGGTAAATCAGAAAGCTCCTTGAAAATTCCTGTTAAAATAAAAGTTATTCAAATGCGTTCTTCTCAACCCGTCTAACTTAGTAGCATCTGACTCGTATTTATCGTGGGAACAGAAGATGTATTATCTTCGTGTACGCCTCCCTGACCTTTCTGAGGGACTGCCCCTTCACCGCCGCCCGCAGGAGCCGGCCCGCCGTTCCCCCGCTGCCGGACGTGCCGGGGCGGGGCAGCGAGGCCGCGGGACGCCGCCGGCCGCGCTGAGCTAGCCAGGGTGCTGACCCGGCCCGGCCCGCCCCCCGCCCGGGCGCTGCCGCCGGCGCTTGCCAGCCCTAGCGCCCTAGTCTGGAGGGCGAGACAGAGAGAGTGCCCGTGTTTCCGAGAGCCACCCAGGAACCAGGCAAGGAGTTAATCACTTCGTTACAAAAAGAAGGCTACCACTGACTGTAGCATCTCGTTTTCACATATCATTATATCCTGGGACTTGCACAGAAAATCTTTATGCACTTGCTACCTAGACTGGAAGAAAACTCTACTGTGAAAGAAGTTTTCCCAGAACCACAGCTCCTGGCTTTTTAACAGCCCTAGTCATGCTAAACTCGTCATCAGAAGCAGTTTCCTTGTCATCCAAATGACACTAAATGTATCTATACCATCCTCAAGCAAGAGATATAAACTTCTCCAATGCACTTCTGTAAAGTTTCACTATAAAGTGAAACTTAAGCAATCACTGTGCATCACAGTGAACTTTCAGACAGTGTATAAAGGGCAAAACCAGTAATCTGCCTGTAGCTTAACAATTTTCACAAAACACCTGTTTTGTCATCTCAGCTCTGGCCTCAAGAGAACCCTATAAAACAGCCTCCAAAGATGAACCTGGGAAATAACACTAACATCTATGAACAATTTCCAGCTTATTACAGATATTAGTTTTGTTTTTTCCCCCGTCCCCCATGTCTCACTAATTCCTGTGTTCTGTCTTCTTGCCCACACCACTCTTGTCTTTCTTATGTACTTTGAAGATGATTAGTGATAGCACCATTTTTAATTATTATTAAACATAAACCCCCTTAGTTTAGTAATTCACTTTTACAAATACCTTACCCCATTTAGTAAGCATTAAGGCATATTCATTTGCATCTATATGTAGCTACGTTGCCAAATTTGCTGCCATTTTATGTAAGTAGTTATGGTTAAAGACATGAATCCTCATTGATACAATTACAAAGTTCTGTATTCCCATAAAATATATAATAGTGTATACATAATGTACACATCATGTGTATGTAAATAATGTAAACATATATGTGTATATATAATGTAAAATCACATTGATGTGTGTATATATATGTATTTTTAAAAATGTTATGTAATATTCTTTATTACAAAGTATGTTAGTATAGCAGTATTATAAAGAATACTACATTTCTGATTCCCTGCATTAATTTTTGCTTTCATGCAGATATACCTCAGAATCTTGATGCAGAGCAGAAGCTACTAAGCTTTGGTGGCCTCATTAGCAATTATGAGGAAGTAATAACAAGAACTGGGAGAGAAGCAAGACAAAGGAGTGCCACTGAGCTAGAAGGTGTTTCGAACATCTGGCATCTTCCTCCTTCTCCCCTTTTCCCATCTAATTCCTTTTCCTCAGGCCTTTCCTGGTGAGAGGTTTGGATGCTTTTCTGCTGTGAGGAGTGCATGGCTCTCRGGCAAGAGCCTGAATTTCTTGAGATGACTGCTATTCTGTGCAGTGTGAAGCAATGCTGCACAGGCTAGAGCAAAGAATCAGAATTAATAAGTAAGGGAATCTGAGGAAGGCAGGTGTAGATGTATTAAAAAAAGGCAAAAAATAGAGGATTAGTTTATTTTTATTTATTTAGGCTTTGTGTGTGTGAATTGGATTGTATAGTCTCTAAACATAGTGATGGAAAATAATTTCTATGAATTGTTTTGTTTTAAATCCATGGCATGTTTTGATAAGTTTGCTTCATTCCTTATGTATCACTATATGCATGGCAATTTTATTTCACACACACAAAAGTAATCTCTAGTTAGTTGATTGAACTACTTTCCTTTTTTGAGAGTATGACTATTGCTCTATCCATGGGTGCTTTTTTTTCCTTAAAAGTAAGATGTAAGCCTCTCACATCCTTTTTTGATTTCTCAGCTTTAAAATTGTTACTGAACAATTGTTATTAGTTATTGAACTCTTATTACTAGCTACCAGACTGAAGCAAATTAAAAACACTTTTTACATTTCAATACTGCAGCCCTCAACACCTAAGTAAAACTTCTGGAAAATGCACCTGAGACTCGAATCTCTTCTCTTGTTCCCATCACCAGCTACCTCAGCTCAACAAGCTTTCCAGAGACAGGTTGTCCTTTTGTCAGACTTGACAACTGATAATGAACAACAAATGGATTAAAAAGCATACTTCTACCCTGTTTTTTTTCCCTATGCTGTAGGGTCTTGTAGGGTTTTAAATATTTAATAATGTGGTAAAAGGCTAGTCCTCTTGGGGGAGGAAGTTTTATGTCAGCAAAAGTGTGTGATCACTTCTCTAGCAAACAATGTAGAAATCTTTGTATCATTCTTTCTTGTATGCAGGTAGTGTCAGACCAAAAATAGGTGTATATGTGCTGAATTTAATTAGGAAAACAAAAAGCCTTAATCCAGTGGTAAGAATTGAACAAAAAAGCCTGCATGGTATTGCATGTAATCAGGATTTGCCTCTCTAATGTGTTTTCTGTGGGAAAGGTAGCAAACATTAGAATTTAGCTAAAATTCAGAGCTTCCTTATGAAATTTTGTTGAGGAATATCCAACCAAAATMATTTAGAAAAATGAAAAGAACGTTAAGAGGCATGAATATCGTATCAAGTGGCAACAGAATTATAGGAATTCTTGTCCCTTTTTTCATCAATTTTACATTGTAACTTATTTGTGGAAGGACAGTCATATGTCTTTCCAGTTGTTTTAGAGCAGTTGTTTGTGGCTGTTCGTGAGAGATTTTTTTTTTTAAATTTTTTTTTGGCTAAATTAAACACTGTATTGAAAGTTCCCTGAAGTAACCTAAAGTAGATATGAAATCACAGTTCTTGTGGCTGTTTATACCCTTCTGTCCTGGTTTTGGCTGGGATAGAGTGAATTTTCTTCCTAGTAGCTGGTATAGTGCTGTGTTTTGGATTTAGTATGAGAATAATGTTGATAACACACTGATGTTTTAGTTGGTGCGAAGTAGTGCTTATACTAAGTCAAGGACTTTTCAGCTTCCCATGCTCTGCCAGGTGCACAAGAAGCTGGGAGGGAGCATAGCCAGGACAGCTGACCCAAACTGGCCAAAGGGATATTCCATGTCGTATGATGTCATGCTCAGTATATAAACCAGAGGGAGTCAGCTGGGGGGTGGCAATCGCTACTCGGGGACTTGCTGGGCATCGGTCAGCAGGTGGTGAGCAATTGCATTGTGCATCACTTGTTTTGTATATTCTTTTATCATCATCATCATCATCATTATTATTATTTTCTCTTCCTTTGCTGTCCTATTAAACTGTCTGTATCTCAACGCACGGGTTTTACTTTTTTTTTCCTGATTCTTTCCCCCATGCCACCGGGGGTGGGGGAGTAGGGTGAGCGAGCAGCTGTGTGGTACTTAGTTGCCGGCTGAGGTTAAACTACGACACCTTGCTTCTCTTGATGCTCAGACTGTTAGCAGCCTAAAATTTTTGTCCTGTCACCTATATAAAAATCACTGTCATATGTTTTGCTGCTGCCAGAGGAAACAGCCAATTTTTAAATGAAAGTTTTCTTTGTATTCAAACTGTAGCATTGCTGTACCTGACAGTCAGTGAGTTCAAATGCATTCTGTGAATTTTAGTTGTTAAAAATCTGACCCTGGATGTCTGCACCAGCTTTGTTAAGATAGCCTTGAGGTTAGGAGATGTGTATTAATGTGTTGGTTCTCTGCATCCAAGCTATAGAATTATTTGAGTGTAATGATTAGAGGCATTTCCCAGTCTTTTCTGAAGCCAGATACAGGGAGGAAAACCCATCCCTTGTCTAATCAATATCTTTGATCAATCAGCTATAGTATGTTTTTTATCATATTGAAGTTGTGTAACAAAGTGACATGGTAACATGGTAAGAGCAGAGATAATGGAATTGTCTTTTTAGGGTTGGCATGGATGCACTTGGCATCTGTAGGATAAAGTAACGGAAAAATTAAAAGTAACGTATGAGCTCATGGGTAAGACAGATTTGCTGTTTCCACCTGACCAATGTGTGGAAGTCATCCATGATTCTTACAGCTCTGGAGGTTCACCTGCCCATGATTGCCACTATTGAATCACGCCATGCTTTAAAGTTCTACTGGCTCAGTTCTGTGCATGCATGAGACTCCCTATTGACTGAGGAGTGTTTAGACCTATTGAGAAAAATCATTGGGTGGGTGAGAAGTAGATGAGGCATTTAAAAAAACAAACAAACAAACAAAACCAAAACAACAACAAAAAAACAAACCACAAAACAAAGCAACAACAAAAAAAGACCTGATTGTGATGTGATTATGATTTAACAGAGGACTAAGCCTGTATGTTTTTAGTGTATTTTTGAATTCATATTCTTTTGCGGATTCCACAATTTTTTCTTGTTGTTAAGGTGGTTCTAAATAATTAACAGTATTTTGGCATAACTTCTGTCTCTGGGACAAAAAATTTATTAGAGTGCATTGCATAAAGCAAGGCTTTTAGCTAGGCTGGAGAGGAGAAAAATAAATTATTGACAGTAGTAATGTCCAGCTTAGCTAACACAAGCTATGCTTTACTTTACATATACATGTAGGTACTTTAAACTAGCACTTCCACCTTG
Organism: Phoebastria nigripes; assembly: GCA_035582835.1. NCBI lineage: Eukaryota > Metazoa > Chordata > Aves > Procellariiformes > Diomedeidae > Phoebastria > Phoebastria nigripes. Next base: position 492,587 of record JAYKAV010002881.1, on the reverse strand, counting down.
AAAGCAATTCTACCCATTCACCCTCTCTGCTGGTAGAAGGATTTGTATTGCTACTTAGTGATTTAGATCAGTAAACTGAGCTAGCTTAAAACTAAACTTTTCTGAAAGGGTTAGTATTGTATGTTCCTTAGTCCAGTACATTGTGTAGTCTGGAGTGTTAACGACAAGTTTTTTATGTGCTGGATGAATTTACTCGGGGAAGTGCACTACTGGACCTGTTATTCAGGAATAAAGAAGAATGGGTCGCACGTGAAGGCTGGTGGCAGCCTTGGCTGCAGTGATTGGGAGGCAGTGGGTTAAGACCAAAGGGAAGTGATGAAAGTGAGAAGCAGAATAGGGACATTAGACTTGAGAAGGGCAGACTTCGGCTTATTCAGAGAATGAATGGGTGAGATCCTGTGACAGGCTGCTCTGAAGTTTACAAGAGCTGAGGATATTTTTCTATAATTCTGTTGGTAGAATAGAATTAGCAAAAAATGATGTGCTTCTATGGGCTCTTAGTAATATCAGTCTGTTTTGTGAAATGAATCTCCAGTTTTAGAAAAGTTTTAAAAATCTACATGTCTGCTGCCAAAATTTGAATCAGAATATCTCTGTCATGTGGCGTGAATTGCAGTGTAAATAGGAAAAAATTTTAAAAGTACTTTCTAAACTGATTCTGGTTTTTCTATTAATCAAAAGAGCTGTTGTAATTCAAGTAGCAGTACTTAGCTGTGATATCATTTGAGTATGAGTATATGATGTTAAGTGGTTTTGATAACACTGTACATTTTAAGGTTTGGAAGTCTTACTGTAACAGCATGTTCTGTGAATAGCCTAACTTTTTTTCTATAGCAGTAGGTATAATTTAAAACTTTACATTATTAACACACAGGATTTTAGCAAAAGCAGTATTATAAGAAACTATTTGATATTTATGTAAGAATATAAATGTGGTCATAACCATTAAAACATAATGAACATTAATGAATTGTCACCAAAACTGAGATGTATTTAGTAGCCTATGAATGGTTTGGTCTCTGCTATAGCTAAAACTGCTTCGAATCCCACACTACACTGACTGCTCTAAGCCATGTTTCCTTTCATCTTTTTTATGTAAATTAACATTTTGTAAAAGATACATGGAAACTCATTTTTAAAAGGGTTATTATTCTGTATTTTTAAAAATATATTTGTAATAGATTTTGATGCTTCAGCTGAGGAGTAGGTTTCTAATTTGACTGGTTGACAGGATCACAAACTTGCTCTGTGTAATGATACCAAATTTAAAAAGGAGTATTCCGCTTCAATCATAAGTGAAAAAAGATGAGCGAATATGGGAGATCATTGAAAGTAGCAGGCCTGTACTATAGCTGCAAGTTATTAAATCAACATAATTTCATTGCTGTTCGCAGAGTGGCTTGATGCACCTTTATTAGAGGTAGAATTCAAGCTTATAGTATTACTGAGTAGTATCAGTTTTTAACGTGCCTGTGAAAATCTGCATTTGAATGAGAAGCCTGGTGCTGGAGGGAACAGGAAATATGGCAACTGATGGGAAGAGTATTACAAATAGAGACACTGAGACTAGAGACTCAACCCAGCATAAAATGGAAGGGACAGCACGTGGAAAATAGAAGTTGAAATAATGGAACAAATTGTACTTGGAGATCCTGAGTGTATCTTGCATACAAGGGTTTCTAATGTGTTTTTTTTTTTTTTTTTTCTTCTCCAAAATAACAACTTCACAGAAGTGCCAGAAAAAAGAGTTTACTTGAGTTGAAATGGTTTGCTTTCTGTTGTCATTCCCACAACAGTTAGTTAGTCAACAGTTAGTTTTAGGGTTGGAGCTTCTTTTAAGTAACTGACAAAAGATTATGCACAAGAATTTAATTCAAATCACAGCTCATCAGTTCAGATCACTTGAATTTATGGTGTTACAGGGAGCAGAATTTCTCTGTCCTCTCTCCATCTTCCCAAACATAACGTATGAATGTAAAATTCTGGAGCAGGCTAGAGGTCTGTATTCAACAGTGGTCATAAGCGGATGCCTAAGGGAAAGTACAAGAACAGAGAAAATATACATGATACTTTCCTCTAGTACTTCTCCATTTTCTGTTAAGGGGCTTCCTGAGGTGAATATGCTTAATATGTATTTTCAGCAACCTGTAATAGTTTTCTTTTCCATGTAGTTGTCCAAAGTCCTCTTGAACCTTTATCATTCACAGTATCCATTGGCAAGAAGTTGCACAGGTTAGCTACTAATTCATGAACTCCTTTCTCATGTTTGTTCTAAGCCTGGCTCTTGCTGACCTCTTTTGATATTTTTTAGTTCCTTTATTGAATGAGATCGTGAATAGTTAATTCCTAGCCAACCTCTCCATGCCCCTAATGATTTTGTAGACCTCTGTCAAATACCCCTCTCTACTTCTCATCATCTCTCAAAAAAATTGTCATTCATTACTTCATGTGGAAATTAGTCTGTATCTCTGATTATCTTGTTCCATTTTCTGAACTTTTTCCATTTTTTTTTTTTTTTGAGATAGGAAGGGCTAGAATTGCATACAATACTCAAGGTATCAGTGAACCACGTTGTCATCTGCTTGTTCTGAATTCCTAACGTTTGATTTTTTTTTTTTTTTGACTGCTATTTAGCATCGAGTTGCCATTTTTGTAACTGTATATCGTAATACCAAGATCTTATTCTTGATTGCTAGTAGTTTCTCATATTTTTAATGAGAAGTTAGAAGTTAAATCCAGTTGGTGCCCGGTCACAAGTGGTGTTCCCCAATACAGGGCTTGGTATTGGGGCCAGTTCTGTTTAATATCTTTATCAATGATCTGGATGAGGGGATCAAGTGCACCCTCAGTAAGTTTGCAGATGACACCAAGTTGGGCGGGAGTGTTGATCTGCTCAAGGGTAGGAAGGCTCTACAGAGGGATCTGGACAGGCTGGATCAATGGGCCGAGGCCAATTGTATGAGGGCTAAGTGTCGGGTCCTGCACTTGTGTCACAACAACCCCATGCAACACTACAGGCTTGGGGAAGAGTGGCTAGAAAGCTGCCTGGTGGATATTGGTTGATAGCCAGCTGAATATGAGCCAGCAGTGTGCCCAGGTGGCCAAGAAGGCCAATGGCATCCTGGCTTGTATCAGAAATAGTGTGGCCAGCAGGAGTAGGGAAGTGATTGTCCCCCTGTACTCGGCACTGGTGGGGCCGCACCTTGAATACTGTGTTCAGTTTTGGGCCCCTCACTACAAGAAGGACACTGAGGTGCTGGAGCGTGTCCAAAGAATGGCAACAAAGCTGGTGAAGGGTCTGGAGAGCAAGTCTTATGAGGAGCAGCTGAGGGAACTGGGACTGTTTAGCCTGGAGAAAAGGAGGCTGAGGGGAGACCTTATCACTCTACAACTACCTGAAAGGAGGTTGCAGCGAGGTGGGTGTCGGTCTCTTCTCCCAAGGAACAAGCAATAGGACGAGAGGAAATGGCCTCAAGTTGTGCCAGGGGAGGTTCAGAATGGATATTAGGAAAAATTTCTTCACCAAAAGGGTTGTCAAGCACTGGAACAGGCTGCCCAGGGAAGTGGTGGAGTCACCATCCCTGGAGGTATTTGAAAGACGTGTAGATGTGATGCTTAGGGATGTGGTTTAGTGGTGGACTTGGCAGTGCTAGGTTGATGGTTGGACTTGATGATCTTAAAGGTCTTTTCCAACCTAAACAATTCTATGATTCTATGACTATTTTTCTGATGTACATAATTTTACTTTTACCTACACAGAACCTTACCTACCATTTTATTGCCTGGTTATTCAGTACCATAAAGTCACCCAGCAGTTCCTCACAGTTGTCCGTCATCTTTTCTTTATTTCTGTTTTTTAAAAATCAAGTCATATATTATTGTCAGCCAACTTTTGTTACCTTAGTTCTCACTGTGTTCTTGAACTGCACAGATTGTATCCTGCTCCTTGCAGAACTCTGCTTGTAGCCTCTTTCCCTGTGTGAAATGGCTGTTTAGTCTTCTGTTTCCTGCCTTTTAGCCAGTTATTTTTTTGTGTAAAGGACTTGTACTCTTATGCCATGTCTGTTTAGTTTCTTTAAAAAGACTTTGTCACATACCTTTTAGGAATCCAAATAGACTTTATTTGGATCATTCTTACCCACATGACTGTCTGTCTCTTAAGAACTTTGAGATTTGGAAGATGGCCCTTTGTTTTATCAAAGCCATGTTATCTTCTCAACTATATCACTTTTATTCAAGTGTTCAGTGATTCTATTCATCATTACAGTTTCTACTGATTTGCTGGGTACAAATATTGGATTTCCAGGCCTGAAGCTTATTGGATGTCCTGTGTAACCCTTTTTAAAAATTGGCAATATATTTGCCACACTCCAATCCTTATGTGCCAGGGCAGGTATCCAAGGAACCCATTCCAAATTTGAAAGCAGAGCCATTAATGATCCAGATGGAAGATCATGAGTTAGGTTTTCTATATGTGAATAATTTGTGCAAAAATGTTTTTTTTAACAGAACCTGAATTAAAAATGGAAATATTGAGCTTGGTAAATGATAGCTCATCAGCCTAAAAACTACAGCTCTCTGTGCTGTAGCGTGTATTCACAGATGATCTAGAAAAGGTGCAAATACTGAAGTTATAAAGTCCGGTGATACAAGGGTATTAAAATCAGTAAAGATGAAGACAGTCAGGGAAGAGCTGGAGAAAGGCCTTGCAACTCTGAGGTAATGGTAAATGAAAATTATTGTAAAGCAATTCATGTAGGGAAAAATAATTTTAAAATTTACACAGCGATGAGCTTACTTCTCTGGAATGGAATATTGCAGGTTCTGTGAAAATAGCAGGTCAGTGCCTAATAACAATGCTGGTCTCCACATCTCAGAAAGGATGTAGTAGAACTGGAAAAAGCACACAGATGGTGATCAAAATCAGTGAAAGACTAAATAGGTGAAGAGGCAAATGAGGGGGCATGTGGTAGCAGTGAATTCCCTGTGTAGGACTAAGAGGTGGACAGGGAACAACTGTAAACTCTACCTTCCAGTACAAGAGTTAGTGAACCTCAAATGTAACTAGCAGAAGACAAATTGGAAACAAAGATGTGCTTCTTCCCACAGCATGGAATTAAGTTATGATTTACTTGCAGTAGAGCGTTACGGATGCTAAAACCTTTCATGGGTTCAGAAAAGATCTGATGAACTCAGAGATGAAAAATCGTAAATACCATCTTTGGCTCAGAAAGTATTTTGCGTCCCAGCTCGCTATATCCTCAGAAGATATTCTGGGAAAGTGTGATTATGTGCTTTCTGTGTCCTTGTATTCTTCCCTAGACGTCTGCTGCTGGCAATAGTCAGAGACAGGAGATTGGGCTAGGTGGATCTTTGATCTAATGCAGCCTGTCTGCTCTTGTGATTAGCTGTCCGTGCTATCTACTTTTCTACTGTCTAACCTAATTTTTTTCTGCTGCAAATTAAGTTGATATTTTTGGATTTGTCGCAACTTTAAATGCCTTTGCCAAAGTTCCATTTCAGTTTTTTAATACGTGTCTCCCATTTCAAACCTTGAAGGACCTCCAATTAGGAGCTCAAGTTTCAGTCACTGTTGCTTGAAGCTGCCTTCAACTACGGCTACAAAGCAAGTGCATGGTCTGGCCAAGTCATGTTGTTGACTCTAACCCCTGTACCTTGGAAGTTTCCAGCGCAAATGTTTTTTAGGGGCAGACTGGTCAGGCAGTCCTAGATGAGCTACCTATCTCCTTTGTTTTTGTGGATTGTGCTTCTAGATTCGATACTGCCTGAGCCCATGTGATCATTGTGGAATATCCTGTGAACAAGAGAGACTCCATGGCACTGTCAAGAGCCCCTCTGAAGCCAGCTCAAACTGAAGATAAAGTAATAGCTTGTGCTGTTCTGCTGGCAACAGCTTGTTGTATGTTTGTTTTAGCTGCCTTAGTGCCACCTTCCTTCAGCATAGCCAAGCACCAAGCCATTTCCCACCTCTCATGTCATTTGGCAGTTCATAAGGGCCCACTTAACATGGCTGTCTCCTACCTGCTGGTGCTAGGGTTGTTGACATCAGTGCTGAGTTGGTCTTGGCATGAGGGTCAGCACAGGGTCTCTGTGGTTTTCTTCTCTTTGTGCCTGACTTCTCTAGCGCTGTTGACCTACTGCTGGAAAGTACAATCCTCCTTGAATATACTGAGGTGTCTCCTGCATAAACTGTAGTGTGATGGTGCATCTTTCCTCCTTAACTCTTTCAGGGATTGCTGCATTGTGTGGCAGGATGGCTGTGCATTCCCCTCATCGAGGAGGCCAAAGCCTGTCAGAGTTCGGTAGACCTCCTGCACTGCGTGGGCTCACTCAGATTCCATCTTCCTGTCAGCTAGGCTCTTTTGGAGTCATCTTGCTTGGTGTAACAGTTACTGACCTCATTTCACACATTGGCAAAAAGGAGAGCTACTGTCTTCAGGTATTTAAGGAGATGGAATACCTATGTGTGCACGGCTAGTGCCCTCTCTTTATCACAATACTGCTGCAGATTGAGTTATGTGCCCTTAAGATAAGGATGCTAAGAAATTAGACATTACAGGTTAAAAAAAGATTATTCCTCTGTTTTTTTCCTGTTCTGCTTAGCAAACTGTCAGGCCTTATTCACCATGTTTTTGTGATGTGCTTTATCAACTGACATATCAAGGGAATTCTCAGCTTTTGTTAGTGAGGTCCAGATCACTTCATGCATGGTGCTGCAGCCTGGGCACAATACAGTGAGTGTAGTCTTGTGGTCTGCCAGCTGGGCTGCTTGTTTGCCACTGGCAGCCTTGTTGATCATTTGAACACTATTAGTGCAGACAGCATTTTTCTATTCGCATGTCATCTATCTGATCATCTCACCAAAGTTCCTCTGCCAATTTTTTTGTATTTTCAAAGAAGTGTTATTCCCATTTATATTTAGAGTTTACCCTGAACTTTACTTGATTGGATTAAGCATTCAGAAGTTAATAGCAGTTAGTGGTATATATGCCCTTGCATCATTCTTGCACAGTCCTTAGCAACAGCTCTTCTCTTATAAATCACTGTATATCTACTTCCAAAAGTTTTGAAGAAATTCTTCAGAGCAGTGTATTGTTTGCCTTCTTGCCTTCTGTAGTTGTGTGTTGTATGCCTGGGTTGGGTGTTTGTTTTTCCTTACTGAGAAAATTGATTTATGAAATAATAGAAATAGATAGTACTAGTGGAAAGGGCAATAGTTCGGAGTGTCTTAAAGGATCAATTTATGTTATTCCTTTGTATATAAAGTTAGTGACATTGATGGTAATCTATTAATATTCTAGGTGTATTGTAAGAAGATAACTGACTATTCCAACATTTCAAAGAACTGGAAACAAAGATTTTTATTTTGCTGATAAATCCAGACTATAAATAGATATTATATTACTGTGTCACTATTTAAAATATCTTAATTGTTTGACTTCAAGCTGTCTTTGTATCAGTGTTCAAAACCACACTTCGCTATCATTTAACTCTTCTGCAATGAAAATTTTACAAGGATCTTGAAAAATAATTATTGTAACGCTATATAATTTAGGTAATTGCAGAACTGACTTTCCATTTGTGTGTTTAAAAATATTTTTCACTTCATGTAAGTGATCAGAGAACTAGTTTCTTTGAAGAAGACTTTTATGACAGGTAAAACAAATTCTTATAATAGCAAAAAACCCTGCTTCCAGTTCCATTTAGGTTTGTTGTAAATACCACAACAGTTATAGTGAATCTAAGACACAGAAATACAGCTCCTTTTTTTAAACAAATGACACTTTTGGGGTTTTAAAATTAATATTGGAGTAATTAATAAGGTTTCACAAGCCTCTTTTTGATTTGGAACTCACTCCGGGTTGTGGAAAAAAATTGAGAATAATACAGTGTTATCTGGAATGAAGTTCACCTCTCCAAAGGGTTAGGTTTCCACACTAGTATTAAAGGCTCTGCACTTGAGTTTGTAGTTCAACAACTGGTTTGAGCTGAAAGCACCACAGTAGTCCAGCCTTTCCCTGTCCCCCACAGCTAACTTCCATTCTTTCTCTTGTTCTGACATAAGTCTTTGTGCAATTGTGTGACAGATCAAATTAGGAAATTAACTCACTTGGCTGAAAAATACCATGACGAAAATCATGGATTAAATAGAGTTTTTGTTTTATTACTCATTCTAATTCTCCCTGACCAAAAAATTCTAATTTTCTGTAGGTAATAAATTACATGCTGTATTTCTCATAGGAGCCATGACCCTATAGTCTCTCCCTGTCACACACATAACCAGGTGCTTCCCTTTCTTTATGGCAAGGTACTGAGTACCTTTTATCTCAGTTGGTCTAATCAAGAAACATAATAAAGTTTACTTCAGTGCAATTGCTTTCAAGTTCAATTTAATATTAAAGTTGCTCATTCTATTTTGGACTTGAAAAGGGGTTTGTGTGCCTAAAACTTGTAGGGTTTTGCCACCTGTATCAGTTGCTTTAGTGAAAGATAATATACTCCTTCCATAAACTTTGCCTTACTTGGGTTTTTGTAACATTTTGGTGCTGAATTCTCTTGCAAACCGGAAATAGTGTGGTAGCTTGAAATATGTGTTCTTAAAATAAGACTGCTATCTTGAAAATAAATGTTATATTTTTAACTCTGTCTTCAAACTGAGAAAATATTGCCACTTTTGTAATAACAACATAGCTGTAAGTGCAGAAGTTGCCAAAAGGAAATCTACGCTCTTTGGCAATAGCACACAAGACAGTTGGGAGCTTTTCACACCTGGAATTTGCAAGTGGTGATGAGTATTTTGGCACCCAAGAGCTTGAGATAGGAAAACCTAAAATGGCATCGGTTATGTGTTGAATTTTTAAAAAGATTTTCTTCATAACCTGTACAGTTGGAAATTTAGGTCAAGGTCTTAAATTTAGTTTTCTCATTGATATGTTGAATGATGATTTTCAGGATCCCAGCTTCTAATGAATGTATTTAGAAAATATTCAGATTGTAAGTGTAGGATAGCTTTCTAGTTTGGATGTTCAAATAGACACACTTAAAATATTTCTGGCCTTAGAATTTACAATTTGAACATGCTCCTTAGCCTGTCTAAGAAAGTGGACTTTACCATAAATGTGGTGGAATTAAGACCTTTGAACATCTGAATTCTGAACCTTTCCTGCCCTGATTTTCTCTTTATGCTGACTTGTTAAACTTTTGTTTCTTCCTTTAAGTTCTTCATTTGCTCAAAAGTAGAAAGTACTGAAGTGGAAAGTAACTTTGGTAGATTCCAGTTAATTTACTAGTTTCTTAAATGAACTCAAGGCAGGCAGACAGAGCTCCTAATAAGCATAGAGGGTTCCTAATAGCAAAAGGTTGATACTATTCCACGTGGGAGGCAACAGGACATATATTTTTCCTTTCTGTGGAACAGAAGTAATCTTCTGTCCTTACTTGCTTTGTCCTGAAACTTACAGTACCTCCATTCAGCCAAACTTGTCTGTGCTACTTTCTCAACCTTAGATCTGGATTTAAACATCTACAAAGGCTGGTAAGCAGAGATTGGCTTCAGTTTAGGGCCATCTCTAAAGAAATTGCATACATGCACACAAATTACATAAAACGATTGTCTTTGCTTGCTGAGCTAGAATCAGCTTTTACAAAATTGACTTGTTTTTTTCTGAAAGTTTTGCACTGTTGTTTTCTAATAGCATATAATCTTTTAGTATACTTGGTGGGGGTAAATTAAAGAAGTCTTTTGCTGGGGTGATATGTAGTTAAAAGCAGTTAAGTGGATAGAAGAGTTTTAAATAATGGATGCTGTTTGTACGATATTAAGTTCTGGATATAAGCACTAACCCTCCTTTACCTGTTCTTAGATTATACTGTGATCAGTTCCCAGGCAAAGGCTTATGTTATGGAACAAAGTCTGAACTCATTGTGTTGTCCTAGTTATTCCGTGACCTGTGACCTGGAAATCAATTTGACAGAGGGCTAATGGCCTTTAATTGTGATAATTCTGTTATCTTACACATTTCCTCTGATCTGATAAGGAAACTCATGAGTTAATGAATATAGAATTTTATGAGATATATTGCAATTAAAATGGCTGTTACTCTTTCAGGAGAATTATAAAGAAGTGTTCGTTGTGCAGAAAATAACCGTACTGCCACCTATAAAACTGCGCTGCTAAAGGATTCATCTGTTGAATGAGTAAGGGAAAGTTTGCACCTTAACTGTATGTCATTAACTATTCATCTGCTTCAGTGGGCTACAGAACATGCTGGAGCTTTCTTAAATTGTTTAACAGCGTTGTAGGCTGTTAAACAGCTATGCTGAAAGCAACATATGGCTGTATTTCAGTAATACAAATGGGACTGTGTGTACTTTTATGAGTCTTTTATTCATCTGTGGAATTCAGAATGGGCCAAACAATCTGAATTCAAATCCTTCAAAATTCAGAGAAGTTTCAGTTTCAATTTTGTCCTGAGCACCACCTCCAAAGAATGCATATTTATGTCTGTCCAAAAGTCCTTTAAATGTAGTCCTCTCCAATAATGTCCTTTTTTTTCCACATGAATTTGGAGAAGGCAATTGTAACCTAAATTGCACCTAACAGAATATGTGTTTTCTGTTATTAGGTAAGGAATATAAAGATATTTATCCACTGCAGTACATTAATAACTAACAGATTTTCAGTTATACAGTGTTAAGGTTGTTAGAGAACTCATCAGAGCAATGAAACCCAATCTAGATCAGATTGTGAATAACAGTTTTAAAGAAACCATATTCTCGCAGCAGTGCCTGAGTGTAAGCATGGAGGTATATAAGCATCTGACAGAGTTGTGATTTAGCAAAAGTATAAAACAGCTTCAGGCTTAAATTAGGGAAATAAGACTGTGTCCTGGTTGCAGCTGGGATAGAGTTAATTCTCTTCCTGGTGCTGTGTTTTGGATTTAGTATGAGAAGAATGTTGATAACACACTGATGTTTTTAGTTGTTGCTAAGTAGTCTACTAGTCAAGGACTTTTCAGCTTCCCATGCTCTGCCAGGTGCACGAGAAGCTGGGAGGGAGCATAGCCGGAACAGCTAACCCAACTCTGGGACAGCTAACCCAACTGGCCAGTGGGGTATTCCATACCATATGACGTCATGCTCAGTACATAAACCAGGAGGCGTGGTCCAGGAAGTAGCAATTGCTGCTTGGGTATCACTCAGCGGGTGGTGAGCAATTGCATTGTGCATCACTCATTTTGTGTATTCTATCATTATTATTATTATTATTTTTATTATTATTATCATTATTTTCCCTTCCTTTTCTGTTTTATTAAACTGTCTTCATCTCAATCCACGAATTTTACTTTTTTTTTCCCGATTCTCTCCCCCATCCCACTGTGTGTGTGGGGGAGCGAGCGAGTGGCTGTATGGTGTTTGGCTGCCTGCCGGGTTAAACCACAACAGACTGCTATCACAAAGAAATAAAAAATTCGTCTTTTCTCCATATTAGGTATTGGTATGATTGAGTGTAATTCAGTGTTGGTGTCTAACTCAATGTTGCTGCCCATACCACAAGAAGAATGTGGAGCAAGGAGAGGATTTTCAAAGGAGGACCACATAAAAGACCCATAGGATAGGAAGGAAGGCTTAAAGCTTAATTCATTAATTTAGAGGAGGTTAAAAAATGTGTTTAGATGCTTAAATGAGGTGGAATTACTGGGAATGGAATTTGGTTTCCAAAACTGTAACAAAGTCCTGTGGTAAGAAACTAAAATTAGACAGATTAAACCTTGAAACAAAGCAAGTCATGCTTACTGTGAGGGAAGGGATGTACTGGAACACGTTACCAGTGAAGACAGGGGACTCTTCATCATTTGGACTCTTACATATTAGTGTGTGCTAATTCACTGAAGGGGGTGAAGTTATGTGGCCTGATCAGGTAAAAGTTCAGGCTAATTTCAAGCTTTCTGGCCTTGAAATTTGTGACTGAATCCTCCTGCTACTTTATTTGAGGTCTTAAAGAAAACAGGATTCTTCAAATTAACCTCAATGTGTTTTTAAAACTTGCATTTTTCAAGTAAAATAGTGCTTGCAGTTGATTATTAAGCTTCAGGAGGTGTTTAGCACCTTGCCTTCAGGGGCTCAGGAGAGAACTTTTGCCTCCCGTGCATCACGGTTTGGGGTGTGAGGTCCTGGGGTTTTGGTGCTTTGAATACCGGTGACTGATGATATAGAATAGATTTTATTGCTTTGTAATGTTATAGGATGACAAGAGATTTAACAAGGAACTGGTGTATTCGACTAGGATTGAGGAATTGTGTGTAAATGAAGAAGATTTTGTTACCCTGGCCATGCAGATGTTACCTACAGTAATACGGTACTTCGATGATAATTCTTAAAGTAGGGGATGGTTCTGTGGGTATACGTATTGTACCATTGCATTCTGCGCCAGTTACTGATGCTCTCTTAGTATGCTCAAGAATCCATGAATTAATAGGTCTCAGAAATGTTTGTCAGAGCTGTGACTATAAATTGTAATTTGAAATGTATTTAAAAAAAAAAAGTATCAAATCAGGTATCAGATTAAGGCTGACAGCAGTATTAACAAAAAACTCTAAAACCACTGTTCTCATATCTTCGCTTTAATAAAGCATCTACTTTTCCTACAGGTGATGTGTTTTCATGTTTGAAAGCTTTAGCAAAAATCATACTTGCCAATTTTAGATTTTGCTCCAGTGAGATGAATACTTTCTCCATTACCTTTTTTAAGCAGGTGTCAGAAGAAAACCCCTTGAAGTCCCAGTATAGGAGTAAAAATATTACTTAGTGAAGATCACCACCTACTGTGATGTAACTGGGGGGTGGTGGAAGGGGAAGCAAAGATTTGAGCAAATGGAAAAATCACTGTACATGCTGTAAGCATGTAATTTTGGAAATAGACCTTTTTCCCTTCATTAGTGCCATTTCATTTTCTCTTTGACTGACTTAGTTCCTGACTGTGTTATGATAATTCTGTTAGAAAGGCCAATAATTATGGTCAGTGGTTAGTAACGTTAAGGGTGTTCACATAAATGACTATAGTTCTCTTTTAGAATTTTGATCTTATCTGCAGGGGAGAATTTACCAGCACCAGTAGAATTTAAATTGGTTTAGTTCAACTTGATTAAATTGCAGGATGGACGCTGTTACTCAGAATACACGATCTTAATTTGGTTTCCCTTCATTTGTTTGAATTAAACCGATTCAGGCTACATATTCTGAATGAACATTCCTTTACAGGGATGTAATCCACTCTAATTTGGTATAAATTTAGATCTTCAACTAATCCAGATGAATTTTTCTCCAGAGGGGTCTGTTTTGTTTGGAGTTGGTTTAAATGTCAGAATTTACAATTGAAGCAAGAAAGGCATAAATCAAATACGAAAAATAAATAGGAAAGAATATGAAAAAAAACCCACAGTTACTGTCATGTCGAACAAACATCTATCTTAAAAGCCAGGTCGTTTAAGCAGCAGGTTGTTTTTTAAAAAGCATAATTTAGCCCCAGTAGTAAACTTGGCATTTATCCACATGGAGGGGCATACTGTTAATTTAAATCAGAATGGTTGTACGAATTTTGCATATCATTTGWGTGTTGATTCAGGGAGAAAAGAATTTTTCACTTTTAGTTTATGCTATTTTGGAAGTGATAGAAATAGACCCAAATCAAATACACTTTTGAAGAGTCTTATCATTGGATAAAAGAGTTTGTACAAAGAGTTACACTTGTGTTTATTGTTTACACTGGTATAATTATACAATTCTAGAAAAGCTTCAAACAATTGAAATAAGCTTTTAATTGGTTGTAGTAGTTGCTGATGGGAGCCATTATGGATGGATTAATCTCCAAAAGACAAATTTTTATATTGCTATATAAAATTCGATTTAGAGGTGATTGCCTAAAGCCAGAAAATTAAAAAATTAAACTGATAGAATTATCCAAGACAAGTTTTTTTCCCTTTAGCTATTTGTACCCCGACATAAACCAACAAAATTGTAGACATATTTTATCATAAGTAATCCTAGCTATGTGAAACACATTGTAAAATGTGGAATAGTCTGTATGCAGTGCAATAAATTAAATTACAATTCCGATTTAAGTATCTATTTTTAATTTTGTAATTTTTTGGTTAATACTACTTTAAGCTTATTATTATATATTACTATTAATTACATAACCAATTATTTAGTTAATTATTAATTAGTTTTTAAAAGTTGTTATTAAAATTAAATTTAAATGTAATTATGATTTACAGCAATTTGTAACTGCTTGCAGAATATAACTCTGAAAATGTTTATATTCATTAGTACTATTTTGAGATTGGGCTTGGAGGTTTGAGAGAAAGCAGGTTAAAAAAATAAGGAAGAATATACTTGAATTGCTTTCTGTACTGGAAGTTGTTCGGCTAGAATTCCATCATAAGTCATTGTGGGATACAAAAACTAGTTAAGATGCTAGGTGAGAAACACAACTATTTTTCTATTTCACGTTATTCTGTTAATCGTTGAGATCCCATGTTCTGCTCTGTTTCTGCAGTCACTGGTTAAATGGAAGCCACTCCTGGAATCTGGATGGTTTCTACTGACATAGACTTTGCATAGCAGCTCCATCGTGTCAGGAGGTTGCAATGAGTGGAGGAGGGGAGCAGCCTGACATCCTCAGTGTGGGAATCTTGGTCAAAGAAAGATGGAAGGTGGTGAGTATGCCTTCCTGCAATTCTTTTTCTTCTTCAAAACATGTTTTTAAAAAGAAGTAGTTTGTGCTTTGAAATCTGTTTCAAAAATTCTTGTGAGATGTGTTTTGCTTAATACTTATGTTAAATGGTGAAAGGACTTTAAAACCACTTGTTTCTCTTATCCTACTTTAAAAAGAAGTTATACGGATTTAAGGTGCGTTTTTTTCTGGTAAGGACCTAGGAAAGCTTTTAAATCCTGACTTAATGCCTGTTCAGAGCACAACTGGAAGAGTCCTGTTAGCATATTGAACCCAATCAGCCAGTGATTATGTCAGTCCGTTTTGGAAATCAGTCAGGCACCCTCTTGAAACTAGTCAGATTGTGAGATTTGTTACTTCTTAATGGGAAGGTCTTTCAGGACCTTGCTGCTCTTCCAATTAGAAATGGTATTTGTTTGTTATATTTTGTAGCATAGATTTATTCCTGGCTGATTTATATCCATTTGATTGTGTGCCAGTATTGGCTTTACCATAAATAGCTCTGTTCCCTTCTGGTGTTCATATCCTTGATTTACATCTAGAGGGAAATAATATCCATATGAAACTATTTTTGCTGGGAAAACCAGGCTGAATTCTCATAGTTCCTTCTCCATTCCCCTGATCACTTTAGAATTTTTTTGCTTGTGGATTTTTTTGAGATTTAAAAAAAAAAAAGGGGGNAAAAAGTAGCCAAAGATAATGATACCATTTTTGTTCCTTAATCAGGATCACTTTAACATGTTAAAGATAACCAGAGAGAGGTGAAAAAGACAGAATCCAATTTTAAGCACTTACTGTCAGCAAACCTATATAAAGCATCTTGTTGCGATAAGGCAAAAAAAAAAAAACAAAAAAAAGCCACTTCGTAATAGAACATTTTGGGTATCTCTGTGTGTTTAGTAGGCTGTGAATGGATACTGAATCACTATTTTTTGCACCATCTTTGCTTTATATTACTCCCATATTTCAATATTTTATTTAAAACTGTGAGACTGAACATAGAAGATACAGATTCATCATTCATTTCAAATTCATATAAAGAAAATAATTTCAACTATCTTGTGCCCTATCCTTCATTTAAAAATGCAGGAAGCTGATACTAGCTTTGTGTAGGAAACCTTTATATTTCCTTTTGTGTAAATAGAACCTAAATGGCTATCTTTGGAATGTAAGTATTTGTAAAATACCTTCTTATATTGCATCTCAATATTGCAGTGAAGTAAAAACTGAAAGCATAGTCTTGAATCAGATCAAATAGAATAAAATAGCATTATAAATAGATCACAGTATACTAATATATCACTATCCACAAAACTACTTGGTTGTCTGATATGTGCAACAGTAGTGTTGTTTTCTTCAGGTTTATTTTCTTTCCTATGTAATGAAGAATGATGATCAGATCAGTGTCTTTTGGAAAATTTTGAGAGTAGGCTGTTGTTCATCTCACGTGTTTATACATTTTAAATTGTATGTTTTCCAAATCAAGTATTACAGGTAGATGAGTGCCAAATACTGTCTGTGGGTAACTCTTCAATTTCTTAATTTCTGTAGTAAACGTTAAGGGTTTCTTGATGGCATCTAAGGTGATATACTACTTTCTGAATTCAGGATTTCATAGGACAGTCTGCCAGTGGAAGAAAATAGCATGTAAATTTTAGAAATTCCTTAGTGCTTGACGCATATATATTAACATAATTAATACTGTTCTGTTAGGTTATGAAGTATTGAAGTTTTTTGCTAGTGTTCTTGAAGCAGTAGAGTACTTAAAAATTCCTTATGTAGAAAGATGAGATGGTATAAACCAGTGGACTTTCAAGGTTTGGTGACTATGAGTACTGTCCCTAATTATCAGTAGTACTTCTGATTGTTCCTTGTGGAACTCTCCCAATATCCTGCTTTTTTTCCTCCATTGAAGAATGACAGCTCTGTAGTATGATTGCATGAGATTATTTTGTTGTAACCAGTTTAAGAAAAAAAAAAAAAAGTACACATCCTGGAAGTTATGTAAAGATTTGCAGCTGAAATGCAGTTATCAGAATTTTTGCTGTTCAGGACGTTGGTCTTTGTAATCGTGAAAACATATCTGGAATTTGTGGACACAAACATTTTTAAGAACTATGCTCAATTAAATTTAATTTTAGCCTAGACGTTCTTTAGGGTGATTCTGTTTTGAAAAGTAAGCATAGAAAAGACATATTTTTTTCCTCAGTGACACCCTCCCTCTCTACTGGTCTCTGTATCTATTAGCATTTGCTTTTATCCTCTGTCAATGTCTTTTCTCGTCCCTCTTTTGCCTTTGAAACATTTATTACAATCCTGTCTTGGAGAGACTTGATTGTAATGATAATTGTTTTCAGGCAGGTTTAAGAATGTCATTCAATATGCCGTGTAAGCAAAAGTACCAAGATAAAAAGTGTTGGAAATTGTATGCTTTAGACTTGAAGTATACAAAGAGATAAGAGTGGAAGAGAGAATGGAGAGTGAATTTGGGGTGTAAGATGCTGAACACAGAAAAGAGAAGCTTGAAACTAATGTACAAAATGGGAGAATGTGGTGCAGGTGTAAATGAAGGCAACATGGTCCATGTCAAGGTAAAAGATGTTGAGTAGATGTGGCAGGAGGCCAGTATGATTGAACAGTCAACTCCTGTCTGAACTCAAAAGCAAAACGCAAGTGAACAGAAGGTGGAAACAGGGATGGGCTGCCGAAGATTAATACAGAGGCATTGCCTCTGTGTGTTGGGATGAATATATAGGAAAGCCAGAGCTCAGCTGGAAGTTGAAACTGGTGAGGGGTGTGAAAAGTAACGAGAAAGGCTTCTACAGGGACATTGGCAGCAAAAAGAAGACCAAGGAAAACGTGGGCTCATTGCTGAATGGTACGTGGTACCATTGTGACAGTGGTACATGACTCAGTGACAAAGGGCGTGGAAAATATTTTTTCTACAATCAGAGAGAGATTAATTTGTGCCTGGAATTATTGACTGATGTCATTATTGGATGTATGTTAATGATTCTGGTGTACTTTATCTGAGGATAGAAATAGATCTGTTTATTTTATTAGTGTGGTGGTGTGTTTGTTTTTGTTTTGTTTTGTTTTAAATTTTTTTAAGCACACAAGCAGAAAAAAAAACCTTTCAGAGGCAGTCTTTCTCAGTCTGGCAGTTTCTCAAAGCTGGTAAATGAAGTTATCTGATAAACTGCTATAAGTTTGTATAGGGCTGAGGATGGCTATGTCACCTCTTTCCTTTTCCCCTCTCACCTTTTTCACCATGCATTCTCACTGTCTCCGTTGTGCTTGTACTGTGCTGAAAATTTATGTGCTTATGCTGAAAACTACAGTCAGATCCATGTCTATGTTTAACTGTTGGAGCCCTGTTAATAGGTCAGAGCTCAGGCAAGATAATGGCATTACCAGACCAAGAGGTGGAACGGAAAAGTGCAGACTTAAAATGGCCAAATTAGTCAAGAAACTCCATCTTCGAGAGATATACACATACACACATACTTTTTTTTTTTTTTTTTTAAATATATATACATATATATAATCCTGTTAAAACTTGCTGGGTTTTCCAATATTTAGGTAACAGATCTCTTTCCTTTCTGTAAGGACTAACGCTCTGCATATATTAAATAGATCTGAATGTAACCAAGGTATACTGAGTATTTCATCGGACTTGAAAGGTTTCTGTTTCTCATGGTTTGTCATTATTTCAGAGTTAACCCTACATTCTTACCTAAGTAGTACCTTAAACAAGTCATGTCCGAAGACACAGACTTCTTATTCAGGATTTGTGATACTCTGTACTTGAACTTGTTAAGTTCTCGAAATGTGTAGTTAGAGTAACAGGCTTAAGCCTGTGTTGGTAGTATGCATGTTACGCTGCTTCAGAGAAAGTATACAGCCAGTGGAGGAGATTGCATTTGCTAACAGTTAGTGTGCTTGGTAGAAAGAAATGAACATGTGAATTTGCAGTCAACAGGTGTTGCACTAGAAGCAGATATTTAGGTGGGTTAGTTCTGTAGGTCTGAAAATGTGGTACGCTGTCTATCCTATGCACCTTTTTAAAATTGGCACTGAATTGGCCAGAAGTGAGTAATGTAGATAAGGCCACATATCTTGGACCATATTTTCCTCATCTTAAGAATATCGAAATAGCAGTTGCCTGCAATGGTAAAAAATCTTCAGGACAGAAAGTGCATGATGAAATACTGAGTATTGTTGTAATCATACAGAATAAAAATTTCATGCGATATGACTTGAAAAACGCAAGTAAACAATGTGAGTATTTTATCTGTTACCTTCTTCCTTATTCTTAGGGGCCTAGGCTATTTTAAAAATTGTTTTTCCTTCTCGGTCAGATGGCTGATTGTCTGGATTAGGAGACATTAGGTTTATTTTCAGAATCTGAAGATAGGTCAGCATATTGCTGATCTCTAGATCCCCGGAATGTTTAGATGACATTTAATACAGCATAGTCATATAACCTTAGCAACTGTGTGTTTTCAAATGACATTTAGAAAACCATGTCAGTTCTTTCAAGGTAAAATATAGTAAAAATACAATATTGTGTGTTTCTTATGGTAAGTTCTTTTTGTCTCCTTTTCTCTTTTATCAGCTTTAGAATGGTAGCTACAGGGGAGATCATCATATGAAAGCATTACATGAAATAACATTGTCATTTTTGATACTGAAAACCAGACAAGCCTCTGTTCCCTGTGAACTTTTAAAGCAGAGTGAAAACACAACTATTAATATTTGCTCTGAATGTAGTGGAAACTAATTAACATGCCAGGAGCATTCTTTTTACCTCTTCCTAACACAGATGAAACTTTCAGTGGTGCAAGTTTCTTTAGTATGTCTGTTAATAAGAATGGTATTGGTGAACCATAAGGAAATGTGAGTAACATTTAAAATATATATTCAAAGATAATCTTAGCCATTTCTTATCATTTATGATTTAGCTGGTATGTGTAAGTCACTGCATATGATAGAAAATGCTGTATCTTTTCAGTAAGTCCAAGAACTTTCATACCTTTACTGTTCAGTGTGCCTGTTTCTGGAAAAAAATAAAGATGGCGTATTTTAAAAATGTCACTGTGCATTTGTATTTGAAGGTCTCTGGGTAGTACGTGACTATTTGAGGAAAGACTATTCAGCATGCTGACTTTAGTCAGATTCACGCTGGGAATGCTAGWGCACTCTTCTATTGTATTAAATACAAGAAGTTCAGTGCAGATGGAGGTCAGCTGTATTAACTTGTTTTCCTAGGATTCTCTTCCAAACTGTGGTTAACCATACCTTTGTAGATTATTCAGTAGCTCTTTTACGTACTGAAGGATATGATTACGTTATTTTAAAATCTAATAGTAATACAACAGCATTTGCAGTATGGCAGGCAGTACAAAGAAGTATTGATGTTTTGTTTCCTTTCTTTTCTTCTCCCCCTTTTAAACCTGTTTTTGTTCTTTCTTTTTTTCCCAATATAGTTGAGGAAAATAGGAGGTGGAGGATTTGGAGAAATTTACGATGCACTGGACTTGCTTACTCGGGAAAATGTTGCACTGAAGGTCGAATCAGCTCAGCAGCCAAAGCAAGTGCTGAAAATGGAAGTAGCTGTGTTGAAGAAATTGCAAGGTAGGGCTGTACCCTGGATATGCCAGAAGTAGAATGTCAGTATATCTTCTTAAAAAATCATTATAATCTCTATTTAGGCATAGTTTGAGTAAATATTCCCCATATTCTGCAGGTTATTGCTAAATGGTTACTAAAAGTGGAATAGAAGCTCTTTCAGCTTCTGAAAGTTTTGCTACAATTGACCTTTTCTGTGAAACAGGATGACATGAAAATAAAAAGAACAACAAAAAAATAAAATTGCTGCAAAACCTATGCTCAACTGTAGTTTATTCTGGATCTGTATCTTCTTCTTACCTTTTTTGCTCTAGACTGTTGTTGTTGTTAGCTTTTTATCTCCCCTTCTAAGATGGTCTCTTTTTTTCTGTACTATCTAGCATTGAATATTTGCGGGTCCTTCACACAGCATCCAGGATAAGAATATTTGTATTTCTTTGCTTTTGCAAGTATTGCCAAGAATAATTCTAATGTTGAAATGGGAAACATATTTCAAAAAAACCCACACAAACAAACAAAAAAACATCTTTAAAACACTGTAACTTGTAGAAAAAAAATTATTGGCATGTAGGGTCCTGAAATACTTTTTAGGGTTCAGGTCCTTGACCATTCAGAATTGCAGCTTTGAACAGTCACTTTTGATGTACCTTTAGATACTTTAATGTCTGAAGCTATCAATACAGAGAAATATGCAATGGCTTCTCTTCATTGCTTTTCACAACATAAGATTATAAAAAGAAAGTTTCAAGGGTGACTTTTTTCTTAAAAAAAATTATTTTGAATCTGGAAGATTTTGACTAATACATCCATCCCTGTCAGCAGCCCGAGTTTTCCAAACTCTTAGTTTGAATAAAACAAAATCTGCATGACATATGGTGCTGCCTGATCTGCTGTAAAGGTCACATTGCAGCAGAAATTGACAGCCTCTATAGATTTAAGAGGGCAAGCATGTCACGTGTTATAGTGTTAACAAATTGTTCCTATGTTTCTATCTTTTTAAAGAATTTCACAAAAACATCTAGTATTATATAGTCGAGCAAGGAGATTCAGGGACTGCATATTAGCTTTCTTTGAATTTTAGAGTTTCTAGTCCAGAGATGAATAGTAAATTTCAGTATTGCCAATTGTAAATTTAGAAACCATTTGTCAGGGTTCTTGAAAGAAATTATCTTAAAGATAGTGAGTTTTGAAGAAACAAATACTCTGTAACTCCTGGGTTTTTAAATGCTCTGAATTAATTTTTCAAGTTTTTTTTTCTGCACACATGAGCTTAATTCTATTTTTAACAAAAACCAGAGTCTTTAAAATGGTATAGGTGAAGCAGCTAAAGTAATAAGGAAAATAATAATAACTGAAATAAAATATTGGAATTGGTGGAGACCAGTGACGAGTGGCATTCCTCAGGGGTTGGTATTGGGGCTGGTGCTGTTTGACATCTTTGTCGGCGACATGGACAGTGGGATTGAGTGCACCCTCAGCAAGTTTGCTGACAACACCAAACTGTGTGGTGCGGTTGACACGCTGGAGGGAAGGAATGCCATGCAGAGGGACTTGATGGGCTTCAGAGGTGGGCCCGTGTGAACCTCATGAAGTTCAACAAGGTCAAGTGCAAGGTTCTGCACATGGGTCGGGGTGATCCCAAGCACAAATACAGGCAGGGCGGAGAATGGATTGAGAGCAGTCCTGAGGAGAAGGCATTGGGGGTGTTGGTTGATGAGAAGCTCAACATGACCCGGCAATGTGCGCTTGCAGCCCAGAAAGCCAACTGTATCCTGGGCTGCATCAAAAGAAGCGTGACCAGCAGGTTGAGGGAGGTGATTCTCCTCCTCTACTCCGTTCTTGTGAGACCCCACCTGGAGTACTACGTTCAGCTCTGGGGCCCCCAACATAAGAAGGACATGGACCTGTTGGAGCAAGTCCAGAGGAGGGCCATAAAGATGATCAGAGGGCTGGAGCACTTCTCCTATGAAGACAGGCTGAAAGAGTTGGGGTTGTTCAGCCTGGAGAAGAGAAGGCTCCGGGGAGACCTTGTAGCAGCCTTCCAGTACCTGAAGGGGGCCTGCAAGAAAGCTGGAAAGGGACTTTTTACAAGGGCATGTAGTGATAGGACAAGGGGTAGTGGCTTTAAACTGAAAGAGGGTAGATTTAGATTAGATATAAGGAAGAAGTTCTTCACTCTGAGGGTGGTGAGGCACTGGAAYAGGTTGCCCAGAGAAGTTGTTGATGCCCCATCCCTGGAAGTGGTCAAGGCCAGGTTGGATGGGGCTTTGAGCAACCTGGAAGGTGTCCCTGCCCATGGCAGGGGGGTTGGAACTAGATGATCTTTAAGGTCCCTTCCAACCCAAACCATTCTATGATTCTATGAATTTGGTAGCACTCCAATGCCAATGTATTTGTAAAAACATAGCCTTATATATGACTGCATAACTGGGGTACCTTATAACTTCCTACTGTGAATTTAAGTATAGTGAAGTTTGAGTTAAGATGTTACAAAAATGCTTTTTTCTTAGTAAAAACTTTTTTACCTTTTGATATATTTTTGAAAACCAAAGTTGTTTGCTAAAGTAATAAAAAATTGATTTGTGAATAATTGTCATAAGGCCTTAGAGAAGTTATAATTTTCTTATCAGTGTTCCTTTGGGAGTATAATTCCTTTAACAACCCAAGTCTTCCTGCAGAAGAGTCTCTGGTTCTACTGAATCATGGGAAATGCTGTCTAGATGAACTGAATAATGAAATACCTGAACAACAGATCCACTGAGGCAAATAATCCAAATAATATATAATCCAAATAAAGATCTTTCAGTTATTTATTTTCTCAATGTTATTTCTCTGAGAAAACAATAAATAGAAGGTTTTCTATAACTGAAACCCTGATTTTGTATGAGATCTTTAGAAGGAGCTCTTTTGACAACCTTCCTTATGAGAAAGCAATCTAAATATTATTCCTTAATTTTTATCTCTTATTATTCCCTTGCACAGTTTAAAAAAAAAAAAAAAAGGAAAAAAACGTCAGTGATTCCATATCAGTAACACTAGAGGTGACCTTTAGTCATTACTGTGCAAGTTCCACCTTGCAAGTGTAACTGCTCTGGTTTTAGACAGGGAACATTGTAGGTGATCAGGAAGGTGACTACAGTAAGAGATGGGTCAAGGGTGAACCTTTTGTATACATTGAGATTTATAGTTTGCATAGGTACATAAYTTTATTTTTACATGCGTATATTTTTATCCATACTTAAAGGATTTTTATTAAATAAGATTATGGTAGAGACCATTTTATGTTTTACATAAAATCTTGCATTTCCATTAATTTTTCTACCTTCCCAAGTTTTCAGTATGCAAGAACTAAAAATTTGAAGCAGAGAGAAAATCAAGAAAAATGGACAAAAATGGGGAGGAGAAAACAACTTTGTCATTGCTTTTTGAAGAATATTTTTTTATTAAATGCTTCATTTACCATGTAGAAGTTTTTCTTATTTTTGACAAGTTTTTTTTTCATGCAGATTCAGAGCAGGTGAAATTGTAAACAGTTCTTTTAGGATATTTTTGTAACAACCTTCTAATAGCATACATCCTCTGAGACCAACTTTTATCTTGTTCTTCTATCCCTTTTTGGCATGTGTGTGTGTATATATATGTATGTATATAATTACTATCCTTTTCTCAAAGGATTTATGTTCTCTTACTTTCAAGGTGTTCTAGTTACCTTGGACATAAATCAGAGGAAGGAATGTAATTGTCATGAAAATCCTTTTCCTTGCAAATACTTGGAAAGTTTGATCTATGAATAGTGTGTAATGACAGACAGTGAGCTGACAGTGACATTCAGAATTCTCTTGATGTGTGGATCTGATTTAAAAAACACAAATTTATTATCATGTACAATTTCTGGGAAAATTATGAAGAAAAAGGCTTTTAGGAAAGAACTAAATAAACAGGCGTAATATGTCTCAATCCAGCAAAACAGCTTTTCCAGTCTTTGCTAGAGCTGGGCACATTCTCAAGGTTATAAACATGCTTTCGAGTGTTTCTGAATTAGAATCTTATTTCACAGAAACTGTGAAACTGAAATGAGAATAACTGTTGGCAGAAGTGCAGGGATGTACTATTTTTTATTATTTTTGCTTTCAGAAATTTTGAAAATTAAAACAATGTGGTCATTCATTGCAGGGGTGAAATGAGTCATAACTTCGTAGGTATGCAGTACAGTGAATAATGAAAAACTTCAAAGAAGCCCTTTTAAGACCCTGATCTAGCAAAACATGCTTGTTGTATGACTTCTCTCTTAATTATGAAGGAGGAGTATGTTCGCTGATACGGCCATTTATTACAGCTTAGTCATCAGTTGCATCTTTGATTTTTTTTTTTTTTTTTTCCTTCGCCCTGCCAATGATGCTGTCTCCTAATTATTGTTGTCAGAATACTGTTTAACTCTTTAAGCTCTGTTTTGTTTTTTTTTTTTTTTTTTTTTTAAAAGAAATCTGCTGCAACAGATGGTTGTTTTGTTTAATCATGTTGTTAGGCCATCTGTTCCCACAGTCAGATAGGAGAAGAGAGATTTATCACATCTCACTCAGTGAGAGCGAGACTCACTCAGTTGGTTTCTGTCTCGCACAACCTTACAGACTTCTCCCTCACTCATTTGCAGCTCTCTAGCATAATTTAGTGATGGGTTGCGTCTGGTGCAGGCTGAAAAGCTAGCTGTAGTGATACACTGCAGCCTGGGGAATCGCATGTACCCTCCCTAGGAAGCTTTTCAAGGGCATAGTTGTTCACTGCAGCCTGTTACCATCTTCTCCCCCTGCTTCCCAGCCATGTGGCTCACAGGTGTGAGAAAATACTGTTTTCTCGCTGAGGGAAAAGGAACTGAAGGTATCTGCAAAGGTATCTGCAGTGTGTGTGTGTGTGTGTGTGTGTGTGTGTGTGTGTGTGTGTGTCTGTCTCTCTCTCTCGAACTGAAGGTATCTGTGTATAGCCACACTGGAGTGGTGGAGGATCATGCTATTTGAATAAGGTGTACAGGCCCTACTTCTGTCCTTTCCTGTTTCCTCAGATTTTTATAAAAGTTAGTTTCCAGAGAATTTACCACACAACTGGAGTTGCTGCTCCAATTAAAATGGGGTTTCTCTGACCAAACCGAGTTTTGGACATTTACTGAATTTGTCAGATGAAATCTGACTAATACATGTTTCTCTGAAGATGTTCCTTCAGCATACCCACAGTGGCTGTAAACTGAATCATAAATATTTGAGATGAGAATTCATTAACTGGAAACTGCAGCAATGAATATACAAAATTTCATCTTGACAAATTTGCTGCAAATCCTTTTTCTTCATAAAATTACACTGCCTGTAATACTGCCTGTCTTAAAAAAATGGGTGGATGGAAAAAGTGGAGGAAAAGCAGTGATACTTACAGCTTAGCACTTATGTATTTGCAGAAGTTGTAGAGATTTCTTTTAAAATAGTTCTTTTAAAATAAATTATTTTGATGAATCCTGTACCATTTTCTTTGTTTTAATTGTATGTGGCAGGGAGCTTCCTGAGGAAGCAATCAACAGGCAACCCCTCTTCTGTCAAGTGAAGTGAGAATATTCAGAAGCTGTAAGGGCCAAGTTTTACGGTTTTGATGGAGTTATGAGTGCAGCAGTAACAAAAAGTCCCCCCAGATCTGTAGCTAGCAGCAATGGTGTTTTGAAAGCCGTAATGGTTTTTTGAATTTTTTAATTGCTTTTCTCCTATCACTTCTTTTTTTTCTATTTATGACATTCTGGTAATCCTAAGGGTAAAGAAATTCATGAAAGAAACCTTAGGTGACACAAATTTTACACAGCTTTAGTGGCCACTTGCAACCATCAGCTTTCTCTTGGCTGTAACTTCCATGGTGTCAGAAAGGAAGGTAAATGTCCTGAGGGAGTTAAACCCTACAGTCCCCTGCTCTGTCGTAAAGTGGGGTCATAAGGGGTCCCAGCTTCTCTCCCAAGTCGATGAACACAGATACCGAAATGACAATGAGGTTGCATTCCCCTTCTGTTTCCCTACTGCAGTCTTTGGCTTGCCTTTTTCTCTGTTTACCTGGGGAATCTTATGGTTTGACTTACAACTGCAGGATAGTAAGGAGATTATTTTTGACCAGCCCTCTTCTCCACAGTTTGCTCCTAGGACAGGAGGAGGCTTTAAAGAAAACTGGCTTAAACCAAATTGTGATTTTTTTAACTACTACAATTCTTTTATCTCTGCTTCAGTGTACCTAAGCTGCATTTGTCTTTTGTAGCTAAACAGCAAAGATCATATTCTAGAAAAAGATATTCATAAATTGGATTAGTTGAATTACATTTTCTACAGTTTCTTAATACAAAACATGACCCGCAGGTAACTACTACTGTTTTCTTTCATCACGGCAGCTGCAGCTTATAGAAAAAGAGTAACGGTGGCTAGTGATGTTGTCTATAACAAGCCATCAGCTTTGCAAAAAAATAACTTGGATTCCTCAATCTAAAAAAAAAAAAAAAAAAATATATATCTCTCTCTCCAAATTTTGGATTTTCCCAATCCAAAAAGCCTCCAATTTGTGGACATTTAGGCATGTTGGCATGCATGTTTTCTTATGGAAGAGTGATAGCTGTGTTAGGGCTGCATGTTTTATGGAGAAAACTTTTGTTTAATTGGGGGTAGAACTGGCATTGGTTTTACAGCTGTTGAACTGTGGGGGTGGGGGGCTTCGTTTATTAAAGATCTCTAAAGAAATATAACTATCTCTTCCAGTAATTTGCTAGGTATTTGAAGGAATAAACCACAGAATTTCGTTATTATTGGCTAATTTGCTTCTTTTTTTCTCAGGAAAAGATCATGTCTGTAGATTCATTGGATGTGGAAGGAATGACAGATTTAACTATGTGGTCATGCAGTTGCAGGTCAGTGTATCAAACAGAGCTCAAAGTTTGCTTGTGTGTTTTGGTTTATTAGCCAAGCATGTATGAAAATACCAGTAAAATTTTAGAGGATGACAAATTAAAAAAAAACCCAAAGATCATGAACGCATAGTAGTGAGCAAACCTAAATTGAGCATATCCTTGTATCTTTATCCTTTGATATCCTTTCCATAATTCTCTCAGGAAGGAGAAAGTTTGCATCCTCAGAAAGACCTGACTGTTGAAAGAGTGAACTGTGATGTCTTCTGAGATAATTCATATTCCTTTGAAGTCTTCATTTGAAGATAGTCTAAAATATAATATATTAGTCTGTACATTTTGTTGGCTTTTTGATGAAAGGGAAAAAAAATACCCTTTCCAAGTAAAAGAAAACACTTAATTCACTTTACTGAAAGACTTGTTCCTGTGAAAAGGGATCAAATGGGTGATTAGCACTTAAAGTTATGGGATTATTGTCCTTTATCATCTTGGTGAATATGAATACTGGAAAAAGGAGTGTGCTCTAGTTCATACTGTTGGTCATCTGTTATTTTGACAGACCAACAGTTCTGTGATGTCATGGGGGTGCATTTCCTGCATAGTATATTTTTCATCTGTTTGGTTAAGTTATCTAAGATATACTGTATAATTAAATAAATTATGTACTTTTCCTTAAAGAGGTGAGTGTAAAGAAGTCTTTGTGAGCATTTTCTCAGTGGCCTTTTTTCAGGTGTGACACAGATACAACATTAACTAATAGTGTATGTACTAGTCTTCTAATATGGATTAGTTTGGTCCATGTTATTTAGGAGTAGAAAGATACTAAGATTCATATTTTCAAAAATAGATTCTAAATTTAATGTTGGAGATACTCGGGGACGTACACTCATTACATTTAGGTGAGATGTGTTATCCTTGAATATGAAAACATGTAATGAGAGTATTCTGTGTATGAACAGCTAAAGAAGAAGTAGGAAGACTTTAAGCTATCTGTGAATCTTGGTATTAGTATTTTTTTATGAAAACGTCCTTTTAATTTGATCAGGGTCGGAACTTGGCAGACCTGCGTCGGAGCCAGTCTCGAGGAACATTCACCATTAGTACCACTCTGCGGCTTGGGAAGCAGATTTTGGAATCTATTGAAAGTATTCATTCTGTGGGATTCCTGCACAGGGACATAAAACCGGTAAGTCTGCCCATTAAATCAAAACAGGCAAGTAATATGTGGTCATTAGATGGCTGCATAACTAAGAATAGGTTCTATACTAGATGTTAAAATGAAAAAATGAGAAGGGACAGAAAATTGAATGTTTATTCATCAGATAGGGCAGATTTTTTGTATTAACTAATGTTGGATTGCAACAACAATAACTTTGGTCTTTGTCATCATTGTTTCCAGTTACTTAGGCCTCCTTGCAATTTTCTGTAGTTAAAACTTCCAACTCTTATCTGTAGCATCATGCAATCATATTTGCCATGCAAGAATATTTGCCATGAGATACAATATAATGAGTTTGGCTAATGGCAATTAATATCTTCACATAATAGATTTAAGAGAATAGATGCTAACTGTAGGGTGTATTTATAAGCTTTTCAATAGCAATTTTTTTGTATTTAATATATTTATAACAAACAAGGAAAGAAAAGACAAACTGTAAGAGAAAACTATTCAATTGTTTTATTGTGCAATTCTAATAAAATGAGTGTTGTCAAAATGTCATGACAACAGTGCCTTCCTGATAGCATCACAGTTTTGTTCTTATTATTTTTTGGTTTTTCGTTGAATTTATTCCTGAAATTGCATCAGCTATTTTTAATATTGCTCTATATTAAAAATATCATTAGAACTCTGAACTTCAAAATTTGTAAATAAAAAAAAAAAAAAGCAAATCTTGTGTTTTCTAATAGATGCAAATATGGCTGGTTATATTGGGCATATATAGCTACATTTCCTGTCAGCTGAATGATGTTTACATAAAACCTCTGATAAGTTTCTGTGTATTAGGGAATTTTCATTTTCATCACTTCTTCCTTGCAACTTTTTATAAAACTTCTATTCTTCCTGACCCATCCCCAAGACTTCATTTAATAGGGAAAGGACACAGAGGCAGTGAATGTCAAGTGAAATAGGTGAGGAGGAGTTAGCTGGAGTGCAAGATTTTAATGATGAAAACAATTCAAGTTTTGAATGGGAAATGTGTTCCTTTATGGCTGGCAGGATGGATTGGGGACATCTTGTTACCTAGCTGTATCTTGGAGTCTATGGGCTCAAATGGGATGGAAATGGAGAATGCTGTTAGGGGATGAAAAAAACCCAGAAAGTTAAATGTTGAGCCAGGATAAACAGCAGTGTGAGGCAATATATTAGATTCATAAAAGAAAGAATTTTTCTTCCCATTTAGGAGTTATGTTGTGACTTACACATGCAAAAGAAGGCACGATTGCTTTCTAGCATGCAGTTTTCCTGGCTTGAAAATACAAGTCCATTTTATCTTTTATTATGTATCTTCTAGATAGATTATACTAAAAGCAAGCTTTGTGCTGAGCTGAAATCTTGAAATACTTGGTTAGTTATTTGCCTTAAGTGATGAATTAGGCAATGCTGAAATTCTGTTCCATTTAAAAAGAATGTTGATCACACTCATTTCAATTAATGGTTTCGATTGGGTTTTACCCTCAACCTTTGACATTGAAGCAGCTGTGAATTTCAGATTTATTTAGAACAGTACTGCTCTTTCACTTAATGGAAAAAGAAAAGTATTTTTTCTAGAGTTAATTGCGTTAAGCTTCCAGCTTGCTCAGATGTGTAGTTTCCATTCCATTTCACAGGACTTGTTTTTAGCTTTATCTTTTTTTATATCATGTAATCCATTTTA
Organism: Phoebastria nigripes; assembly: GCA_035582835.1. Lineage (NCBI taxonomy): Eukaryota > Metazoa > Chordata > Aves > Procellariiformes > Diomedeidae > Phoebastria > Phoebastria nigripes. Next base: position 462,412 of record JAYKAV010002881.1, on the reverse strand, counting down.
AGGGGATTTGGTGGGGAGAGACTTGAACCAATTAGCCGACATGTTCAAACATCATAAACTAGCAGTGTTGAAGAATTTTTTTTAAAGGGCTAACATGGAATGTTAATCCATAGAGGCAAATAAGAAAATTTACTGAAGCTTTTCAGAATGAATTATCTCCATAAGTCCTCACTGACTTTCCAGCTCTTACTGTTTGGTTGGTTTGGGTTTTTTTGTTTTGGTTTGGTTTTTTTGGGGGGGTTTTTTGTTTGTTTGGTTGTTTTGTTTTGTTTTTTTTAAACTTGGTTCTTCCCCCTCCCATGAAACGGAAAAGGCAGTTTGCACCCCTTATTCTGTATTCTGCATATATGATATTAGTGCATTTGTTTAGATGAACTTGTTAGCCCCTAGGTTGGTAGTTTTTTGAAATATCCAAATCAAAATATGTGAGTGGGTGACATGATTGGAAAATTCTTGCTAAAAATTAATATATTCGAAGTGATGAAGTAAGACAACAATCTCTTTGGACCATGTAGGCTGCTGTTCAGGTATGCTAAGTTGAACGTCTGATTTTCTTAGCAACATTTTCTTCAAATTTAATGGGAGTTTAGTAGAACTGTAAATATGGAAGGAAAGATAGAGAAGTAGAACGTGGATTTTCTACGATTGTGTTACTGCATTAATACGTGCACATACTGAAACGTGTGTGTATATATATCTATATCTATCTGTCCGTATTTGTTTTTCTTCCTAGTCTAACTTCGCAATGGGACGTTTTCCTAGCACCTGTAGGAAGTGTTATATGCTGGATTTTGGCTTGGCACGGCAATTTACCAACTCATGTGGGGATGTCAGACCAGTAAGATTTTTTTCACAGTTGTCAATTTGATTAATTGAATGTGGTAATATGCTGTCTTTTTTTCTGGAGAAGTATGGGAGTTGCATTGAACTGGTAACTGATCTAAACTTGACAAACATCATTGCAGATCAGAAATGCCATGTGATTTATTGATTATATTAAAAGATTGGCAGTTGGGAATGAATCAGGTTTTTGATTTTTGGCTTGAGGCAGAGGTGTAGTCTATGATTTTTTTGGATAATCTATCTTTTGGTTTGGAAAATCAAGTGACAAATAGGTTTTCATTAAATATCAGAGTAATACACCAGAGCTGAATTTCACTTGGTATTATATATTGCAAAAAATTTTATGTAGGAGAAAAAAGTCAAACACTAAACTGAATATATAATCTTCTGAAAGAGAAAGTCTGAATAATTAAAACAGTGATAGGACACTAATTATAATATATAACAGGACATAGTTAAGTGTAGTTGCTGTATTCCCATGCGATGCAGTCTGAGGAAAATTGTAGATAAAAGCATATCAATGAGGACATTACAATTTTAAGTACAGTAGAGCCTCCCTAATTCACTGGTGAGCAGTCCTTTTGTTAATTTCAAAGTTTGAAAATGAGCAAGGCAGTGCCATGGTACACAGTGATGTTTTAAAGAAACGTATTTTCTTTATTAAACCAGTTTAGTTTACATTTTGATGGTAATACGGAATAATGTACTAGTCAACATTGCATAGCATATTTATTAATGTGGCGCGATTTGGGTGGTAGAAGCCATCTCTACAGGATTTTCGATTTTATTTTGCCTAAGAAGTTGGGAAAGTGGCAAATTTTTGTGTGCAAATTATGAGGTATGTGAATTAGTAAGGTAAATTAGCGGGGTTCTGCTGTACTCTATTCCTTCAGCCATAATGCTGGACACTGCAATGAAAGCAAAGAGCAGGGGAGACCAACAGAGTGGCTGCTGCTGTTGGAAAGGTGAGCTAAACATTTTAAGTAGTTTTTAAATTTTTTTTTTTTTTTATTTCTCGGTGTTCATGTCATGTTCTGTATGTTTGGCTGCTTATAATGTTTTTCTAACTGACCTGTAATTTCAAAGAGAAAACAATTCCCAAGATTCTGTGATTTCTATATGTATACACAACAATGGCAGTATTTTCAGAAAAAATAGGTGATAACAACACAAAATTTAATGTTTTTGCTATTCTTTCTTTTGTAACAACTCAGCTCTTGCCTTTTGTTTTTCATTGCAGTGCCCTACAATGTAACTGAAGTAATTCTTCAATTTAATCTGTTTAGAATTTTCTGACAGTGTAATCCATATTAGTAGAGTGGCAGTGAGGGGAAAAAAAAGATAGTACTTTTATTTGTACTTAATTGTCCGAAATGGCTCTTGTATAGATAGCAACCATACTGTTGGCCTTGCTTACTAATGAAATTTATTAATATTTTCATTAAATGTGCTATGTGCTTCTCCTTAAGGCTATCCTTCTTCTAAACTTCATTAGATTTCTTCAGCAGATACTGCAAATAACCTGGAACAATGTAAAAGCATGTTCTCCAAAAAACATAGTACTCTATTGGTAAGAACATGTTCCTTAGTTAAGGTTGATTATTAGATTTTAATGACAAGCCTAATTTTCTATATCCCTGACTTCCACAGAAAGAATCCAGTCCCACTGAGATTTTACATATCATCGCTGAGTCCTTGAATTTCCACAATGTGTTCTAAAAGAATCAGAAGAGAAGTTTTGGGAATTATAGTATCAGGTTTTAGTCCTTTGGCAGCTTTGTATTTCCCCCAACATTAAGGAATTCCAGGTGGCCATAAATCTGTTTGTTCAACTCAAAAAGATGGAAGAGGCTTATATGGATACTGTTGAAAGCAGAAAAGTTTATGACAGGACTGTATTTCCCTCCAGAAATCATTGGCCAGCACCACTGGCTAGCATATACATTCCAACAGGTGGAGATAAAAAATCGAGTTAGTTTCAAGACTGGTAGAGAAGAAAGGTGGTGTGTAGTTCTTTGACAAAATGCAACTTACACTGGCAAGAGGGTTGAAACTAAAAGAATAAATTATCATCGGTTTTATAGTATAAATCTTCTTGTTAATATAGGTAGTATTCACTTGACTGAAGTTCAAACAAGAAGTTGAAAAGAGGTCCTTATGGTGAGGAAAACTGCTTTATTTTGTGAAATCAGGTCAAGAAGCAAAGAGGAAATGAGAAATTTATCAAACCATTAAGCTACCCAACATTAGACTCTTAGTTAATTCCAGTACGTTGTACCAAGACACAGGAGTGCAGCAGAGTTTCATATGACTTCAGTGTGATAAGGTGTTCTTGTTTCAGATCTGTTATAAAAAGAGGAATTATAAAACTTGGGAATCCATGGTTTTATTCCAGTATTTGACTGAAGTATGTGCTGGTGGCTACTGATATGTTCAACCATCCATGCGGACCCTTCTGCATTTCTGTTAAGCCTGTGCTTATTCTAGTCTGAATCTTTTCTTTTGTCTCTTCTCTCTGGTTTCCTTTCTACATTCACCTCCTCCTATTGCTTCACTTCCAGTTAGACTAATTTCTCTTCTCCTTGCAGTTTTGGTGCCCACTGGAATAGTACAATGCAACTAAGTGAAATTTTCTTTGCTCTCAGTTTCTTTTCTTTGTACCACAATGAAACCTGAAAKCATTCTGAAGGAGTGAGAGAAAAGAAATTCAGGCTGTTGCAGCTCTGGATTGAATTATGCCTCATGACAGATAGAACATTTGAAGAATTTAGATGCCCGATTCAAACAAGGCTGTATTGAGTTTGTGTGAAATTTAGTTTTTCAAAAGCTCAGGCATAATCAGTTTTGGATGGCTAGTACAATATTCCTTGACATCGTCATGGTACACTCTCAAATCCCTCCTTGTCTGTCTTCATTCCAAGGCACACTGGGGATATAGGCTTCCTACAAATTATTGTAGGGATTAATAAACAAAACAAACGAACAAACGTTTGTTTCAGCTGCATTCAAGAACAGTTTGAAATGATTTGCTGAATTAAAAGCAAGCAGCTACAAAAACAGTTATCTAACATGAAGAATTTCAGCTTAAATTGGTAATATGCAGAAAGTTTCAAGTGGCTGAATGCAGGTTCTTATATGGAAAGTAGTGGCCAAGTATAGATTTTACTACAGGTGCCATATATGATATGTTGGCAGTGAAGTTCACAAACAGGCAGCAGTGCTAATGAGTCTGGAGAAATTCTGATGAAGTTCCAGCAATATTCCAATAGAAAATGTTTATGCTTTAAAGTAGAAATGAAGATTCGTTCAGGTTAGAGAACTTTTTGGTACTATCTGTAGTAATTACTTTTTTGTTTCACATTGTTATTAAAGTAGTTACCAAACATACCCGTTTTCATTACAGAAAATGCATTGATGACACAGACACTTCCCTAGTATGGACTTGGTTGTCCCTCATCTTTTCTATGGTTTATAGACCCGTTCTGAACATTAGTTTCTTCATGTGCACTTACCTGTCTATAATACTCCAAATCATAGCCTATGGAACGAAGTCTCCTATGCATCGTATTAATTTAATTGCAGGGTTTTAATGAGTTATCATAGACTCTTTTGGGGCAAATTTTACAGTAGCATTGGATCTATTTGTGTTCACTGCAGTCTGTTTTCTCATCTTGCTGCCATGCTTTTCTACCTTCCCGAAATGGCTGCAGAATTAAGTTAAAAGCAGCTTTATCTTCCATGATAAATTAAATTATTCTCTAGAGTAAGTAGATGTTATTACAGCAAAAATTGCTCCCAGGATTTTTGTGCACTGTAGGCAAACAAAGCCTGTGTTTAAGTACTGCTTATTTCAGTTCAACTTGAGTGTAATCTATCTTTTCTCCTTTGTGGGAGCACTGATTTATTGAATTCTCATTTGATTGTTGTTTATTGCTAGAGAGAAGTTTTAAAATGAGACATCTGACACATTAACAAGAATAAGAATGTATTTTAATTTATGATTTACTGTGAAATAAGATAAGGTTTATCTCACTGTTTTGTTTCTTCTGCTGTTGTTTACCATAAGTAGTGTTTCTTTCAAAGTTCACAACAAATAAAGCTACTCTGGTTCAGTCTGCCTTGAAATTAATAGTGGCTCATATATTAGGAAGTTGAAATTATTTTATTTGTTAAAAAATATGTATTAATTAAACTATGTAGGGATCATAATGTAATCAAGCTTGCAAAGAAAATTGCGTAGGTAGATTACAATTGAAAGAAAATGTTTAGCTTGTCTTTACTGAGAGATGTTAGCATCCAGAATTTTAAAATTTCTGTAATTATGCCATCAGAACTGATTTATAGCTTTTCCCACGCCCATGTGATAGCAACATACTGTCTATTGACGTCTTTTCCTGTGCTGGTTTTTCTTCTCAACATTTCTAGCTCTCGTCTTCTGTGATTCCTGTCAGCTTTCTCTCCTTTTCTCAGTTTTCTCCATTTTCCATTAATACAGGTCTTAAACCTGCGTCCACATAGTTTCTGCCTCTTTATCTTTGGTGACAGTCTTCCTTTATCTGACTTCCCTCTGGCTCCAGCTTCTTTCACAATTTAATTTCAAGTCTTCTTTCTTCAGCGTATCCCTCTCTATTCCCTCCTTTTCCCCTTTATCTTCAGATAGCCTCATTCGTAAACACGTTCTGTGTATATATCCGACAGTGTTTTCTGTATAATATGCGCATACTTGCATATGTGCATGTATGTATTCCTTTTTTTCCCGCCCCTTCCCCCCCATTCAGAAACCTGAAGTTCTTGTGTAGGCTCACCATCCCCTGACCTGACTGTTACAGTATCCTTTTTCTGGTTTGATGAATACAAGGTTTTTGCCTTGACAAACACCAAAATTCAGGGTGCTACTACAGACACAATTTATGCGATTTGTTTTGATTATGTTACCCTTCCAAAGTGCATCAAACAAGCTACTTATTTTCATTTTTAAGGCTCTTAAGGATCTCTGCCCGCACAGCCTATTATCTTTCATTCACAGTAAAGATAAGCAACAGTAAAGATGGTGACCTGCCTCCATTACCTACTTCTGGATTTTTAAAGAAAGGAACTTCATTTCAGACTGTTCCTTATGTTGGAAGGGAGATTTCTGTAACCACCCAAAACCTCACTGTTTTCTTTTAAATCTCTATTTGGAAACAAAACTGGAAAAGTATCATTATTTTCTGTAGGAGTTGAAAATAATCTGTTTGACCCTTAAACCTTCAAATACAGTCTGTTATGACTGTAATTATTATTTAAGGTTTAAATGGAAGGTGTGCTTAACAGCAAACAGCAGAATTTAGTGCCAGTCTGTATAGAAGTACACAAAGATGGAGATAATACTGCATATGGAAAAGATTATCTTCTAATACAAGAAACCATACATGAATGATAGGAAGTCTTATTTATGCATGTGCTGTGAACATATTGCTGGTTTCTTATTTTGAATTACTGAAAGAAGTAGTCTCAACATTGCATTTCCACTTTGGCTGTTATTAGTTGTTTCTTATAGGCAGGTTTGGAGGGAGTATTTTTTGTTGTCAGTTTGTTATTTTCTTCCTGGGAAGTTACGGTGTCTCCTTAGACTTCTTACCTGAAAGAATGGTCAAGGCAGAGAGCTTAGAATGAGAAAGCCTTTCTTGAAGATCATCCCAACTAATTCCATGAAGGGTTCAAGCCATATTTCTGTATTGTATAAAGGACAGTTTTGCTGTCATGCTTGTCAGATCCTAAGACATCTCGGTGTCATTTTCAGAGATGTCATTCATCTTCGTACTACCTGTCTTAATGTCAGACTCCATGGTGATTTAGCACCATTAAAACCATGCTACCAGGGAATCCATTCAGCTGTAGCTGCTCCTATCTAAATACTGTTTTGAAAAATGCAGGTTTAATATAAAGAGCTTCTCAGACAGTTAAAGAACAGGAAGAGGAGTCCCAAGTGAGCAATTCGGTTGTTCAACACTTGTAGTGCTTACTGTATTTTTCATTGCATTTTGGAGCGTCACATGTGGACTGTCTGTTTACAGAGTTGAGGAGCAAGCAGTTTTCAGCCCATTTCACTGTTTTTTTCCCCAGTGGGATTTGCAATAGCATGATTTTTCACCCTTGGATTAGATTATCTAAAATGACCTTCATTTGGTTTGCAGCAGCCAGATGACACTATGACTGATTTTGAAAGTAAAAAAATAAGACTTGAAGGAGATATATTGTAGTTTATCCACCAAGAATGTGATGGAATCTAAGAAATTGCTTCTGTAGGTATTAATGTCTTCTTTATTCCCACATTTTTGTATCTGTCAAACCCCCTTTTGCAAGAAAAGTGCAGAACAATCACAAAGTTTAAGCTTTTGAAGTCAGTAAGCAGCAGTTTTCATATGAACTACTGCTACAGGATGCACTGATTTTTACATATCTGAAGGACAAAAATGATTCACATGAAGTATCTGTTTCTCTTCTTAATTATCAGTTAGGTTTTCCTCATTTATTAATTCAGTGACCTAGCCAATGATGTGTTGTTTGGGTCGTCCATTCCATCTGACCCAAGCTTTCAATACAAAGGATGGCATGGAGTTAAAGAGCAGAGGAGTTCCACCAGTGTTTAAAATTGGTAATAAATTGCTATAAACATAGAAGCATATGGTTTTTGTTTGTAAAAACTAGTATCAAATTTCTTCCTTATTCTTCCTGGTTTTCCTTGTACTTCTGTCATTGCCTTTTTTGCTTTTTTACATAAGCTTCTTTTCTCACATTGCAGCTGAAATAGCCTTTTTCCTCTAATTCTCTCTGCAGAACTATATAATTTCTTCCTCCAACAATATCAGAACTCTTTTTCAGAAAACAACGAAATAATACATCTCCAGTGTATTTCCCAAATATTTTAGTTGTAGCTGTCTTTATCCCCTTCCCTACAAAGTGAATGCAGAGTTTCTAAATATTATTTTTACACATCGACTGTAGGTAGTAATCTGTTGTAAAGTTGGTAAAAAGGGATAGAATTGATTATAAATGTAATACAGCAACTGTTAGAGAAGGACTAATCTCTTCTGGTATTCCATAGTCATTATCTGGACTGTAACTTTAAATTCAGTATTTTCCTTATGGGAAAATATCACCCCTCTTTATAAAGAGGAGTAAGAGTTCATTTCAGGAAATTATGGGAAGGAGTATTTTGAGAGACGATTTTATGTAATGAAAATGTTTGTGTTCAAGCTTTATTAGTCTGCCCCAGTGTCTGAACATATTGGCAAAAGGAAATACCTTTATTGCTCATCTTAATGACCCAGGGTTTTTTAGATTCTCTTGGGTTATTCAGTCAGCAGAGACAGTTTCCCATTTGTTCCAGGTATTAGCCTTAAAATGAAATAGTTGTAGTTGCAGTTTTCTTATTATAGTATCGTTTTACCACAGTGGTCTGCTTCAGTTGGTAAATCTTTAAAACTGGAAAAAAAAAAAAAGATTAACATAAAAATATAAAGCAAAAAAAAATGCTTTGCAAACCTTTTCATGCTACAAATAGTTCTCTCTCAGAAGAATTACTGTAAAATAAAGTGTTTTTTAACTGTTAATTTTGAAATTGATTCATTTTAACAAAGTTGTCCTGTCTTGTAGCTGTCTGAATKACTATGTTTGTGAGGAGCTAACTTCAAAGAGAGAGGGATATGTCCCTTTTATCTCAGTAATAAGATATTTGTAAAATGTATAAACATGTTGAAGAGAGTAGTGAAGGGCTGCAGTTCATTAAGTTGTATGATCTAACACTATTACCTGGTTAGAACTTAAAAACTCACAAACAAACATTTATTGCATCTTGCAGGATTGTGAAGGATGTAAGAAAGGAAGTAATAACAAATGTGTATTACACATTCCAACCTGTTGCTTGGAAGGGTGTAGAATATTTCACACTTGTTTAAAAATGAGAGCTTATGTAATGTTATTTTATATTTTCTGTTCAATTTACTTAACCTTGTTTTATTAGCTAAAGAACTTGAAGTCTGACTTAAATTATCATGAAAAAACTTAAAACTTTTCAGGCGAGATCTTGAATGCAAATGCAAATGTCATATTCTAGATGTAGGTAGTGCGAGCGTTATATGCCTTAGAGTACAGATGAAATGTACCTATTCTGCCATTTACTCTATTTATATATTGTATATTCACTTTAAGAGTGATAGGAAAAGGTATAACTCATGCAGGTAAGGTCTTTGGAAATGTATTCACTCTGTTAACACGTAGTTCACTGTTTACAGTGGGTAGTTTTGTTCTGGTTTTTTTTTGTTGTT
>JAYKAV010002881.1:392508-453218 GCA_035582835.1 Phoebastria nigripes | reverse complement strand
ATCTAGTACTATTTTATTAGAATGAAATTGTTCTGAGCACCCAAATGCAGTATCTAAAAAGTAAAATATCAGTCTCTAGTATAGTCTTTTCTAAACTGTGAAAAACATATATAAACAAATGGCACATGAACAAGTTTTTCTGCAACTATGCTGCTGTTCTCAGTGGTTTGAACCCTGGCTCTTTGTCCATTTTATTTTTGTTTGCTTGGAACATATTTTGACCACATATACTTTTGGGAAACTTTGAACAATGATACATGTGTAGCTGGGAATAGGATGAAGAATATGGAAACTCGGGCAGTAGTGTGTGTGTACAGGCTTCTGAAACTAAATTTTACATGTTGGGGACAGTACTAGGATGCAGGTATTTGGGGTAGATGTAGAATTAAATTCTAGAATGGAAGTTGATAAGGAAACACTCATTGGTGGGAGGAGCCTTGTCTGGTGATGGAAAAGATCGGAAGAGAGAAAAATGTGTGTGGGAAGGAGAGCAAAAACTGCTGGGGATCATGTAGGCTGTTAAAAGAAGGAAGGAGGAAACAGGAGCAGGGGAATAACTTGGAGAGAGGAAGCCAATAATTGAATTAATGGTGTAGATAATAATTGATTACTGCAAAGCAGGGTAATTAGAATTTAGTTGTGGGGAGACTCTCTCTAATCTTCAGGCAAATACATTTAGCAGGATGCAAATTTAGTATATTTATGAGATTCATAGTCTACTGTTTATTGGTTTTTGAGAGTGTTGTCAAAGGGTTATTTTACCTACCGTTTTGTTTCCATTGTCCTAGTGATAGCTGAAGTAAGTAGTACTAGCATCTGTTTTTTCTTGAGACAAAGAATAAATGATTCTTTTGGCATGTAAACCTAACTTCATACAGCCTTCAGTTTACGTGTCTCTATTTACATGGTGATAATGGAAAGTGAACATGTCAGCTGTGGTACAGAAATAGAAAACCTTGAGGGACAAAATCCGAAGGACATTCGCATTCTTAACATCATCAGTACCACAGCTAGCTCTTGGGCAGTTGTCATCACTCCTGCTTTGAAGTGAATGTTAACCACAACTGTTCTTTGAGGTACTATTAAATTTAATATAAAGAAAGCAAAATAAAAGAAAAAAGAAGCTGTTAGTCTTTGCTCTTAAACAGATTAACCTTTAAAAATGAATTTGAGGCCATAATTCTTTAAAAATCCATAAATTCAACCATCATGTATTATCACAGGCCTGAGTTTTGTGGTCTTTTATTTATGTGGACTTCCAGTTACAAATAACTGTATTGTATTTGTTTTACAAAGAAGATAGTGTAACATGTATGCAAGCTGAGCTGACAAAGCTAGGGAAAAACACAATTGAAAAACTATCCATAAGAAGGTGGTGTTTAGATAAAACCTTCTTATCTAAAACATCTGTGTTTTTCTACTCAGTATACAGGTCTCGCTGACTGACAGCCTAAAGAATTATTCAAATTAACAGCCAGTCCCCTGAGTCTGGTGATGTGGACTCAGCAAAGATGAATGAAGGATTCATTCCCAATGCCCAATGCCCAATTTGATGCTTGGTTTGGAACGTGGGCTTCCTCTTTGAGAGTATCCTAACTAGTGGGTTAAAAGGTATTCTGAGGAGACTCTGTTTTGTCTGTGGAACTGTTGTATTTTTGATAAATAAGGCTTTTTAGGTCAAAGGGAGAGCTACCCTATGACTGCTTTCCCCCCTCTCTCTGCCTTTCTCCTGCCCTTCCCAGTGTGACTAGATTTTTAGGTCATTCTTCAGTTGTTATTTAAACAAAATGAAGAGCTTCCTCATAGGTTTGTTTAGCATGACCTTAATTTCAAGTGTCTAAACTTTCCTGTATTTATTTTGAAGTAAGTAAAAAATCAAAATTACATTCTTTTAACATACATTAAGGAGGTTTACAGTATTTTAGATCTAACTTGCTAGATTTTTTTTTACCCGGAAATTTGAAATCTTAAACCTTACCAAGCTGGGAAGTCCTGATTTTAGAACAACTGGGAAATGTAGCACTGTTTTTTCTGATATGCTTTGCATTAAAGGAGTCACAAAACTCTTACTCTAAACATTAACAAAAGTATTCAAATCCAAAGGAGACAGAGTATCCACCAAAATTTTCTGAGGAGTTACTCATGCTCTTTACTGGTGACCTGCCAGTAACAAAATTGTCTCTGACTCCTGCTAACACAGAAGATACACCAGCTGCTGTACAGTCTGACCCTTAGAAAAATGCAGTGAAAGCAATTGTGAATGCAAATGTTTAGATGCTTTTATTGTCTAGGGAAGCAGTTACAAACCTGTTCACATCAAACAATGAACATGTTATTCTGTTCAGGTGTTTATGTACAAAATCAGATAACTGCTGCTTGCCTTTTTTCAGTGCCCTCAGGTTCTGAGGATTTTCCAGCAAATGAGTTTTTATCTTCAAGTTTCACTTTAGGATGGCAGATGGTGTCCTGGAAATATACTTTAAGCAGCTGAATTCTTTAAAAAAAAAAAAAAAATCCCAACAAAACCCCAAAACAAAACAAACCTCCAAAAAAACCAAGAAAACCCCCTGCACAGAGTGCTGCACAGAAATGTTGGTAAATATCAAAGCAGAGTATTAATACATTTTGAAAGCTTTCGAAGTCTATTGTACTTCAGTTAAATACAGGGATAGAAGGTATACATTTCTTATATTTCTCTCACATTCATTCTTCTATTTTGTTTTTTACTTCATGAAAATTTGGGAATGGTTATGCATTTGAATTGCATGGTGTTTCTTTCTTTTAGTATTCTGGATTATCTTGATTGCTGAGGAGGACTAGAGAATACTTCCATCTTATTCTACCTTACCTCCTGTCATCTTGGCAGAAGAATTGCGGATTGTTTATTTCCGTGTTTGCAGGAGAACATAGTTTTTATGGTACTGAAAGAGTGGAAGCTATATCCATTAAATGTTCTTTATGATGGGCAAAAAAGTGGGATAATTTTAAGAACTAAAGGAGCAATGGTGAAGCTACACTGTTGTAAGAAAAAAAGGTCACTGCACATCTTTTGTCCTCTCTGAAGGCAATTTGGACCCACAGACTGCTTAAAGATGGATTGCTCATATATGCTTCTCAATCTCCTTTTCAAGTAAATGCTGTTATAGCCTGATCTGCAAACATTGATATTACTTTAAGAAAAAAGTCTAAGAAGTGGTCCACAGATAGTACTAACTAAAACTGGTGCAGTTTTCTTTATGTGCCCCAGTGCCACTGATGATTTAGAATTTGTGTCAGTAACTACTCCTGAATAATACCTTGACTGCATGCATATAAATAAGAGTCTATATACTGGAAGTTGTTCAAGAATAGTTACTGAACATTGCATTTGGATTAAAATTTGCATTAAATTGAGACTGTCTATTAAATTTAAATGATTGGCAGCACTTTGGTCAACTCCAGAAAATAGTGAAATGTATCAGGTTTTGGTTTTATTTAAAGAGCAGGAAGACACATTGTGTCTTCAGCAGTTCCTTGATACATTCTCTGCTTTGAGTGACACAGATTAAAGCAAAATCCAAGGACAACTAGGACATGTTTTATGAGTACAGTATTAAATGGCAGTGGATTATGTGAAAAATAATTAAATAGTACAAAAAAGTTCCAGGGAGCTGTTTCAATTCATAGTGCTCCATATTAAGCATATAATAAATAATTGGCTRAAGTATGTTAACTGGTCTAAAAAGACCTCTCTTTCAAACCTGACTAAAACTGTTGAAAGCCAGATGCTGCAGGGTAATGGTCCATGTCATTTTGTTAAATGTACTGTTCAGTGGTGGTTTCATCCTGTTGAGAAGCATTTTGTTGCTGGCATTTACCTTATGCTGTCTTTTCTCAGTAATGTTCTCTCTCAATCCCTAACAATACATTACACAGGGATGTGATTAGTCGAGGATTGCATTTTTGCACGTAAACAAGTAAAATCATATTTTTTTTTCCTCTTGAAATCTTCTCATCTTCCTCAGCTATACTGCCTGTCTCATGTTTAACATGTATTGTCACTTAAACTTGCAATACAGTTTTTGAGCTCCCTTCTTAATTTCATTTTTACCTTCAAGTTGTCACTAAATCATATTATTTTCTCACTGAAACTTATGCAAACTTTTCTAAAATTTATCCACATGCCTTCTCTCTTCTGATAAAATTTTCATCAATCCTTAGGTTATTTCCTTATCAGTTATTGCAACAACTTCTTTTTAGCCTCCTCTTTTCACTGTCACACTCGTGTGAGTAGAGTTTACTGGAGTCATGTCTCACTAATAATTGCACTGCTGTGTAGTTAGGCTGCTGTTGTCCAGGCTGCAAGTGATGAATGTGACAAAGAAGTGTTTCTGCAGTTGTAGGTGCTATGGTACTATACATGGTATGTTGCACGGAGGAATTTGAACCTTAAGATAATCCTGTTTTATCCTTGCCTTTTATCCTTTTCCTAACCTGTTTCTGAAAAACACAAGAACTTGAATAGTTCAGCATGCATTCTCAAGCTTAGCATGGAGGCACCCTGTGACATGGAGCAAGAGCTACGTAACTATTCAGGCATGGCACAAGAAGCACTCAAGAGCCTTTCAGTGCTCCCACGGGGCTAATCTGCTCAGGCTCAGCAAAGGGTTCTCTTCGTTACTGCTGTACTGGACTAATAACACCATTACCCTCTCCTCCTTACTGTCATAGAAAGATTCAAATTATGGGAAGGATGATGGAGAAAGCAAAACCTGTGTTAATAAGTTCCTATCTGTATAATAGTCCTCTGAGGCTTTTACACATGGATATACTTTAGAGTAGACCTTTCATAAGTTGTCTCTTTGAGTGAACATGCCATTATCTTGCAACATAATTTTTTGGAGCAGGGAAGTGACAGAAATTTACTTTTCCTCCTCAGTGTTTGCATGAAAGCTGTGCATGATGTACTGGACACCTCAACGCTAATGGTTACAAAGCAAAGACCTGTGAATGGTAAAATTTGGCATGAGAAGTTCCCAGGAAGAAATGTCTATAACTGGGCAATCCTAAAACCAGAATTCTTTTTATTAATTTCTACGTTGTTTGTCTAACGAAGACAGAAATTGATGTGAAGAAGGCACTGAACACAGTGAAGTAATGTCAGGCATTAAATGGCTATGTAACTTGCAGTGGTTCCTCCCTATCAAATTCTTTCAACCGATCTTTACCAAATCACTGTGGGTTCCACTTAACTCTTCGGATTTTCCCTTATTCTTTTCCAGGTCTGTGATTAGATTTCATGAAATAAGGGAGAGGAATGGAGTGTATGAGGTATCAGAAAGTGCAAGGGAAAAACAGGAGGAGGAGGAGGAGAGGGAAGAGGGTGACTGAGAATGAATATTATTTACCTGCCCCATTCCCTCTCTACTGCAGAAGTAAAGATAGCAGGTGCTGAAACAAAGAACAAGAAACATTTGGTGATAACCTCAAAGGTGTCATGTAAATGCCTCAGTGAACTTTAAATCTGGAAGCAGTTCAGCTGCATTAGTGTGAAGCTTTGTGTGGGCTATCTAGCCTGGGAAGACCACTATGCTCTTCCAGGAACAAAAGTAGTGTCTGTCTCTGTAGAGCGTTGCCCTGGGTCAGCTGCTTCTTGAAATAGTTTCTAGAAATATTTGTTCTAATCTATATGAAGGGAGGAAGAAGACATGACAGGGAGGTGGGGTGTGATGCAACAAAGCTAAATTATGTCCAATTTTTCATTGTTACTGGCTTACTGAGGAGTTTGACATGATGGAGTAAATTAGCAAGTTGCAGTTTAGCTTGAACCATAGGACAGGTATCTTAATCATGTATTTTGAGATCAGCCTCCTAACAGCCACCTTTCTTCACTTCAGCACTTCTTGGGAAGATTCAAGAGCTGGGACTGTAAAACATTAAAAATAAGTAATAGTTTTGTACTGAACTCTCTATAAATCAGCAGAAAGGCATAGAATGAACAAGAAATTATAAACAAAGGAATATTTTAAATCTTTAGTATGTAAATCTTAATTTATTTGAATAATGTTGTTGCACTGATTGTGTGTTTGACAGCAATTAGCAAAATCAGTTCAGCTATTATGGCACAAATAAAAATAAAAGAAGGAGCAATGGAGATGTATGTGATATAATTCAGCTGCCAAATAGAATGCAGTAAGCTCCTGAAAATAGAGTTGGAAACTATTTACTGTATGTTCTTTGTTTCTAAAATAAATATTTTTATTAATAAATAATGATTCAAAAGAAATGTTGGAAAAGAGGGCTGGGGTAATTTTTTTGAAACCTGACTATGCCTTCCTGTTACAGCCCACTTCTGCCTTTCCATGTCTATAAAATTAAATTTTGTACATTTTGCTACTGTAGAACAAAGAAAATGTCTAAAGAACAACTATTTTAAAACTATGTTTTCAGCTTTTCTTCACTAAATCTGCTTTTTAAAAAATGAACTACTTTAAAGAAAAAAAGCTTTGTTTCAGTAAATGGAGTTCTGTTGAAGAGTCTAAGATGACTATATTTTCTTTACAACCTTCAGTTCTGTAACAAAGGAATTATTATATAATATCAGAGCCATTCAATGCAAGATGTAAACATATAGCTTCATTCTTAAATAACCTATACATACTCCTTAATTCTTTCTCTCATGTCATCTAAGTCAACAAAGACTGGAGCCTAATTCTTTTTTTTTTTTTTCTTTTTTTTTTTTCCCCCCTTAAATCCCAGGAGAAACTGAAGAAGATTTAGATTTTTATGTCAAAATGTCCTACATGGAAATGGTTATTTGCTGGAGAGACTAAGCCAAGACCCCTTTTTTTAATTGGTTTTATAAGCAGGAATCTGCATGAGTTGAAAGTAGTATGACATTAGTCATTTGAGGCTCCATTTCTGAATTAGTGATAACTTTATAGGGAAGACAAGGGAGTTAGTTTGGAGAGGTTTGTGCAGACATTATTTTTGAATAAAGAGATTAAAATAACTATTAAATTGTTAGGTTTCAAAAGTTTTTGAAGTAATGCATAGCTGTGATATACCTACCAGTGATATACCTACGCAGCTATACGTACCAGTGTAACACTATTATGTCTGTCTGCCATAACTTCCTTCAAGGACATAGAGGAAGACTATTTAAGACACAATCTTATAATGTATATATGTAGCATTTTCAGCATCCACTGAACATGATCCTTGCAAGTTTGATTGTATTACTGACAAAGAAGAAATGAAGGAAATCAGTGTTGTAGAGACAGACAGCTGGTGTCTCGTGTGTGATAGTACAAAGTGAAGAAGGCAGGTAGTGAGTTAATGTAAAAGATGAAGAAAGAGCATTATGAATTGACTTAGAAGGTGACACAAGTAGAATGGATATATGAATTTCATGTGGTGTGATATTATTTTGTAACATCTCTATGGAATATTCTTGCAATAATTAAATGAAATGAAAAACTTAAGAAAATCATGTATGGTTATTTCTTTGAGAGGAAGATTCTTTGTGACCTGGTGTTCGGGGTTTCTGGGTGAAAAATAAAAAGAATACACGATCTATTAATATCCTGCCTGAAGGAACAGGTTGATAAATAGTTGAGATATTAAAAAGATTTAATTCTCTTAATACAGTACTTTGTAATTGTTGGGGTATATTGGGTTTTTTCTCCTTTCCTGTGGTGTGCAGAACACTGATATAATATACAAACAATCATTGAACAATTCAATTTAGAAATCCTGGTGTGCTGTATAGTTGTTCTATATTCTGATACAGCAGTTCCTTTATTTTCTATAGAACTGATAGATACTCAGGGGAATGGGCTGTACAGTCCTTTAAAAAAAAAAAGAGAAATAATTTTTCCACTGAGATTTGATATTATCTTTGAAAAAAATAAAATTATTCCACGAATGGTGAAACTTACTGCTTTCCTATGGTTTTGTGTACTGCTTCCCTTATGCCCTCCAAATTTCTTAGTATTTTCAGCTTCATACTACACCCTACCTTTCTGACCAGTACATAGTTGCAGTTTCAGGACTAGGCATATGCTTACTTGCCATCTAAAATGCATGCTGATTGACCAGCTATTGGTGTCTCTTAAGATGGATGTGAGCCATTTAAATTGAATTTTAACTGTCTGCCTCTATGTCAAGGTACTAATTTGGGTTCTGTCTTTAATCACCAATTTTCACTAAACTTGCAGGACCTGAAAGTCTTCGAGAGCTGTCCTATTTGTTTAAATTAAAAGCTATTATAGGGGAAAGACAGATGGTTTGGTCTAGTGGAATTTGTTTCCTGGTGAAAACAGAAGCAAACCAAATCAAAACAGAAACTTTAGTTTCTAATTCTTTCTGAGCTATGGACTAAATTCTCTGCTGAGTTATGAAAAATTATTTTGAATAGTTTAAAAGAAAAGAAGGAAAGTGTGTTATTTTATGTACATTAGCTTGCTTGAGACCTTTTGCTTCTCATCCTTAGTTGAAAGTAAGTCTACTACTGAAGTAAGTCTACTACTGGATTGATGCAACTTTAATGTATGGTATTATCATTATAAATACTAAATATGATATGTACAAAACAATTAAAAATTAAGGTCTTGGTTCTCCAGTCTGCTAAGAGCACAGGACTTCCCATAATGCAGAACAACCGTAAAATTTTTACTTATGGAGATAAGTAAAACAATATTCTGCTGTCTGGGGAAATTCTCTGCCAGAGCATTAGCTGGCTTACGTAGGTAGTCTTCCCCTTATAGCAATCTCTGCTTCAGCTCCTGGTATAAGAGGAAGAAGAAAGATTGCACAGGGCAAAGCAAACATACACATGGCAGATTTGTCCTGTGTGATTTTTCACTGCAGTAAGTTCAGGTTTGTGACAGACACGTAGTAGGTTGTTACCACCTCCCGCCCACCAGACTTTTTGTCTGCTCGTGAATCAGCTTTGGAACGATTGCCGTTTTCAGCTAGTGCATCACATTGGCTAAGTAAATACTCCAGATTGAAAACTGAGTAGCTTGGGAGCTGGTTTGCGTATCAAATATTGCTGTCTTAGAGATGGTGATGCTCTTTATAGCACAGGCAGTTGGAGTTAAATTTTCATTTGTCACCACATGTCTGTTAGAACACACAATAGCGAAATTTAATTGTACTGTTAGATGTTAACTCTGCTTGTTACCTAGCTTCTGCTGGAACTAGGTAGCATAGGATCAGACAGCTGCAATCAATTTTTGGAAATCACAATTTCTGTTTAGGTAGATCTGAGTCCAAATAATGTATCATGCTGACAACTGGTAGGAGATGGGTCGATAAAGAGTTCTAAGTGCAAGTACTCAGTTATTAGTGTCTGATGCGGTTTTTGTATGGAGCTAAAAGTGTGGGTTTGAAGAGCTGTATATACAGTGAAAACTAATTGAGTTGTATAATAAATTGTAATGGCAATTGTATTTCAGCTGCTTGATCTTTCCTTACCCAGATGATCCCTGAATTTTTCACTTACTTTAAACTGGTGCTAACACATGCTAGGCATTAAATTAGATTGCAAAGCCTATATCCACAAAAAAGGGGGGATGGGAACGTGAATTGTTGAAGCCATTTGGTATGAAAAAAGGTTCCAAAGAATTGGAACTGTGTATAGTTCCAATCCTGGAAATGTATTCCTGTTCGGTAAAAGAACTAGGAAATTGACTTTTTAAAGGGAAAAGATAAGAAAGGAGGATTCTGCCTTTAACAAAGCGAAATAGAGGCAATGTAGGTGGCTGCTTCTCTACCCACCTGCCTATGCGCTTTAGAACTCAGCTTTAGAGGCAGCACCAAGAAGGTGCTTTGCGCTGGTTTCTCAATCTAAAACCTAAAGACACTTAAGAATTCTCAGTCATTGCCTGACTGATAGGAAGAATCATGGTGTGTGTCAGATATAATGTAAAGAATCATTATTGGGGTTTTTTTTTCATGTTTATAATCTAGTTTCCATGACTGCAGTAAAAAGTTAACATTTTGCTCTGCGTAACATTTCCAACATTGCCCAGAGCAATAAACCCAGAGCATTTATCTAGAGATACTGAACTGAGCTAAGGAGTGTGATTTGTCTCCTCCACAGCCCCTCCAAAAAGCAACAGTCATAGACAGGTTTGTAAGCATAGTGTCTCCAAGGAATCTGCAAACCTGTGTGCTTAGAGGAAATAGTTCACTTTTCTGGGAACTCCCGATTTCCTGCATGTAGTTTGTCTAGGACATTGTCATGTGTTTCCAGGGCAGGGCCACCTCCAAAGAAAACTGGTATTACATTAAAAAGTACCTTTATGTGTAGAAAAGTTCTTCATAGTCATTGGATCTGCTTCATATGCATGTATCTTCAAAATAATTTATTTTAGCTTACATCTGAAGAATTTAGTGATAGTAATCAAATCTGAGACAACTCTGACTTCCAGATCACTGCTTGAGCTAATTGTATTAGAAAAAACTTTTTAATGTAAACTGATCCAAACAAGTTACAGTTTTGTAGAAGATTTACAAAGTATGTTTTGTGTCAAATATAAGTATGGAAGAACTCTAGCCTTCTTAGGAATTATATCCCTTATTCTAATAAAGGAACTAAATCATGTGATCTGTATGGCCATTACCACTAATTTAATACCTGGGATTTAAGGCAAAGTTTTGTAGAATTCTTTTTTTCTGCAGAAAGAATGACTCCAGAATCTAAGAACTCTTCCCTGATTTCCCATTTGTTCCTGTGCCAATTTGAGAGTTGTCTATTTCAAAAGCTTTCGTACTCTGTATCTGAAGGAAAAACATGACAACAATAGTTGCCATAAATAAATAGAAATGAATGCAAGCTAAATAAAGCTGTTAAATATGGAAGAGCTGAAGAATGGAATCCACTGCTGAGTGGACTGTTAATGGATCCCTGCAATTGAGACAGCACCTGGATGTGGCGGTTGCTCCCAGTCTGTGACTGATAAGAAAAAAAACCCACTAAATTTCAAGTGAAAAAACAGCCGAATGTTGATTATGGCATTTCTCATGGCAAGGAACACAGATGTGATCCATTTTAATCAAGGGTGTCAGTGGAATTCACAGGTGTATTCAAATGTAGGATTCACCATCTCTTTAGTACAAATGCCCTTTACAGCTATACGCTCCAAAAATGCCATAGATTCTGTTGGTTGTCTTAATAGGTCACCTGTAATGACTGAAAAAAATGGACCTATTAAGCTTTTTTCTCAACAAAGAAATCTACTTTGCTTTAAGGAAGCTCAATTGTTGTGGTAGCAGCTTTCTTAGATAAGGCATCTGGAAGACAATACTATAAACAATGTTTCTGTGAGCCCCCCCCCAGTTGGTGGCAGGTGAGCTCAGATAGGAAAAATTTGGAGGGGTCTAAAAACAAATTAACATGATCAGTAATAGCAGAGGGGCATTTTATTTGAAAAAATGTGGTGAATCATTCAGGAAGTTGTTATTATTGCCTGTAATATTTCTCTTTTACTACATGAGCTGTTGTGAGATGCATAAAGAGCTCTGAAACAGTTTCAGAAGTTTTGCAAATGCTCAGGAGTCTGTAAATTCTATCCTGAATTGGGCAAACTTGATTTGAGCTACTAGAGCCATCATTCATGTTGTTAGTGACATAATAGAATTAATTTATGGTTGTTGTGTGGCATTGTAATATGACTATTAAATAGTGACCAGGTGCTTTACTAAAAGGTATTTCATTGTGTCTTAAAATGTGAGAGAGTTACATATGCTCTTAAGTCAGATTTATACAAACTACACTTTAAGGCAAGAGACTGTAAAAGGATTTAGATATCCTTGCTGGGGTAAAGAATTCAGAATTCATTTCATGATAACCTAAGACACAGAAACAATATTCATGCTTCTTTTTTTTTTTTCCCCCCAGCCAGGTGATTCTCGGGTAATTGAAATCATCTTAAGGCAAATAATTTCATAGGAATGTCTAAGGATGGCAGTGACTTTAACATTCAAAAGCAATTGAGTTGGTACACAATGAAATTCTTCATACGGACTTTTCTCCCCCAGGACAGAACTAGAATAGGTCAGATTGTTAGTTTTTGTAAACTGGATGGGATAATTTAGATTCCATGTGCCATTTCTTACTCTTTTTCTATTTCCTTGTCAAGCAACTGGAATGTTTTTATGCTGGTTATCAAGTAGAAATTGAAGTTGTTACCCTAGGAATAAAAGCCTCATTTCATCCTAGTTTTCACATTTTTCATTATTCTCAGAAGAATGGAAATATTTGACGTAGTAAAACTGAATATAGTCCTTCTTTTTAACATTCAGACCAGAGGCTGAAGACAGTAAGCATTTGGTTTCATCTTCTGAAACTTTATGCTCTTGGGATTTACTGAATTTGTGTTTCTGGGTGTTTTAAAGTTAAGCTCTCAGTGCCTTTCTGAAGAAGTGCTATTCATCAAACTGCATCTTTTTGGAAATTTACCTGTATTTTGATTGTCTTGGCAGCAATGCTATGTTATTCTTACTTGGATGGTTTGCCAATCTTCGGAACTACTAAGAAGGAGACTTAAGTCCTTTTTTTTTTTTGAAAAAATTAGTTTCTCCTGAAATTTAGCAGTTCCAAAGCATTTTGAGCTATTCTTTTTATAATTGCATGGTACCGTGAAATTTCTGCAACTACACTGTTATGCTTCATTTCAGGGAATGTTCAGTATGGAATACGATATACTTACAAGATTTAAGATAATAACTCAATTGTCTGTCCTGCCTGAACACAAAATGTGTTCCAAGCACCATTTAAATTTTATGATAATGTGCAAAACCTAAGATTTATGGAATATTGTCTGAGAACCTGTTCATGTTAAGAACATCCTAGAAAATATTCTCCACCTTAACTAACACTGGTTCAGCTCTCATCGTACCACTCTTAACAGACATTGTTTATATGGGCTGTTGAATCCTTTTTAAAGAYGTTGCTGCATAACCCTGCTGGATTTAATTGATAGGGTTACTGACAATAATGGCAGCTCCTGATGTACTTAAATGATAGCTCTCAGTGTGGCATCTCTTGGTAGGTAAGAAGAAATTATACCTATATATATATAGGTGGGGAGAGGCTGAAGTGTTTTATCTTAATAGGGTAATAATTTTGTATTGTGGTTATCTTTTTGTGTRTATCAAACCAGACTTTTCAATGTATTGTGCAAAGTTTTTTAAAATCTTAAGAATTGTCCTGAGTCTGGGGTAGGCAGACAAATCACCAATACCCCTTTAAGTACAAGTCAGAGGTGAGGAAGATAATTCAAGTTTCTCGCATTCACTGTTAGAGGAAACAAAAAGAATTATTGATTGGGAAGATAAGACTGTGTAAAAGCATATTTAGCAGTTCTGGCAGTTCTCTCTATATAGAATTATTAATTAAGGGGGTAGGATGGATTGGATATCTGTCTTAGGCAAAGTAATAACACCACGGTTTGATTTTTTTTTTTTTTTTAATTGTAAATATGTAGTAATTATGACTATTATCAATTATATAATTATTTTTGTAACATTTTATTTGAAGGAAAGAACGATGGGAAAATATATTCTGTGATTATAAAACACCAATTGATTTATGATCATACAATATCTAGTGTCAGGGAAGAAATGCTGGTATTCAGAAGCTAGAAGAGAAAGAAATATTTTTAATTGGTGCCTGTAGTGCACCCTTGCTGTTTATTGCACAGCCACAGCTTTGAGACTTACCTGTGGCTTTCCCTGCTTTTGGAATTTCTCAAAAAATTGAGTGGTTTGCTAGTTCAGAAAATAATTCAGAAAATGTTGCTAGCACGTTTCAATAAATGTCTGGTTGTCTGTTCATACCACATAATATTGGTGTATTTTAGCAAAGTGGAAGAAATCATTATGGTTTAGATCCTGTCAGAATTTAAAAACTCAAACTTCTAATAGTTAAAACCAAGAAATAATTTCATTATTGGAGAAAAAAGAGGAATAGTTCTGCCATATGGCTTTTTTGAGGGATGAGGTAAGCAGGACTTGATGCCTGTGGAGAACAAAAACTGACATAAATAGATGGTTTAAAAAACTATGACATATGTCACACTGTGGTGCCTACTTGGATTTCCACTGAGAACTTGTAGAAACACGGTAAATTGAAATAAAACAAAAAGTCTCAAATGATATTTGTTGTGGCTCCATACTCACTTTGTAGATGCCAAGTTAAGTAGTCAGAGGGTTTATTTCTGACAATGAGAATCTTTTTCTTTTTCTATTCTTTGACAGCCACGAGCTGTCGCTGGTTTTCGAGGAACAGTACGATATGCATCAATCAATGCTCATAGAAACAGAGTGAGTATCTCAATCTATATCATATCCATCTCATGTAGCTGAAAGCAGTCAGTAATGCAGTTGCTATTGATTTCCTTTTTCGTATTCTTATGTGTGTATTTATTATGTAGAAATTAATACTTATAAATTTTGGGAAAAGATAATATACTTTACAGTACCCAAGGGTAAAAAAGTTCTTGTTGTAGAAATAATAGTGGTTTTAATAGTTACCTTTGGTGTTCAATTGTATTGTAAGTTAATAAATTAAAAAGGTGAAGTTACTGAATTTTGTAAAATATGTAATGTCCAGTATGTCGCCTTAACATCATACACTAAAGAAATCTGAATAAACAGCTCTTCCAGTATAGAGATTTGCAATGTTATTTTAACACACTTCAACTTCTGTTTTGTTTCTCTGTATCTTCTATGGAAATTTACTTGTATGTTTCTACTTAAAGTAGTTGCTGGATTTAATTATACGAACTTGTTTTGCAGTGTTGATTATATTAATTTTTATATATAATAATTTAAGTCTCCCGAGCAGTAAAGAATTTATCTTCCCTTTTGTCTTATAGGTATTTGTAAGATGCATTAGAATAATATTTCTTTTTCACAGGAAATGGGTCGGCATGATGACCTCTGGTCCCTGTTCTACATGTTGGTGGAATTTGTGGTTGGGCAACTGCCTTGGAGAAAAATAAAAGATAAGGTAAATCTAGAAGTGAAACCAAAGAGCATGAGGGAGATCTACTTCTGGATTGCAAGTAAATGCTGTGATAAAGATTCTGCTAAGAATCACTGGTTCATTAATTTTAACATTACATTTTCCAGTGTTTTTTAGTGTTAGTTCTCATTGCTAGTGTCATGGTATAAAAAGCAATCAAGTTTTACGAACTGTTCTTGGCAGGAAGTGGATTGTGCTTGTAGTTTGCAAATGTTTTAAAAGGCAAAAGTAAGTGTATATATGCCACTTATTTAATTTTCCTGTTTTCACTTGAGTACTTTTTGATTTCACCTATCACACATTTAGAATTTCTTATCTATTTTGATTATTTGTGAAATGGGCATTTCTTACTTGCTGGTGAACAAAAGTGAATTAGTCAATATGCAGTAGTGCCTTTAGTCATGCGGTATGCGAAGAAACAACGTCTAATTAGCCTATTATTACTTCTTTCAACTTCTTTTGAAATTAGATTGAAACAAGGTTACTCTCTGATATGGTTTATGCATTGGTAGATGACAATGTGGTATATAGGTAGCATCTCTTTTTTGGCTTTGATTTACTCATCTTACACTAAACATGATTTACTAATCTTACGCAATATACTGTGATGACCAAATATACACCAAAAAGTGACTGAACTTCATATGATGCAACAGGATATTTAAGTCTTTAAAACATGCTTTTTAGAAGGGTTGGAGTATCTAATGACAGTCCTTGATATCAGGCAGCATTCAAACACAGCAGAAAATTAAACGGCTTTTCATATCGAATTTGAAGTTTGTACATTATTTTGCACGTGTACTGAGGGCGATGACAGAATCTCTTATCTTGCTATCTGATTTAGAATGACCTTCCTCAGTACTGTTCAGTGTAATGTATCTAGCCATCTTTCTGGCCAGTAGTGTATTGAATGGCTKTAAGATACAAGGTGAATATGTTGTAGCAGAGAATGAAGGTGTGTTAATGTTCGTTGTGTTATTTACTCCTAGGAGCAAGTGGGCTCCATTAAAGAAAGGTACGAGCACAGACTTATGTTGAAACATCTTCCTCAAGAATTCAACATCTTTCTGGATCACATTTCTAATTTAGATTACTTTACAAAGCCTGATTACCAGGTAAACATTTTTACTGTTTTGTCTTTCTGATTTTTAAATTGCAGAATTTTATGCTATTTCATCTTCAATTTCCTTCTATTTCATTGTGTAGTCTTGGTAGTGATTATGGATTGTGCCACCACAAAGTTATTTTAATGACCATTTAGTGCCACGGAAACTCTGCAGTTCAAAGATGTCATTTTTTTTCCATTTGGGAAGAGTAAGGCAGTTAAGTTTCTAAAAACAATTGACAGTTGCTTTGCAGTTACTATTCTGTTAGGATTGGGTGCTATCCTACTATTGTAGCCTCTAGTGGGTGCTCCTTAAGTTAAATCGAACAGATTGTTTTCTCAGTGATAGTCATTCTGGCAGTTTTCCAAAATCTGGAGCTCAGCACCTACAATATATACAGCTAGAGCACAACACGCAGCCATGGTAGGTTTTTAAGGTTGAAGTATTGCCTACAGAGATCACCAGAAAACTAGACATTTTTCTTTGTTTAAGAGAGTATCGCCTGCTGAAATGGGCAGCCTCAGCTCGGTGATAAGGTGATAGGTGCTGGGAGGATATGCTGTAGAATATGTGTCTTATTCACTCAGTGTTGACCCATGATTTAACAATAAATAAAACTCAAAGATAGAACTTCGTTCTATACCAGTTTATGGAAAGCAGCAGAGGAATGCCCAGGAAAAGCAGGGAGGGAGAGACTGAGAGTTTTTCCAGTCTCACAAACTGTGGGAGAAGTTGAACCGATCTAATATCACACCACGACAAGTTGTCCCGGTGTGCCTTCCCTCTGGCTCCCAGAAACACACATTCCTGTCAGCTTCCCACTTGCATTACTTGTTTGCTTCTGTGCATTTGTTCAACTCACTAACTCAGCAAAACCAGAAGGAATGGTTTTCTGCTTGTGTGCAACCTGAATTGGTTCAACTGAATAAGTAAATCATTCTGACTAATTCTGGAATTGTAGCTTTAATAAGAATGATTCCTGTGCTTTACKTAGTAAGATTAACAGAGAAATCAAGGTATATAAGATTCAAAATAAGAACTGAAAATCTCAAGGGATAACTAATTTCCTGTTAGTAAGTGAATTTCTCTAAATGTACTGGTATGTTCTGCTGCAGATTTGCAAAAAAAAAAAAAATCACTTTTTGTGCAAAAATTTGAGTGTAAAAAAAATCTTATTACAAATACAGAAAATGTTCAGCGTTCCTGAAAAATAAATACCTTGATTTTTTTCCTTTTCTATTACAAATTTCCATGGAATTTATCCTATAGTTTACAATTAAGTGAGGAAAATGATTAAGAAAGTTTTGAGTGTTTTGTGTGCCCAGTTATAAAGATGAATCAGATTTATTTTTTTCTTCTATGGTGAAAATTACTGATTGCAGCAATTTTGATGTTGCATAGAAAAACCTTGATTGTAGACTGGTAAATATGTTTTATTTATGTTATATATCCTGAATGATAAGACATATACACAGGCATATTTTCCACCTTTTTCTGTGGTCTACTTGTGTCTAACACAGCGCATGCACTCAGGGATTAACKTGATACCAGGACAGAGTTTCTCCATGATAGAGACAGCCCAGTAATTTACTGTCCTCTGGTTGGTTGTGGAACATTTGCAGTTGTGTAGCTGCAGCCTGAGCCTTCTGACACGGTCTTGCTAGTGTGCTTTAGACCAGAGCAGGGTGGTTTTATTTAGAGCGGTGAGAAAGTGCTTTACTTTCCATGATCATTTAAGCTCTGGTCTCTCTTAACTAGTATTTGTTGTAGCAATGCTATTCATACCTTCGATACGTATCATTCTTTGTTCGTATTTATGGTTAGGCACTGAACAAGAATGTACATGGTCAAGATCCCTGCTTTGAAGAGTTTACAGTCTAAAAAGTTCATGACATAGGCCCAGAATCCATGTTTGATTTGGCAATGTCAGATATGTTTATTTTATTCAGGTATTTATGCACACGTTGCCTCAGCCTCCTGGCATCATTAAGCATTTGAATTTGTATTTGCATTATAGCACAAATTGTAGAAAACATTTAAAGGAGAATGACCTTAAAAATTACTTCAGAGAGACTACTTAAGGTTTACAGGAAGAGGAGAATAAAGGAGAGTACATATGGGACAGAGAGCGAACTATGACTTTGTGCAGTTTAGTAGGGTTTCAGAACTGACTGGGATAGATGGCACACTGAAGGTTCTTGAGAGTAAGGATAAAATGGATATGACCACTTTATACAAGAAAAATGATCCAAACTTCCCATCTGTTTTAAGTTGCCAAAGGGTATGTGTTTTTAAAGGAGGCCAGAGAAAAATTTTCAGCATCCTAGATTAGACAAAAGAATGAAAACTAGAGTTTTAGCTTTTAGGAAAAAAAAAAGATTAATTTTAGAAATGTTACAGAGTAAGAGATGATGTGATATGGACACAGCCTTCCCACCAGTGACTAGAATGAGACAAAGTTTTTTCACAGGGAGAGGAAAGTAGATGCAATTTCTTTCTCTGTCATGGACACAAATTGTTCTAGATGCTTTTTCATAGCATAAAATGAGGGTGGAAAGCTTCCAGTGTGACATTTCTGTGGGATGAATGTGAGCATTAGATAAAGTAAATGATACAGGGTTCTAAATAACAGAAATGTATGAATTAGCAGATCAGTATCCTTCCCTACATACTCCTCATTCATTTCCTTGGTTTCTAATGGTGTTACTGAATATATTCTTTTATATTCCTCTGCTGGAGAGCCATTGGATGCTATTCTGCAGCAATGTAGTCATGCATCTGTGTGTGTGTGTCTTTCTGTCTTTTTATGGAGGCCTATGGTGTATCTTTGCCTCTCTTTACTGATAAAAACACAGATGTGGTTTTTTTCTTTTTTTTTTTTTTTTTTAAAGAAAACAGAATTTTGCATATCTTGACTTTGAAACCTTGGAAAATGAGAAATTGTTGATATAAAGAACTGTGTCCTTTTTTTGGAAAATTGTTGTCAAAGTCTTAAAGAAGAGATGTTAAAGTGTTACAGGAGGATATTTCTTAGTTGCTTGGTCTCTTAGATAAAAATGAAGCTTATTAACTTTTTTCTTCATTTTTAGCTTCTCATGTCTGTGTTTGACAACAGCATGAAAACGTTTGGGATTATTGAAAGTGACCCTTTTGACTGGGAGAAGAGTGGAACTGATGGCTCTCTGACAACAACAACAACTTCAACCACACCTCAGTTACACACTCGTCTTACTCCAGCTGCAATTGGGTAGGTATGCACATTGTGGTCACTTAAAAAGCAGCCGCAGAGTACCAAAGGGAAATTATCTCCATAATTCAGGTTTTTTTCTGCAAGATGTTGAATAAATAGAGGAATGGAGGTTCGGGAGCATTTGAAGTATTTCCCTTTTTAGGGTTCCTGTTTATACTATCCTGGAAGATCAGCACTGCAGTCCTAAATTTATAGCAATAAAAAATAGTACCTCAGGAAATTGCATGTAAATTTACTAGTCCATCCTTTGCTAAATCATATTTTGTGAAACTAAATGATGCGTCCTGAGTTTAACTGCCTGGAAATAAACCCATTGTTTTCTGTAAGCTTGGAATAAACTACTAGCTGCAATTTCCTTATAACTTTGAAAAACGAATGGATCTTTACAGGAAATTTGGAAATAGATTTTGGTCATGTTTAAAATAATATTTACTGTGGTCTTTGAGACCTTCTGTAATTAAGTTGGACAAGATTAATAATACCCATACTCACCTCAGGGGATTGGAGAATGTAAGAGGTGTTTATGGGTGAGGAGGAAGACTTTGTGCCTGTTCTAGGCCTTGAGTATATCAACTTTTTATCTAACAGTCACGAAGGTTGTGACCTGGGAGTTTTGACAGTGTAGTGAGGCTGAAAAACGCCAGAATTTCATGTAGAATGTATTAAATTCCCAGTATTTCAAGGTAATTAAAAAAAAAAAAGTGTTAAAATAAATGTCAGTCAAAACATTAACTGGTCTTAATATTACACAGGTGTGCGGCATGCACTATTGAACACACTGAAGTTGACAGGGATTTTGCACGTGATTCAGTCCCATTATCACACTAAGCATCACACTGGAGTTATTGATAGTCTTGGCTGCAGTTAACAATTTTGGTGACTGTAAAGAAATGACTTCTAATTGACTTTCTGACTGTTGACTTTTTAGGAATAGCATTGCTTCTGTTTCAGATGAGCTAAGCCTTAGCCCTATTTAGCCTCAAGTCACTGGGACTACAGAACTTTAATTAAAATGTAATGTCTTGTTAGCGTTATGCTTATGTTTTGATTATCAATAATTGGACCAAAATAGCACTTTGATAAGAATAGTGATTAAAACTGCATTTAGTTTGCTGAGCGATCTCTCTTCCTCACACAGTATGTTTTGTTATTCTGCCAAATTTTAGGGAAAACGAAACTATATTGTGAAAGTTGCCATTAATTTTTTTGAATAGAAGAATATGTGTAGAAGAGTCAGGAGCCTGGACCTGATCTCTAACAAACTTTCTCAGAAGTTACTTTGAAAACATTCAAAAAACTAGGTTTTAAGTGATTGTTTTTTGATTTACATCTTTTGTTATGTGCCTAAATTAAAGAAACATAAATTGTGAAAGCCAAGAAGTAGGTTTTTTTATATTAAATAATTTACAAGATTTAGTTTTCTACAGAAGCATGCTTTTGCTTGTAATTTTTTGTTTGTTTTTTTCTTTAATTTAGAGTAGAAAATGATTTCAAGAAACACATTAGAGTCTCAAAATTTTTACCTTTGAGTCTCAAAATTTTTACCTTTCTGATTTTTTTTTTTTTTTTTTTTAAACAACTTTTGTAGAATTGCCAATGCCACTCCTATCCCAGGAGATTTGCTGCGAGAAAACACAGATGAAGTGTTTCCTGATGAACAGCTCAGTGATGGAGAGAATGGTATTCCAGTTGGTGTCTCACCAGAGAAACTACCTGGATCCCCTGGGCATCAGCGTCCTCAGGAAAAAGATGTTTGGGAAGAAATGGATGCAAACAGAAACAAAATAAAATTAGGGATCTGTAAGGTACTTACAAATCTGCGTTGTGAAGACCATCTTCGAACAGTTTCCTGTCCTCATAGTGCACATAAAATATAATTAATAGTGCAGTCCTACCAATATTGATTAGGCAGAATGGTCTAATAAAACAAGATTTATGGTAAAGCTAACACATTTTATTAGAGCGATTTATRTACTGGAACAAGCAGACAAGCTTTTGGGCCTTGTGTCACTTTATCAGGTCTTTATGATGATAATTTGAGATTCTTTGTAGTTTATTCATATTCATGTTCTTCAGGCATGATTTTGATTCTTGCTCACTGAATGAAACCAAAGCAAATTTCCTGAATCTTGCATGTGTAGAAGTTAGATACTGAATATACAAAAAACAGTTTAATGTTATTCTTCAATTGACAGATTGACAGTGTGATTGGCAGTATCCATTTAATTCACTTGGTGTTTTTGTCTTCGTAAGATATGATACCTTTGTACTGATCCAAAGAGGTTCATGGGCTAGTCTTTAGAAGAGAACGCTGCTTAATTTTGAAAAGTGGTCTCTGTGAAGTGGTTCCTGTCTCCCTTGCTCACAATCACAGCATTTCATACTCAGACAAATGTAGCCCTGTTTCTTGGTATAAAAATGTTTTGAACATGAAGAGGGATCTGCTACTGAAATGTTCTTTAGCTAGGAGAGCTGTCTAGTTTTGAGGCTGTTACTTCTTGTTTACTAGAAAAAAATGTGTTGTGGGAAAGAATAAGGCATGGTGCCTATTTTCAAACATGCTTATGTGTTTGTTTGTTTTTTACCGAAGAGGGAGAAAGGAGATTGCTCTGGGTTAAAGAAAGACATTTCCTATTAGTTATACCTGTTGAAACTAAGGATGATCATGATTTCCTGGCTCTAAATCATATCCAGTTAGTATACAAGATGGAATGCAGTTGGACTAAAACATAGTTCTAAGTTGCAGAAATATCTACTAGATTTAGTGTATAACAGTGTTATATGCTCCAGAGAATCATAAAGATGGCTTGGAAACTAACTTCTCTTTAATGAGAGCACTTGACTGTAAAGCAGACTGAAGATGCTACTAAGTGCCGGATTTCAGATTATTATTAAAGAAAATTTCAGAGACGGGTGTGAAATATCAGAGTAAATTTAAGTGTATTACTGGGTTTTTGAGTCTCCTGTTCTCAGACCTACCCAGAACTAGTATTTTACTAGTATTCTGTGTGCTGTAGGTGTGTGCGGAAGAACGTATCTCAACTACCTTAACTATGGCATGAACTTAAGGACCATTCCAAATACAAATTGGCTTATCTCTGGCTAAAAACCTGGATGGTATTCACCTTGTCTTCCTCTGTTTTGCTGCTCCTAGTGAGTTACATTTTTACCTTACTTTTTGCACAGGCTGCCACAGAGGAAGAAAACAGCCATGGGCCAGTGAATGGAATGCTTAATGCACCGAGTCTCGGTTCTCCAATTCGTGTTCGCTCAGAGACCACCCAGCTAGACAGAGATGTCCCACTGGTGCGAAAGTTACGTTCAATTCACAGCTTTGAACTGGAGAAACGTCTGACGTTGGAGTCAAAGCCAGACACTGATAAATTTCTTGAGACCTGGTAAAGAAATTATTTTATTTTTATGCTTAGATCTTTTCAGGATATGTAGTTAAGATACTATCATCTTTCCTCTACCATGTGAAAACCAGGAATGGAGCTGCTGAGTTATGCTTATGCAAGCTACAGCAAAGTATTTACTATGTTCATAATATTGCTCGATTAATGGATTTCACCACTTGGCAGCTTCTTTAAAAAAAGATTAGTGCTAATATACAGTTGAAGTTGGACTTCCACACTTGAGAATTTTTTATTTCAAGACCTAGTGGTGTAATCCTGATGTTTATTACCTTTTTCTTCAGTGGGATACTTTTGACAGTCAGTACAACTCATCCTAAATAAGAATGATGACGTCAGGTGCTCAATAGAGGTAACATGGGATTAGATTATATGACATGAGAAGGACAGTTTACGAGAAGTGGAGTTATGAAGTAAAGTTAGAAATCTACCTGCATGCAGCAGATTTAGTTATGCCCGAAGGTGTTGCACCAACATAAAAAAATCTTGATAGAAGACAGAGGTCTTAAAATGGAATTTGAAGGTAGAGAAGAGACAGATGTATGAGAACAGATTCAATCAATTTGTCTATGTGTAGAAAGAATAAGGGGAGAAGGACACAGTGAAATCTGACTGAAAGGCAGAGGCTGAGTGGGGACAGTAGAAGACCGCTGAGATGCTGACAGTGTCAAAATTCTTCTAAATACATCACAGGGGGGTTAGGAATTTGAGTTTGTTTGATGAAGCAAGTTATGCAAAGCATAAATAAGGAATTGATCAAAACAGTCAATAACATTCTTCTTGAAATCATCTACTAATTGCTGCTGGAGACATCTGTTTCTTCTGTTCTGCTTTGAGTCTCTGCTTTGTAGCATAAATTAAGTACAGTGGACATCTGGTGGTAGCCTCACCACTGAGTTGGTATCCACTCACTGTTCTCCCTTCTGGTAATTACATTTACAATACAGTATGATACATTACAATTACACTTACAATATGTGCAAATTTCTAAGATCATCTGCCCATTTTTACTTGACATCAGAGTTATTTGTCTCAAATTGTGGATCTTTCAACCATTGTAGATTGTTCTAAAATATGACAACAAATTTTTATATAAATCTAGTTTTCCTCTGAAAAAAATCAAATGTAGCTTACATTATTTAATTAATTCTTAACTAATTCAGATATTAACTTCTTTTCTTAAGTTTGGAGAAGATGCAGAAAGACTTGAATGCTGCGGCAGAGACTCCTGTTGCTGCTGTTCCTCCTCTTTCTCAGAAAACACTCATTCCTGCTCCTGTGACTGCCCGCATGGACCATGTTTGGCACTATGATGAAGAATATCTTCCAGACGCTTCAAAGCCTTTGTCAGCTAGTTCTCCAGAACACGTTGATGGTGTTGTTAGCAATGGATTTGTAGCTGTCAACTTAAGCTCCTGCAGGCAGGAGGAGGTTGATTCTAAGGAATGGGTGGTAATAGATAAGGAACGGGACTTGCAGGACTTCAGGACAAATGAGGCTTTAGGGCACAAAGCAACTGGAAGTCCCTCAGATGAAGAGCCAGAGGTACTACAAGTTCTAGAGGAGACCCCTCCAGAAGAGCAGCCCAGACAGGGTGGTTGGGAAGGAAACAGTGTCCATGCCAAGAACCAAACCTCAGGGGTGGAGTTTGTTCTAGCCATGGAGTGTCATCCTGCTGCTTCCGAACAGCTTACAGATAAATTGGAACTTCTGTCCGGAGCTGCTGGACAGCTTCTTGCAGCCAGCCCTACAAGTCCTATGGAAGCTCAAGCAGAAGGAGCACTCACTCCGGTAAGAGAAACAGTTGCTGTTTTATTGAACCTCTCTTTATTCAGAATTATATGAGGAGATAGTAGGGGAAAAGGCAGTGACTAAAATACAATAGTCTGGCAGAAATTCCTAGTTTCATCAGTTATGGGACTTAATTCTTGAGGAATGATCTTCCATGTTCTGTTACATGAGCATTTACATTCTCCCATGGAAGTGGCTATTAGTTCTGCAGATATGATCCACAGAACTGGTCTCAATAAAAAAAAATAAAATAATTTTATGTATATATATATATAAAAAAGAAAAGAAGCTCCTTATGCAGTGATTCCTAATCAGTGACACACATGCAAATATATGTTTATTGTATTTGGAGTACATAAACATAAAATTACAATGAATATGTGAAATCCTGTGCTACAATGTTTCATGTGTTTCAGGAAAAGCCTAAATGGCTGAAATTAAAGAAACAGTTACTTGCTCTCACCATCGTTGGTGTAGTGTTTTCTTTTGGAATTCCCTTTGTTTCTTCCTGTTTCTTCTGAAATTTCTAATGGTTCTTATACAAACAACTTGTTGGCTTTTATAAATTGTTGCTACTTCTCACTTCCAAGATAATTTTGCAACTACTGCTTTGCTCCCACAGTTTTCTCTTCACTAAGACAGATTGCATCCTCTCTTTCCATTGCATTCTTTATCTTGTCTAAAGAATTCTCATTTGCACAGGTTTTGAACATTTACTTTTTTCTACTCTGAAAAAAGATTCACTGATTCTAATCAAAGACTTCTTTGGCTTTACTTAAGGAGGAAGTGAGATTAATGGTTAAGTGATTGGGAATCAGCTCCTGGTTTTATTTCTCCCCTTTTCTCAGTAGATATTGTGTCATCTATGATATAAAGGACAATTCTTTCAAACTCCTTTGAGCCAAGAAACCTGGCTGTACTTCTCCCTCACTTATGACCACTTTTTATGAAAGTTACAGCCAGCTGATTAGAAAAAGAAACTTGTCACCAACCGCTCATTTATTATGAGGTGTGGAATATCCTTTGTGGTGAAAATGAACTACTCAATGTAATTACCTATAGCTGTAGAGTAGAATTTCAAATATACCTAGGTTCTCATGAAAAATGCAAGATCGTATCATTCATACAAGATTATATTTAGATATCATACTTTGTGAATTATGTAGTTTTTAGGAGATTCATTTTGCATTATTCAAAATACAGAACTGTGTTAAACAACTGAAGATTTTTGAGATTTAAGTTGAAATATTAATTGCATGAAGGAGTTTTTGATGGGTTAGAAACTTGTAAAGGTGAAAAATCAATTTAAATTGCTCAGTTGTTTTCAGTTGTTCAATTTTTGTATTTTAATATTAGTTTTAGTAAAACAGACAAGAAAGAACAACACTTAGTCCTGTACAAAATACTAATTATCAGGTGTTTTTATTTTGAAAGCCATTAAAAAAAGCTTGCGATTTTGTATGCAAATGCACTATCCCACTTTATACAAACTTGGCTCTTTTTGGGGAAATAGCTATTTTACTTAAAACTGAAAGTAGAGGTGATATAAATATCACGTACTACAGTGAAGTAAAGGACAATATCTTTATCTGGAAAGGAAGAAGCATCTGASCAGGGGAGCCGAAATAGTTATAAACAAGGTCAATTAATTATAAGATGTATTGGAAGAAATACTGGTTGAAGTAGACACTGGGGTGAGATTTTATTTTAGTTTGGTTTTGCAAGCAGGTAAGGGATATTTGTCATGACCTCAAAAATGGGGGAAATGAGTATGGTTTACATTATCCTGGAAGGGCAAGTAGTGCTGTGATGGCAGGATGAATTGCTGGAAGGAACTTGCTGTTTTGAAGGTGAATCATGTGGAATTGAAAATATAAACTGAACTGGGAATAAAGAAAATAGAAATTGTTTGGCTGATTTAGAAACTGGGAACAGAGTGTGTCTATGCAGTGTGTCTATTCCAACTGTGATGGCAATTTGTGGTAGTCTTCCATCTACTTCATTAGCCCTTGAAAGCCAAACAAAGCCCAGCAGGATATTTGGGGTGAGTAGTTCTTTCTGTCCTTCGTTAATGGTATTCCACTTCATAAAAGATACTTAAATATTCCTTGAGGTGGGTACTGGAACCTAGCTGTTCTTATAGGTGAGTATCCTAGTCACTTCACAGGGAGACAGTATATATATGCCTCTTCATACAGTAGTTCTCTCTATTCCAGAGTCGTGGTGACCTTAGGGAGCTGTTTGGTAGAGTCCTTTTCCGT
Organism: Phoebastria nigripes; assembly: GCA_035582835.1. Taxonomy (NCBI): domain Eukaryota; kingdom Metazoa; phylum Chordata; class Aves; order Procellariiformes; family Diomedeidae; genus Phoebastria; species Phoebastria nigripes. Next base: position 426,381 of record JAYKAV010002881.1, on the reverse strand, counting down.
CTTCCTCAAAACATTTACCCACTTGAAACTGTTCTTTGAATGCGATCCTTGTTTGTGGATCAAATGTTTTTGTTCTTTAGTAATTTTATTTACGTAGCACCTTCCTGACAATACAAATAATGGGCAAAGGGTTGTATTTTACTTTTCTGCTGATTTAATTATATTGTGCCAGTTACTAAGAGCAGGCTTGGATCCAAGAATGTAAGTTTAGGACCATAAATCAAATGTCTGAAGTGTTAGTAAAAGGTGTTAAAAATAGATGTTGAAATTATAGTAGTACAATAGCTTAATATAATTTCTGAAACAGTTTACTCATTTCAAACGGTTTGAAACTCTCGGGCATGTCAGCATTCATGGTCATTGTGCTTATGAAAATACCTCCCATATGGATTTCTAGTGACCTGCTTCACTATCACTTAGGAGAACATATGATGAACTGTGTTCTTTGAGCTTATTCTGATAGGTTTGTTAAATAGACAAGCAATTACTTCAGTGGTGAATGAACAAAATAGTTTTCCTGTTTTATGTATTTTTTTTATTTTTCATTTTTACCTTGATTCTTCTTTATTCTTTCTTCATTTCATTTAGGGCTTTATTGCTCACTATTTAAGTAGTAAGTAGTAGCAAGGATGTTTCTGTATGAGAAACTAAAGGTTCATATACTCACCCATAATTTTATTTTCTCCTGAAGGAAAGAAGTTGCTGGTCTGCAGTCCTTCCATTTGTAGATAAATGTTCTTCCTGAAATTGTGTGTGTATGTGCATTTCCTGTAATTGATGATAATATAATTTCTTACCTGTTTCACACAGCATCAGTATTCTAATAAGAATGTAAAGTTGTAGCAGTTCAGGAAGGAAACCTGAACTCAAAAAATGAGAGAGAAAAATATGTAAGTTACTGGCTTGGGGATGAGCAAGTTTCTGGCATAAAAAATTACAGCAAATTATGCTATCTATTATGAAAAAAACCTTACCTGCAGGTAAGAGAACTAATTTTCATTTTATCAGTCATGGTTTTCCAGTTGTAATACAGATTCTGTGTGCTACCAGCAAATACCAGTTTGATCTGGCTCTGTTATGGGCACATGGTCACATTTCTGTTGAACTATTCAGAGCATGCTAGGGTATATATGCTGACTTTATGCTTTCATAATGGCTTTATGTTGACTTTGGCTGCAGAAGGACAGACAATACCCGATTTGCTGTAATATCTGCTGTATGAAGTTAATCTGTCAAAAGAATTTGAACTGATCTGGACTAATGGTGAATTTATACTGGAGCACCACTTTGCATCTTACAGCTCTATTTTTCTTTTCCTTGATCTGGTACTAAAGCTGGACTTGCTGTGTTGTTGAACCATGACCTCATTAATTTACTGTGTTTGTATTGAATTGCAGTGAACTCCATACAGTACATGCACAAAACTTTGCAACGTATATTTGTCAAGCAGATATTTCAGTAAAGAAATAATAATGGAGTTGAAGTAATCCAATATGTAACAGCTAATTCCATTTGCTCTTCAGTTTAAATTAAAAAGCAGTTTGCTCTGGTCACACTTGGTTGACAACCTAATACCATATATATATATATATATATATGTACGCATGGTTATAGAAGAGGTTTGACTGTGTGAATCTACTTATTTTTATTATTTAGAAATATTGCTGAAATTAGCATTTTGTACATTGAGGTACTATTATGTTTTATCAAAAACCTGCTCTTAAATTTCCATTTATTTCCGAGTTCTAAGTTGTTTAATTTTCATATACCTTCTATCCTCAGTTGCTGCTTTTATGAGACACTGGAAATACTATTCTTTTCCAGTTGAGAGACAGCTGTGCCTTATGGGAACTGAAGCTTTAGGATTGACACGATTGAAAATACCTTTTCCTTGGAAACTGAAATGCTTGATAGGTGCTCTCTGTTTCCAAGGAATACAGATTAGAATTGCAAATACCATGGTAAGAAACAGAAAATCACCTTCATGAAGCTTGCAGAAAGTTTCCATATCTCTACTCTTTGTGGTTTTGTCTAAATATACTTGGAGCAGAGATTTGCAAACTGTATATAGCAGTCTCATTTACAGGTATTTAGATGTGTCACCATCAGATGTTTATTCTGTGCTGGAAAAGGTCTTGCAAGGAATCAGTTGATCTCAGAGTTGTACGTCAAAGCTATAGGTTTATTAGAATCATCAATAACCAATTTGAAAATGCACTTTCTCTAAAATTATTAGTTTGGAGCACTTTGACTTTATAGTTCCTGTTCTTTTTTTTTTTTCCTCTTCTAAATGCTTGAGTGATATAGTTCAAGATGAAGCAATTGTTCATGGATTCTCCAGGCCAGTGTATCCTTCTAGTTCAATCCCATATTTGGGAAATTTCATCAAAATTCTTTAGTACTAATCTTACTGATCAATCCTGTCATCTACGGTTCTTAATATACGCTGCTATAGCCATAATTGTACAGTCACATTTGTAAAGCCTGCAATGGGTGTATATCCTAAAAATACGGTAATCTCAGAAAACAATGTTGTTGCATGGATGTGCTAAGCATTTGCAAGGAACAGTCAACTAGTTTGTGTATGCAATGTCCTTGAACAGACTGTGTTAGTTTATTAAATTTGCCCTAGATTGTTACTGACTGACTGACTGAAGGTAGGAGCCAGCTAGAGAAAGGATGCTCACTTTTGATTTTAATACTGGGTTTTTAAAAATTGATGGGAAATGTGAAGATTAGACTTAAGATACCTCTTAAATTATCAGCTTTTAGCCTGTGAGGGAGTTGTGAATATGGTCTTCTAAGAAAATGCATATAGGCAAGACATAAACAAGAATTATTAAAATATTGCTTTTTAAACCTTATTTTCTTCCCCGCCATGTTGTTCTCACAGCTCAACTCATCTCATATGCTGCATTTCTCCACTCCAAGAATTTCAAGTCCCATCCTCCGCACCATGAGCCCTATAGCCTATCTATCCATCCTCTCGGACCCTCTGAAAGAGGCTGGTTTACCAAGGAGTCAATCAGCTGAGAGCCACTCCTCTTCCTCCTGCTCAACTGGTCGTAGGCAGCTTCCTGTCATTCCCTGTGGCAACAAGTTCCCCCCTGTCATTCGCATCTCAAAAGCACAACTTCAGCAGGTGAATAAGCCTTGTCTTCATAAAAGTGACTGCATTGTAGCAGTCATGTGCAAAGTTTAAAATTTTTAGTTGCTCTGCACAGTTCGGTAGTAGGCATATGCTAGTCATACTGCTATACACAACATCCTAAAAAATATTTTGAAAGATCAAGTTAGGGAATAAGGATGGATCTTGTTCAGGAATAGAGTCAGGAATACTCTCTGAGGAAGATACATCGTCCCACTTAGAAGAGGTAAGATTGGAGAGAGGAATATTTAAAGAGCATATGATCTGGAGCACCAAGCATCTGTGGATGTTCTGGAAGATAGATTCACTTCCTCAGAGGGATTTTCTCTTGAAAAAGGTGGGATTATAAAATCTAGAAAACAGATTTTTGCTTCTTTCAAAACTAAGATTAAAATCTCTCTCTCTTTTTTTTTTTTTTTTTTTTAAATGTGTTCCTATAATCAGTAGCAGGTGAATTTTGAATTGGGAACACATATTAAAATTTGGACTACCTTAAATTATTTTAATGTGAGAAGAAAGGATCTAGAGATAGTCGAATTGCTGCTTTGGGAATGAACAATTAATGAATTGTTCCACTGCTTGCAGTATAGAAAGCGAAGATGGGATTATCAGGGGTGGTAGCTGATAGAAAATGTCACTAGAGAAAATGGACTTTTCATAGCTTTGTATTTCCAGTTTCATTACAATATGAAAAAGATGAAGGCTTAGAATCATAACTAAAGTTAATGATAATTTGTGTATTAGTCACAAAAATACTGAGATTTGCGAAGCAGCGTGAGCTTGCATTGACTGGTAAAGCAGTATGACATAGCATTAATGCATAAGACGGTAACATATCATCATCATTTTACCATTAATATTTCATTTGGATTATATTTTGTGTTGCCTTTTATTTCCAATGTATTTTTCAGTATAAATATTTCTATGTGAAAGACTTTTTTTTTTTTTGGTGAAGCATGCACAGGAGTATTGATATTAAAAGTAATCCATCAACGTTAGCTTGTTTCAAACTTCCGTGGGATCAGTGGTGAGTGATAACAAGGCAAACAAAGTAGCTAGTGTACTTAGTCAGCGTTTTGTCTGTTAACCCAAAAAGCAGTGATTTTTTTCCTGCAACTCCTGGCTGCTTTTTATCTGAATATAAAAAAATAGTTCTGCACTCGATGTATGGAAACAGGCAAACAGTAGCTCCCAGATGTTCATTATTATGAACTTGATCGGATACCAAAATATCACATTCTTCCTGGTGACTGATGTATTGACTAGGGAAAAGGACTTAGGAGAAATTAACTCATTAAAAGTTAAGCTTCAGTATTTTTCAGGGTTGGTTTGTATCCCAGGATGCAAAATGACCTAATTTTTTTTTGCCTGTATATCTACGATTTAAATTTTCCAATCAGAATGTATTGCAGGTATAATTAACAAACTGATAACAATACTCAAAGTAAGTAGGTTGGCACAGAGGGTCTTCTCTGGCTTCCTTAGTACCCAACAAATGAATTCAGCTGCAATATTAATAGGGGCTGCAAAGTGAAATATTTTCTTGTCATGTGAAAAAGAATTGGTATTGTGCCAGGTGCTGCTACTGAGCAGAGTGAGGATTATATATAGCGTTCTCGGCCTCTTTTTTCTTTTTACCTGGTAAGTCCATGACTGCTCTGTTCCCTTTCAAGCTGTGATTTTGAAAGTCCTGACTGTTGAGAATTTAACTTCCAGTTTTTCATTTGCTATGGAAACGACAAGCACGTGGTTCTTTAGTTCATTCCAACAATGAAGGTCTCGTCTACTTTATGACTCACTGAAGAACTGAAATACTTTTGCAAGTCCTTCTCTTTTCTACAGTGCAGTAACGTTAGGTACATAGCAAGCTAGAAGTTCCAGCAGCATGAAAGATAAATATGCATGTTAATAACCTAAAGCTTTTCTCCAGTTAAATATTAAAAAGAATTTTAATGTCATTCTATATTATTCTGTATAAATATTTGGCACTGAATATATTTTTGTGTATTTCCTGCTGTTTGCAGTTTGGTTCAACATTCATAACTAATGAATTGCAGAAGTCAGGGATCTGTGCTGTTGAATTTATTTTCACGTATTAAAAAAATAAAAAATGATACATTTGTTCCTGAAATCAAGCAAAGGGATTTTCTTTCCTGATTGTTGATGGGTTGAGGGTTCAGGAACTGTAACCCACCTTCCTCTAGTTTGACATCAGATAGAGGAGGTCATGAAATTTCTGTGTATTCTCTGCTCACTAGTGCAGAGAGGGTATAGGATGTAGGTCTACCTTTATTTGTTCATAAAGAGAACTCCTCTCTTGCCATACATATATTATGGAAGAGAATTGGAGTATTTTGCTTCAATTCTCCTTAGTTATTCAACTTGCAGCATAAAGAAAGAGTCTGGCAGCATTAGAGCTGATAAAAACCAGAATGAATTCTTTGACTGTACTTGAATCTGAAGAGTGGGGCCAGAGTGCTATTAGCATCCTTTTCGTCTATAGCATGGTCAAATTGTACAGCCAATCCTCTTGAAACATAACCTTTTTCTTTCTTTCTGTGAATTTTTCAGCCAGATAAGTTCTCTGAACTCTGCTCATTAGAGGACTGCATAGAGTGTTGTGTGAGGTCAATGGAAAAGGTGATGTGAGTGCAGCAACTACTGGGCAGGACTGTGTATGAAGAGATTGCTTAGGTAGACATTGTGCTAAATGTGTATCTGTGTCTTGAGAAACAGTCAAAATCAGTGACCTCAGATTTTGATCTCTGTGGTTTCTCAGCTCTAGTTCTTTGATAAGATAGTGAATACCTCTTCTAACCATGGCAGCCATCTAGAATACTTCTAAACTGGCTGCTCTACAATAAGATTCAGCCCTTAACAAAGATGGATTCCAGTTTTGTGTGTCATTCTGCCATATTTACATTTTTTGATGTGCTTAATGAGACATGTACAAGAGGGCTAATTTTAATTTAATGATTTTGTCGTTATTCATTGTGTTAGGGAAGGATAATCTGTGTGTCTCAGGTTAAGCAATTGGAATTAGTTGGCACTTACACAAATATTTTCTCTTATGTCTTAATTTTCTCAATCTACCTTACTGCAACATTTTAAAAATTATTTTATAGTTATATTATTAGTTACAAAATGCTCTGAAATCTTCCCACACAAGATGCTATGGAAATGCAAACCATCATATTCATATTCATATCCAAGATGAGAAATAATATACTGATCTGAGTTGAAAAATTTACCTTAATTTTTAAGCATCTCACTGGAATTCAGGGATCTATGGAAGAATAAGGTAAGACTTCTTGACATGTTCAAGGGGTATTTAGAGAAAGAATGCATACCCATTATAATTGTGATTTTATTTTGGATGTTTTAGGTTTATGAGCCAGGAGTGCACGTAAATGTTGTAAATTTTGCCATTTTTTATGAACTAATTTTGGCAGGTTTCACTAGTCTGCAATAGCAAGAGATGAACGTTTACATTGGTTTTCACATTTAGCAATCCCTTTTATAACCACAAATAAACAAACAAAACCCCAAAGATGCTCCTCTCTTGTTACAATGCTCTTTCAAAATTATTTTTAATTTGTCAGTGGCATTAACTTGAAGTTGTCACGTGCATTAGGATTGCCTTAGAACTCAGCCCGTTAGAACTCTGGTTTAGCGTTGTACCTATCCATTAAAAATGTCAGGAACTGATATATTTGTCCAAAATCTTCTTCAGAATTTCAGTTTCAAGACATGGTATGTTATCAAATAGATGAGTCCTGGAAGGAAAAGAGGGAAAAGCTTTTCTCTGTTCAGCGAGTCTGATTTTTTACTGCTGCCATGGTTAAAGTTGGCTGTAGCAAAAAGGGTTCTGATTTCAGGGTTTACGGAATTGTTATGCCCCCCGTTCCCTATCCTGATGGAAACTATATCGAGTCAGCATGAGGTTTAAGTTAGGTTTTTCACAAGAGGCTGCTAATACCGTTTACAACATTGGGTTTAATCAAGGTAGAAATTTCAAGGAGTTAGTCCAGCCCACAGCTACTGGAACTGTTTCATACACAGTAGATTTGATTTTGTTAAGTAGGGAAAATGTGCAGAAGTTACACCATCTCATTCATGGCAGGGTAACTGTTAATAAATGTTAATTTTTCAATAAATTTTAGCCTGAAAGTTAAGTTGCTGTGATGTTACAGCTTTCACTTTTCATCAGTGAAAGTAAGTGTTTGATAATGCTTATGACCAGATTCAAAGGCAAGCTCAGATTCAGAATTCTTACTGTTTTCAGTTGTTACTGTTAGGTTCTTGAAAGGCAGTTGATGTATGGTCACTGCTACAGTGTCATTATTTTCTTCATCAGTAAGTTTCTCTGGAGGCTGTCAATTTTTCATACAAAAACACATAGGACGGGGAGTATCAGGAAGCATTATTTCAGAAGAAAAAAGAGGATGTCTGGAAGACACACATAAGCTCACAGGTTACTCCCAGTCTTTTAGGCAACTGGATTTTATATTGATAATGATGTTTCTTGAACAGTTTTCATCTACACACTCTCTTTCTAATGCAAACAAGTCAAAAGTTGTATTTGTTGCTTTTATCCAAGTGGCAGAGGCAGTTGCGTGATACATAGAAATCTAAATGCTGCCTCCAAGACTTAGTAGGGTCTTTTGTCTGAAGGAGAGAAATTCTTCAGGCGTGCTTTTTTCACATCTGCTTTTGGTGTAAAGAAGAATTAAAAATTACAGCATGTTAGGTTAGCTGTGCTTTCAATGGAAACTTTCCAAGTTGTAAATTAAGGAATTAACAGTAGAGGAGAAGCAGTCGCAGTCAGTATGGACCTCTTAATTTTTTTCAAATCATGTGTTGCCTGTAGAGAACACATCCATTTTTAGTGACAAGAACCCTCTTGGCCATTCTCCTTCTGCAGGTTTCTCTATCAGAAGCAGCAGAAAAGTCATAGTGAAGGTCAGGACAATAAATTAGCCTTGGTAATAGTGTCCACATACACTGATCACGTAGGAAAAAGAAAACTGTAAAAACTTAATTAATTGTTTTTAATGTTCATGTTTTCTGGAATCCACAGTACTTTTAAGATTCCCAAAATTCATAAGCACGTGGTTCATCTATTGTCTCTCCTTGAAGTGGTCACTTTTTTAGAATTTTTTTTTTTAAATGCCAATCTTATCCCAAACATATGTGATTTAGTACGTTTTTCCAGCATCATAATTTCATTAGTATGGAGTAAGTAAAGATGTTTCAGGAAAGCTAAATGGTCTGTGGGATTTCCCATGGAGAGCTGATCAACTCTGGTATCAACAATTGTTTCCATGATGACAATTCACACAGTAATCTTCTTGAAATAAATAGGTGGTTACAATTCAGAGCATAATGCCCAAGGACTAATGATTATTTCTCATGTAATTAAGGTATAATTGATCTAATTAACATAATAAATATTGTATATATATAATTGCAGATATTATCTATAATATCATCCATAAGATAATCTTTAATTAAGATACACTTCTCTCTCAAAATCTTTTGTCTGCTATCATTAAAATTGCATGTGATACTAGTCCAACTAGAATTACAGGAAAAAAATTTCTTTATTTGAAGTTTGTGAATTTATCAGCATCTTAGCATTTTCTCCTGGTAGATAGATCTGTCATGGAAGGCAGAACTTTTTAAAATAGGGAAAATAGGGAAACCACTAAAATTAGGACAAGCATTAAGTGGAGGCCTATTATTTCTAAGCTACCACTATGTAATTTTTGAAAACTGGTTCAGTTTCAAATTATTAGAATTTCTAGTATTTGGCAATTCTACACGATTGCTTTACATGAACCACAGGTAGATGTGTTTACTTATTATCTAGCTACAAATGTATAGCTGCTCTGACTGCTTTCAGGCAGCTTCTAAACACAGAACAGGATATATGTAAAGAGCTCAGAAATTTGCTAAAGTGACACTACCTTATTGATATATCCAGTCTTAATAATACCAGGCTAGCAACCAAAACAGAATCAGAATAAACTGATAGTTGTAAGTATTTTTAAGGAGCTTAAACACCTTACTGGCAACATGTATTATACTATAGATCACTTGAGTGCTTGGATGGAATCAGCTGTGTTGTAACTACTTCATGGATCTGTGCTTTACTTTTGTCATCACTCCTGTTCACAGAGGCAAAACTATGTAACATAACATGCTGCCAAAAGTTTTAGGTATTCTGTTTTTAAAAGATAAGCTGGATTCTAATTGCATCTTTGTGTCTTCAAACTTTGCAACTATAAAACCTTGTGTGCAGAAGAGAGAATATCTATAAAAAAAATGTAAGAAAAGAGAAGGACCCTTAGTGTAGGTAAGACTCCTATCTCCAGGTCTTCTCTAAAGGATATCTATTAAGCATGCTTATAAGCAAACTGAAAGCAGCTAGTTCTTTTTGTGAATTACAACTAGTGTTGGTGGTAGCGCACTGTGGCCATGAGAAAACCCATAATGCTTTCAAACAGATCCTGAAAATTCTGAGGAGAGATTCTAAGAAAATTTTAACCTGGATTTCAAGTTTGAAAATTAAATTCTATGTGTACAGTAATTGTAATCCTGCTTAAATTAGAATTTGTATTAAAATTATAATTGCATGTTTTCATCAGTTCTTCTGGTATGTTGGATTCATCCATGGAAATTTTAGTGTTCACAGATGCTCTCCTGCGAGCATAACACAACTGTGGGCAACATATGCAAATATAGTGCCAATCTTATATCTGGATAGAACTGGATTTAATTTATTACAACATACAAATGGATGGATTCATTGTCTGACTGGAGGATCAGAAGTCAGGAAGACTCAATTTTGGTTTGTTTTTTTTTAATGTGCTGTTGGAGCTTTTTTAAGAGTGTTGCTGTTTGAATATGAAAGATACTTTTACCTTTACAAAAAATAAAAAATATAGTGTATATAGCAAAACTGAAGCATAAGTATAGCACAGCAGTAACCTAGAATTAGACTGGGGCTCATAGGAATCAGATACAAACAGAAAAAAACGACATATTTGAAATCTGTACATGGGTATTAAAGCAGATCTTATGTATGAATTACCTGATACTTCATGATGCCCCTTTATTGGAATTGATATATTGGAGAGGAATATTCAGAATTAATCTAAACAGTAGTATCCAGATCCCACTGCTATTATGCATAAAAGCAGTTTTTATGTGATTGAGAGTCTCTGTGTATGTCTCTCTTTCATGACAAAGACTATTTACTTGGATTGAACTTGGGTTTAGAATAGAGCATTTCAAATGAATTTTTCAAAGAAGATACTATGTTTCAAAAAAAAAGTACTGGTCCTTAATAACAAGGTATAATGTGGCTTTGAAAATGAGAGTTCAGGGGTTTCCTGAGGAAGTATTAGCCTGTGTTTTTATTACTTCTGAAAATTGCAGGTATTCTCTCTGTAGGGACAGATATTAATATAGAGCTTAGCTTCAGAAAGATCATTCAAAAGTAGTAAAAATTGTTTCTAAAGTAAGAAAAATATGTACTAATATATTTCTCACAGCTAGCTGCTGAAACAAAGCGAGGTTTGCTTGAAGATGCTTACATCATTATTAGCTATGATAATAATAGCTGTGAAAATATTTTAACTGCATTTTATATACCAAAAGTGGTTGCACCATTAATTAAAAAATAAATGTCACTTCGTACTTAGTGTCCTCTGTTAGAGGAGGAACCTTCTAATTTGTAGTGTTTTATTTTCCTTCTTAGCTGAGTACCTAAGTATACTTGAGCAGCAGAGTCCCTAAGTATACTTGAACATAACCTTTTGTTGAGAACTAATTAACCTCCTATTGAAGATTGTCAGATGTTTTATGAAATCTAGATTTAGAAATGCTGAATATATTGTGCTACTTAAAGTGTGATATGAACTCACTGGCTTTGTTACTAAAACCACAATCCTCATGGAATCAGTAGTTTCCAACTTTCCAGAGGAAAAAGTCTCCAAGTGGTCAAGCTTCTGGCAATAGTCCTTAATCTCTAGGTTTTTTGTGACTTTAGAAAATAACCATGGTAAGGTAGGAATTCAGTTTCTGTAAAGAGGCAAATAACAGCATGAGATGGGAAGGTGAAATAGGCTTCAGTTGCCATTTTTTCACATCTCTGAACTGTGTATTAAGGCAAATTCATGCTTGCTTTCTTAGAAAAAGACTGTCTCTGTGGAACTCAAGAAAAATATTTCAATATTGGCCCATTTTTAATAGGAGTATATGACAAGAAGTATTGTGTGAGTGTTATGAAGTAATAGTCTGTAAGTGCTGCTGCTTCCCAGTTCTCCAACAATATAAGTAAATTTCAAGAATACTCTTCAGTTGGTTTATGCGTTACATAGAAGTAGTTTCAAATTAAATGAGTACTTGTTTTAGTCAAGTTACCAAACTAATTAGCCACTTATTATAATGACAGTCATTCTCTAAAAGCAATTAAAGATACTGCTTTTAGAGCAATCGATATTTGTCCTATTGGATGTTTGAGGATATGGGTTTATGTAAGAACAAAAAAATCTTCCTTTACCTGGTAAGTAGCGTGGGAATAACTGAAAAGGGAAGATATTTTTAAAAATACTGAAATTAAACCATGATTAATAAGCCTTAAAGAAAGACTGTACACACAGATCTATATGTTCTTTATCCTCAAAAGATACCTTTCATATTAGAGAATATGAAAACACCGTTGTCTTGTACATTCCCAGCTCTGCATCTGTATTCCATCCTCTTCCCATTTCTTCCAACCTCCATATAAATAGATGCAAAAATTAGCATTAAAGAATAGCAGAAAGAATATATCTGAAGAGCTGTGGAGGGCAACATACTCCTCTTTTCAAACAGATATAAGTAAGCCTTCATATGTTACTTCTCTTTAGTTTAGGATTAGGGCCTGTCACGTGTGAATTTTTAACAACAGAAGGTAGTATCCTGGGGACCACCATTCCTACAAATGCCTGCAATGCTGCAATTTAATTGGGGAAGGGAATGTAAGGGATACAAAGGATTAGACTTTAAAAAGCCAGTAGGAATGATAGTAGTAGGTAGGGAGGATTTTGAAAAGTAGGAGGGCTGTTCTGAACAGTAAGCTAGGTGAGTTGTCTAACAGAGATGTAAACATAGCAGTGGTTTATTCATGTGAGAATGACACTAGCAGTAAATTACAGGACGTACCCTTTATGCTTTCATACAAACTGCAGTTCAAATGTCTTTGCAGAGGCATATAGCTGTGCAAGGAAATAGAAATTAAGTGACATAAGTAAAGAAAAAGTCATGAAGTAAGAGGAAGCTGGTGAACTGGAAAGATTCAGGGAGGTTGTTTGGTATTGCAGAAGTTGCAGACTCATACTAACGTTGGTCATGTCCCTGGTAGGCGATAGAGCTAACGATAGATGAAAAAGAGAAGCAGGGAAAAGAGAAAAGATACATGAGGTTTGTTCTCACAGATACACAAACTTTACTACGGTAGGAAAGATGTTCTGAAGAGTAAACTGATTAGGTAAAGTGTCTTCAGAATGCCCAGTAATATGATAATGGCTTATTAATGTGAGAAGTTACAAATAATGACAGGATTAGCTGAACAACAGATCTGTACACCATGTTTCTAAGAGGCCTGAAGTCCTGACAGCACTTGACATGCTTGCAGAAGTAGCAGACAGCATGAGTGGAGGGAAAAAGCTATTGCTGAGAGGTCAGATGTTTACCTGCTGGTATTGTACAATAATCCATATTCACACCTTTAGATCTTTCAGACTTAGCAACTTTGCAGACCAAAACTCAGTATTTCACTCCTCTGCAATTTGCTGTATACGTTCACAGAGGATTTCATCCAAGCATATCACTTGCTATTGCAGCCTGTCAAAGGTTTAAAGGGAGGAAAGTTTGTCAGATGTCATAAAGGATGTCCAAGAGATATTTATGTTCTTGATGTTGTTTTGTTCTTTTTCCTCCTTAACATCCCATTCACCATCTTGTAAAGTTTCTTGAAGAAAATGCAGTCTAATTTCTTGTCTCAGTCAAGTGCTAATTTGAGAAATCAGAAAGGAATTAAGGAATTATTTAGGGAAGGCCAAAGGTTTCAAGACCGTGGTGGTAATAATTTCATTCAAATATTTTGGAGTGAAAGGAGAACCTCAAATTCATTGTTCCATATATTGTCTCAGCCATTTTCAGTAATCTGCTGTATCACATAACTTCTGCTGAAGTATGGGAATTGCGATAATCGGGTAGAGAGTGTTATAAACTGATTATCATAGTGAGCTGAGAGGCAGCATTTTAAATTCTATTCCCAGCATTTTTCTTCTTAGATGAATTGCCCACATCACATTGTAATCTTGTTCCTCAGGTTCAGTGTTTTACAAAATTGACATGATTAGCCATAGAAATCTCATAGGATAAGATTTTAATTAGTGGTAGAAGAAAAGAAAGTATGATGATTATTTATGATTATGATTTTAAAAAAAATTTTACATATTAGGCCATGCATTATTTGTTTTGTAAGTAGATATGTATTGAACAACCTTGAGATTTCTGTCTCCCTGAATTACACTAAATGATAATTTAAATTGGTGTATTTTGCATGTCTCGGGATCAGCCCTCCTCAGACTCCTTGATTATGACTTCTGTCTTGCAAGGTTTCACAAACAAGAGAGTGAGAAGACTATTTATGGGATAATTAAGGCTACAGGATTATATATATTTTTTAAATTGTTTGAAGGGATTCAAAACTTCCTCCAGTCTTTTTACTTAGAATTCTGCATAGTATGAATCATGAAGTATCTGTAGTGGCCAGCCTTGTAAAGAAGCTGATGCTTTACCCAATGAAATCTTATAACGAGCCTTAGGAGGATCGTCTACAAGCTTCTTCCATTTCTTCAGTAATTGACTGTTACATCCAAGTTCTTCCAAATTAAAGCATTTGTATCCCTGCCCATGGCAGGGGGGGTTGGAACTAGATGATCTTTAAGGTCCCTTCCAACCCAAACCATTCTATGATTCTGTGATTTAACAGGGTTCAGTTCTATACAAGTTCTGTTTTCTCATATACATTCCCAGATTTTTTAAAAATTGGCCTTGCTCTTTTGTTTCTTTCTTAAAGCTATACCTGAAGTTGTAGCAACCCTTGCATGAAAGGCACTTCTGCATGATTATCCATTTAAATTTCTTGTACATATAGGTGAAATGTCAAGCCCAATGGGGATATAATTTAATTCTTGTGCTTTGAGAAGACTAATAAGAGTTTTATTGACCATCTGAGAAAACAAACTTTTGTTTGTTAGTGAACACAAATCAAGAAAGTGATATATGTGTTCAAAAAGCCATTTCTGGAACTGTGAACTACTCAGTAGTACTGAGTCTTTGATGATGCTTAGTCATCCAGTATCCTTTTCTTTCCTCCACTTATTCAATGTTTTTCTTTCACAAATAGCTCCTGCTTGTTCTATTGTAGGTTGTTCAACAAGCTTACTCTTCTATTTCTTGGGTGTAAGGGTTAAATCTGTATTGGCCAAGATAGGCCTGAAAGACTAGGAAATTCTCCAGATGTGGCAAAGGATATGAAGTCTGTTGAAAAATGTAAATAGATTTCAGACCAGAGCTGGTTTCACCTTACAAAGAATTGAAATATGAGAGACAGGTCACAAGGAAAAGAGACTTTCCATGTAAACATATTTGAGCAAAGGAGGATTTAAATGCAATTGCAGCCCTTCTGGAAATGTACCAAGAAGATAAACATCCTCCTAAAAGCAAGTAACTAAGGTTGTCTTACCTCTGAAAATTGAGAGGACACCAGAACCATTCTGTTCTAAGGGAAGCCACCCTTCTTCAGATACGTGGAAGACAACTCTGTTTTTTTGATTCTCGGGTTATTTGAATTGGCAACCAGACTAGCTCATCAAGTGAAAAGTTTGGAAAAGGAAATATTTTACCAGATTTTCTTACTTTGGAGACTCCGTCTGCAGCCCTGGAGAACAAGGTATTGAAACAAGCTGGAGACAGAGCTGAGTGGACAGCAAATGCCCAAGTGATCTCTCCAAAATCTGAACCTGCTATTCCAAGGACAATAGTGCATTAAAATTTCCTGAACCCACTTTTACCCAGCTTGTAGTTGTGAATTTCTAAGAGAGCTGATGATTTTTTGTGTGACAGGCCAAAGTATGTTTCTCTGTCATATGAAAGCGAGTCCTTCAATGTATGATACCTGGAGATGTGTTGCCTCAGAGCAACTTCCTAGAGATGTATGGAAACCTATGGAATAGCTGCCCTATTTCCTAGACCTTTTTCCTTAATTTTTTCTCCAGTTTTATCCCTTTTCCTTTCTGTGCAGAGTTCTTGCTAAACTATTTTTGTTTAACACTCAAGATTTAGGCACTAATTGACTTAATAATGGAAGGGTGCTTTTAAAAAAATTCTACTTCTTCTTTCTGTAGCTGAACTGATGTGCTTGGATTCTCTCACAAGAAAGCTTTTGAAGTAAGAAAGACTTCTCTAACTCAAAATGAGAGTAGTGTTTCTTTCAGAGGAAAGAACCCAGACTGAGCGTAAGAGGAGATGAGGAGGACTGTTTTGCCGAAACTAAGTTTTGAATAAGTTTGCTGAAACTAAAACTTCCGTTTGTTTCTCAATGTACCATTTTAATTCAGCAAACATGAAGGGACTGTATTGGCCCAAACTTGAAAACAAATTATCAGGGAGACAAAAAGTAGCCTCTTGCTGCAGGTCTCAGTGGTTTGTTTGGTTTGGTTTGGTTCCCCGCCCCCCNATTTCAATAAATCTCAACTTGGGGAAGATGCTACAGACAGCTTAGGTCCACTTGGGAAAACAAGAGTTCAATTATCTTACATTTCTGCTCCCCCCCCCCCGGTGAAAAATACCACTTTCTGTAGCCTAACAGCTAATCCTACTTGAAAAACTAAGAAAATCTTTTTCTCCAAATTTTATTCCAAATTTCTCAAAATATATGATTCCACATTTTTAGGTTAAGGTCCAAAAACTGCATTAGGTAAATTAGAGAGGTTCAGAATACATTTTATAGTATAGAAATAATTTCTTTAACATAAATAATTGTCCTCTCTTTAATTCAGCTTTATGCCTGTGATTTGTGTTTCATGTTTTGTTCTAGTGAATGGTTTATAATATCAGTTGAATGTTTGTGTTTCATGGAGGTAAATGTGCACCCATAATGATGGAAATTTTGCTATACAGGACTATAAAGCAAATGCAAAAAAAAGAGAAAGCGGCAAGAATTTCAATGAAGCTATTGTACTCTCATGGGAAATCTGAGTATATCTCCTTCACTGTCAGTTCCCATTTCTTATTTTGGAGAGTTGTTCTGTATTTGTAGTTTGAGCACACAGTATAAATTGTTACGGGTCCTGATAGATGAGCTTGGTTTCTAGCACCCAGTAGTACCAATATACTAGCTCTTGCAAAAGCCCATTAAGCTCAGCAGCATATATAATTTCTGCAACAAGGCCAAGTGAAGTCTGTCTCGTAACATAGCAGAATCCTGGCAACACTGGAAATAGGCTACCACTAGTTGTCTCTTCTACCATCAGTGCATCAAGAAAGTGTTTATGTCCAAACCCAGGCTCCAGTCTTCCACTTTCTCCTGAGTATTACAAACTCAAACTGTGTCAGATTCATGAGGCTAAAGAATACAAGGAAAAAAGGTGCTGAACTCTCTGTCCATGTAGAAGAAGATGTAAGGGTAGCCCCTTGATTTTTTACTGTTTATACATTTTACCAAATGACTCAATCCAATATGTATAAACCAGAATCTAGGACTCCTCTTCACATAAGAGTGTGTTCCTCCCTTGGCCAGAGAGGTAAAACTCCTCTCACTTTTGTGTGTGCTCTCTCACCCTCTGACCTCATGACTCTTGCATTTCTGTCTGTGCAGTGGCCTGACTTCAGTGGGAAGGGTGAGAAGCAACTCCATTCTGGTTCTGTCCATACTTGATGGGAACTGGGGGAAGTGGGCTTTTGTCCCTCAGGTGGGGAGAGACATGAACGCAGGTTTCCCATTTCCTGGACATGTGCTCTAACAATTAAGCTATGTACTAAAGGCAGCACTCATCATAATCAACTGTTTTTCAAAGGGACTGTGACTCAATACTATATATAGGTTTTAGGAGTGCTTTAAGCGTACCGATTGGATTAGACCTGTTAGGGGATTTAGATGTGTGAATATTTAGTTTGTGAATTTCTTAATGACCTTAGGAAAGGAGATGTCCTAACCAGGTTGCTTAGTTAAAACGAGGCATAAGCTTCTATAGGGAAGGTAATAGCTAAAATTTGGGTACTCAGAAAAGTTTTTCTGACAAAAATGTAGGTATTATGGGTATGGGTGTATTTAATTTGGTAAATAAATTTTTTTTTTAATTGTTTTGTTAACAAAGTATCTAAATTCTGCCTAAACTGAAATTTAAGTCCATTCCTGAATCTGGACCTCACTGTGTTCTTTGTCTTCTGTACTTGTCTAAAAATATTGTTGTGTACTTGTTAAAGATTTTATGTTTATATACAACTTATTCTAAGAGTATTCAAACTAATGTAAAATAAATAAAAAGCCTACCTGTTAGGCTGGATCTCATTTCCAGGAGGGTTACTTGGTAACTGCAACGTTTTCCACTGAGATGATGTTTGTTTTTACCTGTTACACATTTCTATCTTGGGATGATAGAGGTTTTTTTTTTCTAATTATCTAGATGTAAATGATGAAGTAAGGTATTATTTGAACATTGTGATTCATAGGAATCATTATATAATGTATCTTGAAGACATGGAATCAAAAATGCTATTTAAGAATGTTATCTGTATAAAATTTCTGAGTTTCTCACCTTTTTCTTCTCTAATTTTCCAATGCAGATAACAATACCCAGACCTTCAGTGGCATCCACACAGTCTGCTTCAGAGAGCTTTCATTATGGCCACCAGCTAGAGAAAAGAGAGCAGGATGCTCAGTCTATGGAACACACGGTGGAACTTTCCTCTCCAAAGGAAAGTTTGCCAGGTTTGGTTGTGACAGAAGACGCGCTTCCAGCTAGTGTCAGCAGACCAGATTTGGTACTTAATATCAGGCAAGAGGTGCTTGACAGGGAAGGACTTGTCAAAGAATGTGTCAACATCCTGGACTGTGGCCAAAAGGACCCACCTGAACAACATAGTGGGATACAGGAGGAGAAAGAACTTGAAAATATTCCTGTAGAGGAGGCTGAGGAAGAAAGGCTTCCAGTGGTTTCTGAGGACGCCATTGAAATGCTAAGCAAAGAACAGAATTCTTCTTTGCCAGGAAACTCAAAATCTACAGAGGAAGAACCTCTAATGAATACTGAAACTGCTGAAGAATCAAAGCCAAGGCCCGTCTGTTTGGTGCCAAATCAAGATGAGGTTCTGAAGTCAATAGCACCTAAAACATCAGAATTTCCTCCCTCAAGACTTACCAAACCACATGTTAATAGACAGGCAAGCAAAATAGCACCAGTTCAGGAAAATGGTTTTCATTCTAATAAGGAAGAAGACCATATCCAAGACTTGAAATGCCACCAAGTGGCCCTTACTACTTTTTTGCACCAGGAGGACAAAAAAGAGAAAAATGCTCCCAGAAATGGAGAGTTATTCCACTGCATTTCAGAAAATGAGAATTCTCATCGATCTAAGAAGGACTTAGTTAAATCTCCTTTTGTATTCAGGCAGAGCCGAATCCCAGTTTTAGCACAAGAGATAGACTCAACGTCAGAGTCCTCTTCTCCTGTTTCAGCAAAGGAAAAGCTTCTTCTAAAAAAGGCCCATCAGACAGACTTGGTCAGACTACTTATGGAAAAGAGACAGCTCAAATCTTTCCTTGGTGACCTCTCAAGTGCCTCTGATAAGTCACTGGAGGAAAAAATGGCTGGTACTCCAGTACCATTTTCTGAGGATGATGTCTTATCCTCATTTTCTAGATTGACACTGGACTCTCATTTCAGCAAGCAGACGGAAGATAGTTCTTTATCTCCAAGCAGCCCTCAGTCCAGAAAAAGCAAGATTCCAAGGCCAGTGTCCTGGGCAACCACTGACCAAATCACCAGTTCAAGTTCAGCTCAGTTCTTTCCTCGGCCACCACCAGGAAAACCACCTACTAGACCTGGGGTAGAAGCTAGGTAATTCTGAGAAAATAGAAATAGGTTTTCAGGTTGAAAATGGACTTGAGCTAGACTGCAGTTACTATGCAGTATGTAATCCTGTAGAACTTCCATCCTTTAACTAATTTTTTAAAAATGCTGGGCTTCAATTCTCTGAGAAATCTTACATCGTTGGAGAGTGAATGAGGAGAGGCTGTTACACAAGAATGAGCCTGCTTCACCTTTAAACCTTATACATCAATAGATGTGTATTCAGTATTTTGAAACCTGTCAATCTGTAACTAAATCTTTACACTTTTTTTAAAGGGGGTCACTTTTCCGGAACTGTTGATTATTCACAACCCAGAGAAATCAATACGATCTGTCATATCCAGCCCCTTTGAAAATTAAACTGTTCTTATTGTAGACATTTTAAGTATTTGGGTTTGGAGATTCCAGCCATCAGTATTGAGTTAGTTAGCTGTGCTTAGGTCATGGCTAAGTAAAAACAACTAATTAAAGGAGAGCAGAGTGAATTCTAGAAGCCCCCCTTTGCCGATTGTATATACAGACAACCATGTTCTAGTTTGTTCAGTGCCTACATTACCAGGATAAAGAGAATTTTGATACAGTAGTGCAAAATCCTCTGAAGGAAGTTGTGGTATGCTTTGTCATCCCTTAAAATTGTGTACAGGAGTGTATTGATGGTGTGCAGGAATGGATATACCACTCCAAAACAGAGGTGATAAGCACTGTTCTTCAGTGCGCTTCTTCCAGCACCACCAGGAAATTTCAGTTATCCTGTAAACACTTAGGCTGTTCATGTGAGTGAGTTTATGCAAATATAAATACTGTGTTGATTTGAACAACACAGAAGCCAAAGCCTAGATCCAAACACCTCTACCTTATAGGAGAGTTCAGCTCCAGATGTCTGTTCTGCAATGTAAGCTCATCCCTAGTTTCCAGTGATACTGTGTTTCTATATGAAATTTAGTGAATAGATGGGAACAGAAATAATCTTTCTTCGTTTCTTCTTAAGGTTACGCAGATACAGAGTCCTAGGGAGTAGCAGCTCGGACTCAGATCTTATCTCTCGTCTGGCTCAAATCCTACAGAATGGATCTCAAAGACCAAGGAGTTCTACCCAGTGTAAGAGTCCAGGATCTCCACATAGTCCAAAAACACCACCCAAAAGCCCTGTCATCCCCCGACGCAGTCCCAGTGCCTCCCCTAGGAGCTCTTCTTTACCCCGTACTGCCAGTTCTTCTCCATCCCGGGCTGGGAGACCCCATCATGATCAGAGGAGTTCATCCCCACATCTTGGGAGGAGTAAATCACCTCCTAGCCATTCAGGCTCCTCATCTTCTAGGAGATCTTGCCAACAAGAGCACTGCTGCAACAAACCAAGCAAGAATGGTCTGAAAGGATCTGGCAGTTCCTTCCACCATTCCCTAAACACTAAGACTCCCACAGGAAAGAGCAAATCAACCACTAAGCTTAGCAGATAGGAACTGGGCCTTGACAGGTATAAAGCCTCCTCCTAAATCTGATGCATGTTGTGTCTGTGTACTGTGTATTTAAAAAAATAATCAAAAAAAGTGTATTAAAAAAACGGTGTTGAATCTGCGCTTTTTAAAGAAAGTAAGCATCATAAACTATTCATGAGAAAGCATACTGTGTAACTAAGTGGCCAGGCATTGCCTGAGAGCAGGCAGCAAGCAGATCCATGAGAGGGGAAGTAGAGGCCAGGATAAGAATGACTGGGTAGTCAAAGAGGTGCAATGTATTTAGAGTAAAAAATATCTCTGAGGCGAGTGTTTTAAAAGGGTATTTATTTCTATGTTTTTAGTTTACCTAGCTAGAAGATTTGGCCTAATTATTTAAGGCCTTACATACTGAAGGATTATGTAAGAAAACATGAAACAGTTATTCCCAAAATGACGTCACCACTTGGGAGATAAGTACTGCTCAAGCATGTCTTTGCAGTTTTAAAAAAGCATACAATTTAGAAGATGATGGTATTTCTACCTTATAAGTCTCTTCCATTTTGAGCTGCACACATCTCCGAGTCACTCATCTTGTCCCCTATCTACCATGGCACAGATTTTTTACCTAAGGAAGTATCATATACCTTGCCCCTTCTTGACACTGATGACATTTTAAAAATTAATATTAACATTTGCCAAGATGTTTTTATAGCTATATTCTTTAGAAATTTGTTTAGTACTAATTAGGATCTAAGAAGCTAATTCTCAGTTCTGTATCATTCACTTCTTCGGGACTCATGGTTCTTCAAACCATGTTCAGTAGAATTTGGAAAAGCATTCCTGTCTAGGAAACAAGAGAAAGGAGGAGATGTCTGCACTTCACTGAATGTTGCAGATTTACAATAAATTGCAATGTATGTTAGAAAATAAGTTAGAAAACAGAAGTACTTTTTTTTCCCTTAACTCAACTGCAAAAAGAACCCTTGTTATTACTGGCTTTTGTTTTTCCATTAGTTATGGATCACTTAAACCACTGATCTTACCGTGCAGAGATGATTACCAACCAAGATTTGCTTTTTTGATCATTTGTTTTATAAAAACATGAAAGATGAAACAGAGATGAGGAGATTGTCTACTTTGTGAACTTGGTAGGTTATAGGTGACAGAAATACACTTAACACCCTTACAAAATCTGGGTAAGAATATTAGTCATCAAAGCAAAATATACAGAAAGCAGTCTGAGATATTTTTTATGTTGGATTCTTGTCATTCTTTTGCCCAAATGATTTTTTGATAGCCAAGCTTCGTTGTCTGTCAGTAAAGTCCATGGTGTGTAATTCCTCCAACTTTGTTTGGTAGTTACTTAATAATCTCTTGTGCTCTACAGGATCTCTGTAGGGAACGTAACGGTACAGCACCTTTTGCTATATTCAGAAGAGAATAGTGGGTCAGAATAGTAACACACAAGAACGCAAGCCTGAGAAAGATGCAGCCAGCTCTCCCTAATTATTCCTGTTGTGGGGACGCTGGATGCATAGGAGACTCAGTAACTGATCTGCTTGCTGTAGTCATATGCCTCTCCAGCCAGCATCTGTGCTTTTTTATTTAACCTCTGCCAAACGAATACCTTTGGATTAAAAAGGGAATATTTTGTCTCTGAGCTAACACATTCTAATGCTGCATTAAAGCTGCCCTGGAGCTGCACTGAATTTCACTTGCTTTGTCAAACTATGTTGATTTTTTTTTTTCTTTTCTTACTATGAATATGTATATTGTTTCCCATACATAATGTAGCACAGCGTGGAACCTTAATTTCATTCAGGTTTCAAGCACTACAGATGAATGCAATAGGTAGAGTATACCTGCTTTTTCTGAAGAAATTGTACCATTGGAAAGTCGTATTCCTTTGTATTATATTGTATAATAGGTGCTATACCAATAATTGCATGTCCTCATGGTAAATTATAATATAAATATTTATATATATACATATATGTATATGCTTATATAAACTCATTCTTTCTCATTTTTCATTTGTAATTTATGGACCACAAATAATACAGTTCCCTTTCTGTTAGTTCCTGAATACTTTTGGCATTGCATCTTCTATTTCCCCAAAAAAATTTCTGGAATGCACAAATTCTAATAGCCTTTATACCTTGGTACAAGATTGAAGGACTGCTGATTTCTCAACCAGCCAATGTTTTGTCTTGCAGCTCGCTTTTTTCCTTTATAATTTTGTGTGTGCATTTGCATATGGAACAAGAACAGAGACTCAAAGGTATTTTTATTTTTTATTACAAATAGGGCTTGTGGTTACTCATTTTTATTTCATAATGTGAGTTCTTAATTGTTATGAATGCTCGTCGTATAGGAGCAGTGACAGTCAATGAATATCTAACAGATGAATGTGACAACAACAAATTCCACCTTTTCCTTCCCGTTTTCCTCATGTTTCCTTACAGTATACCATAAAGAGAATTTGGTCCCATTGTGATATTTTTGCCCTGGGCACTGCTGGAATTATTTGTTAAGGTGGTGTGGCAGCCTGTGATTATTTTTCCTCCCCTTTCCCTTATTTCTGAAAAGCATTTATTATGGTCCTGTAAGCTTATTCCTACATTAACATGGTCAGTTTTAATAGGTACCAACTTTATGCATCCTTGCCTGAAATGCTGAAGTTGAGGTGTTTATATTTTCTCTCCAGTGTAGCAGGATCCAGAAAACAGGTAATTGCTTTACAGGTGAGAAAGAATATAATACCTAAGGATTTTTTATCCTGTCTTCAAAGTACACACTTGTCCATTGTTACACATCACTATGTAAAATAAATCAATGCTGTAGAAATTCACTTGTACTTGAACTACTTGCCAATGTAAAAATAGCAAACTATGCCAAAACGGAGAAAGAGATATCAATCGTGATTGATCACCCAGGCTTCTTTCAGTGCAGAAAAAGGTAAAAGGACTTTATATCCCCAGTTGCTTTTTGCTGTGGATTCAACAGGATCTAGTGAGAAAATAATGTGAGAAGATATGAATGGAGGAGTGATTGTGAATAATTTATCTTGAACTACCCTCTCTTCTGGAGTTTTTTGTTTCTTGATACCCTTCCCGCAAAAGTTTACAGAATTGCTTACTGTAGTCTAATGTAGCAATCAGTTAATGTAGTTAGGTAATGGTCAGCTGATCAACTCATACATAAATATTAGCCTAATATTTCTAGAGGGCCTGTATAATCATCAAGAACTCTGTAAGCTTCAATATTTGAATATGCAACTGACTCTGCATAAAAACACCAATGTACGTGTGTGTGGCCCTTGTGCAGAGTGTGAATGAATGGTTTACGGAGGGTTATCTGCAACAAATTTTCAGGGACGGGGAAGATTTTTCTCCATTGTACAAAACAGTTACAGTTATTCTGCATAGCACGCAGCAGCTTACACAGGGATTTTAGCTGGGAAACAATATAATTCAAGGAGCTGTTGCTTTGTCCTCCTCAAGCCTCCATTTCTTTGGAGGGCAGTGCAATGGAGCCATGACATGTAGCAGATGCAGATGCTGCACATGCGTTTCCTCTTTATGGTGTTTCCTGTGTTGTGGCCAGCACTTTGGAGCATTTTTTAGAGAAATTGAGGCATGAAGCCTTTAAACTAAAATAGAACTTGAAAAGACTGAACATTTCACACAGACTTTTGTGCTGCAATATTGCATGGTATAATGAATCTAAGTTGCAACCTCAAAAATCTATATTAATATTAATAAACCTCATTATTAACTATAAATGCCAATTACTACTTAAGTAAAACCCTGTTAAAAGTAATGGTGCGATACAGTAGAGCAACACTGGCAAGTTGTATGATGCTAGGCACCTATCTACTGCTTGAGCAGGATCGGTAAGCATAGAAAATTTCACTGCTCAAAGAGCAGGAGCAATATGAGGTCTTAACTGCTAGTTATATACAATTATTCAGGAGTCAAACCGCTGGGGAGTGACACGGGGCATTCATTATAGCCACCAGCCACATCCTGTCTTGGGAAATCTGGACATATTCTTGCCTTGAAGTCTGCATGTTTGAGATCAAGCTTTCTCGCATACCTCACTAAACAGTCTTGATGTAAAGGGGAGGATCTGGTCCTATATATTTAAAAATAGCTTGAAATATTTTTCATCTGAAAAAGACTTGGAAAAGCTCTATCAATTTGTAGTATTACGATATTAACTATAGCTGGGAAAACACACAATTTTGATTTTATATATCTAAATACGCATTTGTACATAAGTGTATCTATATATATACTTATATAGATACTGTATATTATATAGAAACATATATACATACATACATATGTGTGTATATACATATAGATAGGAAGAGTCTCAGCTATTGCATCCTGTTTACTGGAATTCATTTGCCAGAGTGAGCCGAGGCCTGTTTTGCTTTGATTTGCTCTGATCTCCTCTTCATCTACTGTAATTTTGCTATGCCCTAATTCTGATTCTGTGTCTTTTCCATATTACAAGGCTGGATCCTATAGTCCTACTTGGGCAAAACTCCCATAAGTCCTTCTTACTGCAGTAACATTTATGCAATGGTTGACTGTAATGCTTCTAAAAAAGTATTTTCTTTTTCTCTTTGATGAGAATGTAGACAAAGCCAGACTTACAGTACAGACTCTTTCCTGTAAACAGAATTTTTCTATAATGAATTGGACATTTTTGTGGAACACTTAGGGGCATAAACTCTGATATGAAAGTGATATTCCAATTTCTTAAAAGGGTCTAATGGCAAACTAGGGATCTGTGCCTCCAATTTTTATATATATGTTAAATGAGAGAGGAATCTTCTGAAAAGGAATAGGAGAATAAAGGAGAGCTCAAAGTCAAATTGGTTTCTCATTATAGGCCTATAATATATTGATCTTAATTTTTTCATGCAGGACTGATCCTGTGAGGGACGAGAACCATGCCTGTCTTGTCAATTCCAGTGAGAGAGGGGCTGCTTAGGTGTCTTAGGTTAACACCATGATTCCCCATGGTGCATTCTCTGTATGCTTTTCCACTATAACGAGTGGTCAGAGAACTGTCAGCTGTATAAATAAAAGCCTTGACGATTATCCATGATTCCTTTCTTCAACTGGTAAAAGCTTTGGATGCTCGTTCCTATTTCTGAAACTTGTGGAACCGTGCATAATATTTTTATTCTACTTCTTTTAGCTAATCAAGCGGGCAGCGAACTGAAGGATTTTGTTTGCTCTTTTGCTTTTGGCTCAAATGTCATTTGTTGCAATTACTGCAATTTTCAGGAACTGGTAATGCTGGTAAAAGGAAGCGAAGTTCAGTGTTTTGACTACATGCAGTGTTTTGACTACATAGGCATAGGTCATACATTTCTTAGCTAATACATGCAAATTGCATAAACACGCACCTCACACAAGAATACCTCTGCTGTCTGCTTGAAGCCAGTCTTCCTTTTCCCTACTTGTAACATTTGTAAAAGAGAAATGATATAGAAGTCAGCCTGGATTGTGTAATAATTGTCTGGAATTATCTTAAGATACTGTCAAATGCCGAAAAGTTTTATCACTCGTTTTCCTGTGGTTTAAATAATCAGGCTTTTAAATATTAACCTTTGAGTTTTTTTTTTTTAAGGAAAAATGCATAGGAGTGCATTGTTTTGAAGTCTAATGTATTAACTTGGCAATTACTCTAGCCATCCAGGTTTGAACATGTAGGCTGATTTTACTCTCCATTGTTGGTAACGCATTCTCTCTTAACAGTAATAGTGACAAACCCAAATGTTAGCATATGTCATTTATGTATTTTGCTTCTGTTTCTCCTCTACATGAAGAGCTTGGATCTTTGGGAATTCTTGCTGTTCTTGTGCACGTGAAACTTTCATTAAAGTCAGTATAGGGTCTTGTTTTGTTGAGTTTTTTCCCCCTGTTTAGGGACTGAAGGAATAAACTCCCTCTATAAATACCATATTTGCAGTTGCTGTATTTTAAATTGGAAAATGCTTATTTTTTATTACTATTATGACATGACATGCCTTTTGATCTCTACTTTTCTGTAATAATTACTGCTGAGAGCCAGCTTTGGCCAAGAGTACAAAGTGATTTCTTCTAAAACAATACCACAAGTGGGCTACTCATATGAGGTCCTGATCATCCACAACTGTCTGTGGGAATTCAGCTGGAATTAATTTGAGTTACAGATGTTTATTTCCTTTTGAGATCAGTTGATCTTTGACCTAACTTTTTTATGTAAAGGGCCTATAATAACAGCAGACCAGCTTGCTCCAAAAGATACAGTAGAATTAGTTTGGTCTGCCTGGCTTCAAATCCTTTTAAACCCGTATCTGCTGCGTGGCAGGCAAGGTCATAAAGGTTTGACACAAGGTGAGGTGGGATTTTTTTGGCTATTTCATGTCTTTTTCCTCTGACTGGAGATCTGGATTGGTTGCCTAGCAGCCTCCTCTGCATCCTCTTTACTTTCCTTGGCTAGAAGGTGAGGTTTGAAATTCTTCCCCAACTTCAAACTTTCTTTCTATAGAGTCAGCCCAGAGACGAGTTGCAGTGTTTGTGCTAACAGATACCAATTTTCAAATGCTTTCCTATGAATATCCAAACTAGTAAAAAGGAAATCACCAGCAATGCCTTCAGACAAGTACTGACTTTTTGAAGCTGCCAACCAATGGCTGCTAATCTAAAATTTCTGGGCAATACCACAAAGAATGAAATCTGTGTATTAATTAAAAATACAATGTTGTCACCCTGTAAGAAATTAAGTACTCAATAGTAAAATCTGCAGCATGACTAAATTAAGTGGAAAGTAGTTCCAAGGTTGTTTGTTACCATTGAGGAAGGCAAATGTTGAGTCCTTCAAATTCTCTTGCTCAGTAATTGCAGTTCCCTTCCCCTCCTTGGAAATCTTCTAAGCCATTCTTTTCCTTTTAAGTTTGCTCAGGCACCCAGGAACATAAAGAGTTAATGCCCTTGTAATGGTCATTTGTACATAATGTTGTAATTATTTATTTTCTCATTTGTACCATATCAAGGCTTTGTATAATGTTTTAAGTTTTGTTTTCAAATTATTTTGTATTTTATTTTTATAAACTGGTTCTAAATAAAATATTCATTCAGCATGCAAAACTTCAATTCTTGATTGTGTTTGTGTAATGATTTAATTATTTATAAAGCTTCAGTTGAATTTTTTTCAAGATATTTTACTGTTGTGACCCTGTACTTTAAATGGAGAAAGTGCTTTGACAGTGATTTTTTTTTTTCCTGTTACAAGAAAGCAAAAAGCAAGTGTCTGTTGGTACTACTGCAACATGAGTCAGATGTTCATATTGCAAGTCAGAATGATTGGATCAATGGAAGTTTTACTGATTTAGTAGGTTCATGTGTTGTATATTAATACGAATAGAAAAACTCAACTGGCCTCCTCAGAAACCTCCCTTTCTATTTGCTCTTGCTCTCATCCATACTGTCTGTATTCAGCCAAACAATAAATGATTGCCACAGCCAGATCAGATCAATTTTAGTAACAATATGGTGGATTCCAGCCTTGTCGTTCTGAAAAGCCAGCTACGTCTTTTTTTACTCCCCCCCCCCCCCCAAAAAAAAAAAAAAAAATTGTAATTTCTTACTTAGTCAGAGGCCACTGTACTTGATTTCTTTCAAGATGATCAGCTGTCTGGATGTAGTCACTGAGCCTTTACAGCCTCTTGAGGAGACACGTCTCATCCTTTGTACAATACGCTTTAAGTGGCAAATAGCAGAGGAATGAATGAACGGAAGTTGTTACTGAATCTGAGCAGTTTGTGCTATGTGCAAATGCAGTGTTAAACTACCAGTTGCTCTAGTGTCCTCCAAGATCCTTTCATTTCTCTTTCTTGTAAAACTAGGTAAAAGTAGACTATAGTTATCATCACGATTTGTAGTTGTGGTTTATGTGCCTGCATGTCTTAGTCCTTGTATGCTGTGGAAAATACTGCCTGCTCTTTGCGCAGCAGGATGAGGTTTTTAGGTAAGTCCAGAAGAATTGGAGAAAATTCCCTGGATCTCTTTCTTGGCATTATCACTGTTATGCCTTGTATGTAAGGCAAATTAAAAGCCAGCTCTGCCCCTGCTCAAATCATTGGCAGTATTTTCATTAAGCTTCATGACCAGGTCATTAGCTGTTGTCATTTATATAAATAGCTCAAACTGCTTCACATGACAGGAAGCAAATTGGGAATTCATTTACTCAGTAACATTCCAAGAAAATGATATTTCATCTTCTGTTAAGAGCAGCCAGAAATTTAATGCCATGCTTCTGGATGGTGTGTGCTTTTGGTGCTCCCAACAGAACCATCGTTTGATCACAGAAAGGGCGCATAAAGAAAGAGCAAGCCAGCTGTATTAATTTGAAGATGAAAATAACAAATTTGCACGCTCTGTACTGGAGACAGGTAGCTTARTATCTTTCCTTGTTTAAAATATTACGTAAATTTGGATCATACCAGAAATGGAAGAGTGGTTTTGATCTGGCTGCAGTATACATGAGCAGTACAACTGACAGACTGTGGGAAAGAAGCAAGATTGGAACAAAGACACTTTGTTCCAATCAACAGATCAATGTTGAGGTCTGGTAGTTGTCTGACCACCAAAGTGTCTTTCAGCATTGCTTGGCTCATTGTCTTCATTTATACAGGAGATCCAGTCCACCCACTCTGCTCTTAGGATCTTGCTGTGCTTCTCTGCACTTGGACTGTAGCTTCCTCTCGTTTACATTTGTACTTGAACGTGAGAAAGCTATGTAGTGCACACAAGCCAGCTCTCCCTAGAAATGCTGTAGTAAGTGAAATGCAAGAATTAACAATTGGAGAAAGAATTGAAACATTGAAAGAATGTTGGACAGTTAAAAATGGCTATTGCAACCTGGATAAGCTCAAACCGCTGCCCAGAAGGACCAGGTAAACTTCAGATCATGTTTTGCTAATCTAATCTACCTGGAATGTCACAGTAGCATTAATTGGCTTCTTACAAAATACAAATGAAGGGTACCTACTTCAGTTACAGAAAACACTGCTCGAGAGCCCATCTGTACTAAAGGAGGAGAAATATAAATGCTTCCAACAGGTTAGTTTGGAAAGCTTTTAAAAACATAGACTAAAAAATCAGATTTAGAATGATTAGTTCTTTCCCGTTTTTAAAACCAGCAATTTAGAACTAAGATAGTGATACCTGTCACCCACACCATCTCCTTTTGTAAGGTAAATATGAAAACAAGAACCTCCTCCTCTTCAAGGCATTAATCCCAATTAACAATGTGCTGTACATGTGTATGTTTTAATTTTGTGAGATATTTGCGTATTTTACTCCATCTATGATACTGAAGGGAAACACTTGCTAACAATGTGACTACCCTGTGTTCACGTTTTATTAGGCAGCAGCTGTTGTTTTTTGAGGCGTACGTGTGTGTGATAAGTACACCATGATGGTATACGGGCAGAAGTAAAAGAAAGTACTTAAAAGTACATTTTCCTTTGGTATAATGCTCTGTCAAAGATGACTGCAAAAATGACATATCTTACCCTATGATTACATGTTCTTATGCTGCTAGGAGAGGGACAACTGAGTTGCCATTCTCTACGTCATATGTATTTGCTAACTTCTTGTGGCAGGAATGCTTGTGCGAAGTGACTGGAAAACTAGAGGCAGCTAGTCATTGCTATTGGCCAAATTTATCTGTAGAACTTTAATATTGGTGATAAATGCTTAAGAAGAGGACCTGCATAATTTTTCAGGTCATCAGATAAAATTGCAGGTGAGAGGGTTTTTGTTTCCCCTCCGGTATGGACACTGAACATACGAACACAGCACCTCTGCTAATTTTAAATTGTGCGAAGTAGAGCGACTCTAACATATAAGCCTTAAACATACCAGCCTTAAACACATCCTAAGAATAGTGCCAGTGACAACAGCTTCCTCCTATCTAAATGTGAAAAGGAGATTTTTCTTTTCCACATTAGGATAAAATGATTCCTTTGTGCTTGTTTCAGAGTTGACACTTAACAGGTTACTTTTTGCTCCAACTCTTCCTTCTCCCTTGGATATACAGTTAAGAGAATGGAAGATTTCATTCATCTCTCCGATAGGTGAAAATGAAAGCTTCATAAACTATGCAGGAGCATTTGTTCTGTCTGGAGCAAAGTCAGCCCCTGCCTCCTGCAATTTGTTTAACAGCAAATCTAACTTCCGTTTCATGTAAAACAATACAGAAACTTTTTTGCTCTCTGTATTTCAAATGTTGTGGTATTGATTCCAGAAGGCTTGCAAAATCTGATGATACAGCCTGCTTTTCAACCATTAAATTATTCCCTGTCAAAACCAGGCATCACTCATCAATTACTATTTTTTGCTATATTTCTCTATTTTAATCATGTGACAAGAAAGAGCCTACCCTGCTAGTGCAGTAAAACAAAATGCCTCTGATGAGAAGGTGCATTTGGCAAGCTGGGAATGAACAACAGCCAGGTAGAGCAATGCTGCATGAATTGTGAGGAGTACATTCATGAGTCAACAGCTCCATCCTCAACCATTCCTAGAGTTAAGCAGGCATCTCAAACTCTTACTGCGATGCCTTGCACAGCTCAGACTTAAAAAAACAACAACCAACAACAACCAAGCAAACACCCCCACCATTAGAATTATTAGAAAAAGCAAGTACTTAAAAAAGCAGCTACTACTGATGTTTCTTTAATCAAAAAACTAAGCAACTTGTGTTAGACAGCTCCTGCTGGTCAGTAACCATGTTGTTACTTTTTTACCCCACTCTCATGCCTTTTATTTTTCAAAAGGTCACATTAAACAAAGGATGATACAGACAAGAGTCTTAGTCAAAATAAATCTTGTTTTTTTGTTTGGTTGTTTTTTTACGAGAGTAAGAGGATAAAGAAAACAGAAGAAAATTATTAGCCAACGGCAACAGAGTTAACAAACAGGAGACTGGTAATTAGTGTTTAATGCCACCTATAGCGAAATGTTTCCCACTGGGAAAAACGTGGGAGGCAAGTCCACTTTGCTCCTTTGAAGTCACAAACTGGAGCAGAACGTACAACAGCACCTAACACCACAGTCACTTTACATATATTCAAGTTTTTACACATCTGCAAAGCAGAAGTAGTAGCAGCCATTTGGATGTTCTTTCTTAATGGTTCTCAGGGGGGGCCTAGGAAACTCAGAAGGACCTGGTTCTTGTGACAGGGAGCTGGAGCTGCAGCTGCTGCTTCTGCTGCTGCTTCCAGCCACCTGTGCTCTACTTCTGTCCTCAGTGGGGGAGACCTGGGGAGAACCCGGGCTCAGGTACCCAGCGGTGGTCTGAGTAGAGGTGGTGGCATATGTGGTCGGGCCAGTGTTGTTTCTCACATAGACGTTTTTGATAGCAACAAGCGTATGCGCCATGATGCTGAGGCTGTTACTCAGATCTTGCATGCCTTGCTGCAGCAGTCGAAGATTGTGGTTGACACTGTCAAAGCCAGACTGGATCACCTGCATCTGGGTCTGCTGAATCTGCACTAGGTCCTCTTCAGTTATTTCATTTTGGTCTGCTTGGGACCTGCCTTTTGTTTTGGCTTTTACTTTCCCAGAGGAACCACTGACTGATGTCCCCAGAAAAGGTAGTTGTTCTTGGCTAGGTGGGACCACCGCCATGTCCTCAGAGCTTTCTTCTGGCTCTACCACCTTCACTACTATTTCTTCTTTGAGGTTCATCTTCTCAAGACTGGATTGATGAGATGGGCCAGGATTGTCATTAAACCCTAGAGGAGATGGGAGGGGGGGAGAGGAAAAGCAAAGGAGAGTCAGTGAGAAACTTTGGTGACCTCAGTGGTCAGTGAAATGTGTTCTCATCCACTAAGCACTAACATTAGTCCTTCAACCAAGACTCTACAACTCGTGCTGCATTATCTTTGATGCTTTTAGTATACATATTACCTTGATAGGTGGGAAGAAAACCATAAAGACACATTCACCAGTTAACCATATACTTGCATACTACAGATCCCTTACTCGCCCCACCACAAAAGCAGAGTTTTAGGTTCCAAGAGACAAAGTTCATTGCAAGCTCATTTCATGCTCTACCATGCACACAGTAACCAGTAACAGCATTGCCGGAACACTGTGATTGCAAGAAATCCCTTGGTATTGAAGGTGATCGTTTCAGCGCACTAATGCAATACCTCTCTGGTACGTACCAAGTTATGTACTCACAGCACTTTGTACTGCCTAGAACTGCATGCTGGCATGGCTTTTCGCATTTGCAAGAATAAGTACTACAGATGTGAACATAGGTGGCGGGGTCCAATTCCTCATAGATAGGCATCTACTACGAGACAGGGTTTACTCTTAGGTGCTGTTTTGACGCACTTTTGACCTGCAGCACGAAATCTGCCAGGTCTGTGTGTATATGTGTATATATATTTTGCATTCCCAAGGAGAGAAGGTAGTTATCCAAACCAGACATTTTCAAGCGGGGCTGGTACCCGCAGCCCCCTGCGCGCACGCAGCGAGCGGGGAGCCTGCTACGGCAGCGGGTCAGCGCCGTTCCTCCCCCGGAGGCCGAGGAAGCGGCTGCCGGGGCTCCCGCGGCCGCGGCAGGGGGACGCCGGGCGGAGGGTCCGGGGCAGCGCCGGCACTCACCCATCTCCCCCACGACGGCGCCGGGCAGCTCCAGCGTGTCGATGCCGCCCACGATAGGCACGGCCTCGGCGGGCAGCAGGGAGCCGTAGGCGCGGTGGTGGTGGTGGAGGTGGCGGCGGCCGGGCGGCGCGGCGGCGGGCGGCATCTCCTCGGGGGCCAGGAGGAGGCCGAGGGCGGCGGCGGGGCCCGGCGGCCCGCAGCCCTGAGAGAGGCGGCAGAGCTTGCTGCGGTCGCGGCGCTTCAGGTCCCGCCAGCGCTTCTTCAGGTCCTCCACGTCGCGGGGGCAGGCGGCCACCGGGTTCACCTTGTGCCGGATCAGCTCCCACACCTTCCGCTTCTGGCCCGGGGAGGCGCGGCCCGGCCCCGCCGCGAACAGCAGCTGCTCGTGCTTCAGCACCTGCTCGATC